>LR738716.1:6927871-6946855 GCA_902687465.1 Secale cereale
CCCGCAAAAAAAAAAAAAAAGGGGTCGGCCGCGAATGCGGTGTCTGACCGGTCAGGTTCTCCCGCCCCGCCCCGCATTTTAACGGTTATTTTGCGGAACGGTGCGGATGCGAGGTCTGCTAGAGATGCTCTTACGATGCGAAGGAGCCGTGCACAGGGACCACGGACGAGGGCGAAAGCGGCGAGCCTCGCCACTGGCCGGCGTGGTCGGCAAGTGTCGGCCTCATTGGCGCCGCACCGTCGGAGCGCCGGCTCTCCGCGTGTACACGGGGCAGGGCAGAGTGGAGTGGAGTGGAGTGGACAAGACACGAGAGTAGCGTCCAACCAGTGTAGTACAAGCTGTGCAGTGTAGCCGAGCGAGCGACCCGACACCGGCCTCCCTCCAGCCAGAGGCAACCCTCGTGTCGCCGGGTAGAAGGAGATCGATCGAGGACCAGGAGGAGGACGGGTAGAACGGACAGCGCGATCGTCGGCCACCACGCCTTCAGAGCGCCGGCTCTGCACGTGACCACGGGGCAGGGCAGAGTAGAGTACCATAGGGGGCAAGAGTGACGAGGAATGTGCAGTGTAGCCATGCAACTTGACAGTTTATTATACAAGTGTGTAGCCAAAGATTACGCACGGAGGGAGGGGACGTAACCTCAAAATTCAGACTCTTACAACTGCACAGCCGAATGCGACTCTCATAGTAATAACTTTGCAAGAATGCGAGGAAAACTTGTTCTGTCCAGTGCCATTTTGCAGCAATATCTTATCTTCTTCACAGGTAAAAGTAAATATGCTACGCTCCCCTGCCCTGTCAAAACTTGGAAACCACCCAACATATCTGCCACAACAACACAGCTCTATGAACAAGCACCTTGGTCACCGTCTCATCTCCCCAACCGGGCGCTCTCTATGCGGGCCGCGAGCGCGCCCAGCAGCTTCGGGTCGGTCTCCGCGACCACGGCGAGGAAGTCGCGGGCCTCCTCGTACCGCTTGGCCCTGCAGTAGCTGTCCACCACCCGCTTGTAGGTCAGCTCCATGGGCCTCAGCTTGCGCTGGATCATGTACCCGACCACCTCCCTCGCCTCGCCGAACATCTCCCGGCTCGCGTACCCTCCCACCAGCGTGTGGTAGGTGATCACGCAGGGCGCCACGCCGTCCGCGATCATCTCCGACAGCACCCTCTGGGCCTCCCTGATCAGCCCCTCCTTGCAGAACCCGTTGATGACCGTGTTGTACGACACCACGTCGGGCCTCAGCTGCTGCTGCTGGGACTGGGAGCTCCTCAGCCGCTTCAGGATCTTCTCCGCCTCCCAGGGCTCGTTGCTCTTGCCGTACATGTCCATCAGGCTGTTGTAGGTGATCAGGTCCGGGCTCAGCCCGGACTGCTCGATCGACTCGAACATCTCCATCGCCTTGCTGTACATCCCATTCTTCGCATATATTGACAGCATGGAGTTGAGGATGACGAGGTCAGGCTTGTGACCCCGGGCCTTCACCTCCAGGAACGCCCTCTCGATCCCCTCCAGCCGCCGGCACTTGAAGTTGGCGATCACGAGGGTTCTCAGAATGACCCAGCTCGGGAAGATGCTACCTTGGTAGACTTCCTTCTCGATGGCCTCGATCCCCGCGGCATTGCCCCCCTTTGCGTGGCACTGGAGCAGCAGCGAGTATGACATGTCGTTTGGCTTGAAACCCTCGCTCTTCATCTTGCTTATGATGGAATGCGCAGCGCTCCAATCCCCTTGGCGAGACAGCACGTTCAGCAACGCGTTGTATGTGGTGAGGCAAGGGGCGAAGCCGGCGGCGGTCATTTCATCATACATCTTGAACGCGTTGGCCCTCGAACCACACCGGCCATAAGCACATATCAGTGTGTTGTAGGTGTCTCGGCACAGCTCAACCCTGCAGGACTTCATCCCCTCAAGCACCTTAGTGACATAGCTCTCCATGCCTCGCTTCCCGCAGACCGCCAGCAGCGTGTTCCATGTCACCCGGTTCGGCGTGCATCCGCTCCTCGACATCTCCCCGAGCATCTCCAGCATCGCCGGGAACCTCGATTTCTTGCCCAGCATGCCGAGGACAAGGTTGTAGGTGTTGGTGTACGGGACGAACCCATTCTTCTTCATCCGGTCGAACAGGGCGAGCGCCTCGTCCACCTTCCCGGCATTCCCATACGCCGTCATGATGGTGTTGTAGGTGAACGTGTTGGGCAGCAACCCCTTGCCGATCATCGTGTCGAGGCATTTGGCGGCCTCCTGGTAGAACCCAGCCCTGGCATACGACCCGGCGAGCTCATTGTAGGTGACGGCATCAGGCTTGCAGCCGGCGTCCTCCATCTCCTTGATCACGCGCAGCGCCTCCGTGTAGTCCCCGGCCTTGCCAAACACCTGCAGGAGGGCGTTGTAGGTGACGACGCACGGGGCGTGGCCGCGGGCCTTGAGGTCCTCGAAGAAGGCGACGGCCTCGTCGACGAGCCCGTCCCGGCCCGCGGCGGCGATGACGGTGCTGGCGGTGAACCCGTCGGGCTCGACCCCGGCGGCCCTCATCTCGTCCAGCAGCGCGACGATGCGCGGCCAGGAGCGGCCCATGCGGCCGTAGACGTCGAGCACGACGTTGTAGGTGACGCGGGTGGGCGCCACGCCCTCGCGCCGGAGCTCGTCGAAGAGCCGGAGCGCGCGGTCGTAGCGGCCCTCGCGGGAGAGCGCGTGCAGCACGGTGGTGTAGGCGCGGACGTCGAGGCGGGTCCCCGGCGGGAGCGGCATTTCGTCGAGCAGGGCGCAGACGGCGTCGTGGCGGCCCTCGCGGCCCAGCGCGCGCACGACCATCTCGAGCGCCGCGGCGCCCTCGGCGCCCCCCTCGGCGCGCGCCCAGCGGAGGAGCGCCAGCGCCCACTCCCAGTGGCCGGAGAGCTCGAGCGCCTTGAGCAGGGACGGCAGGTCGGCGGCCCGCAGGAGGTCGTCGCGGCGGGAGGCGAGGAAGGCCGGGAGGGCCGGGAGCGGCGTGGCGGAGAGGTCGAGCACCAGCGCCTGCGCGGCCGGGGAGAGGAAGGAGCTCGCCGGGGTCGGGGTGGGGTGGTGGTGCGGCGCCTGCTGGTGGTTGCGGCGCGGGACGGGGGCCGGGGCCGGCGCGGCGGTGAGGTGGAGGAGGAAGGAGTCGAGCGGGAGCGAGGAGGGCGGCTGCGGCGGCGGCGCGGCCGGGAGGAGCGTCTGCTGGGACGGCGGCGCCCGCTTCTTGGGGCCCGGCGGGAGGGTGGGCTTGTTCGGGAACACCCCGCGGCCGGTGGCCTCCATCGCCGGCGAGCTCAGGAAGCAGCCGTACGGATGGGGGCGTGGACCGTCGAGGGGTGTGTCAGTCAGGGGAGATGGGGTTTTGGGGATACGGTGGCGGCAGCGGGTGGACGGGGATGGGCGGCAAAGGATGACGATGACACGAGCGCCATCTGATCCGCCACTGCCAGCAGCGACGCCATCCCGCTCGCTTGCCGTTTCGCTCGGAATATCTGTCCACCTGCACCTGATCGACACTTGATCTGAATCTGAACTACCACTGCCGCGTCGAAACATCAACCTGCCGCCCCTGCGTGCGCTAAAAATAGTACTGACAGAGCAAGTCGGAGCTAAAAATAGCACATGAACATAAGATGTCAATGCTGAACCAATGCAGTGTCACACAAGATGAATAACATGGAGCTGAATTCCTATGATTTACAGTGCACCCTATGCCATGATGTATGTAGCACATTAGTTGACTAAACCACTTGGTTACACTAAGGCATGTTGCGACCTTTCTCTTCTCCCTCTAAACACCTAAATCGTCCATGCATATGCATCTACAAGAGTAAACACTGAAATTCCATGGCAGTGTTGTGGCCTGTCGCGCTGTCAGTTCATCATCCTCCCATACTACAGATTTCTTGCGACCATCCACCTTCAGAGGCGAAGACAAGCCTGAATGGTAACAGGAAATATGCACAGTGAGGATCAACGGTAACAAGCTCCTCCTGCCGCATGAAGCTAGCTAGTTTGCACAAGTATACCCACGAACAGGATCCAGGACAAGTCACTTGGCCTTCCTCGGCCTCCCGGCAGGCCTCCTCTCCGGTACATAGTCTGGATCTTGCTTGTCCATCGTTACCGGCGTGGTTTGCTCTAGCAGGTCGATCTCTGCCTTGACCGTGGCTTCGCCGAGTCTGCGGCGTGTGCCCATGGCGGGCGAATCTGCGGCCCTCGGAGTTGTCCTCGGAGAGTTGGATTGCTTTCTTCTGCGGTTCTTGGAGCCGTTTTGTAGCTGCAAGCTGAAATGGACAATCATATTAGCTTGCTTCCCTAGTAACCTCTTAACGTCACATAACAAACGGGAGCTAATGGTAGAAATTGCAGTTCAAAAAATGATCGATGAGGTGGCTCCTTATGAATGAGGCATTGCTGATACATTAAAAAAATATGGTGATGATATCTGGCTATCCTAATAAGCACCGTATCAGCTGACAACTTTGCATGATAGCAGCTGCAAGCATAAATTTCGATCCAACAAATAATAGAACGGTATAGATGAAAATACCAAATTTTAATGACAAAGAACAGTCACCACAATAATGAAATAGGTGGCATACCTAGGCGTGGTCTCAATATCCCCCATGAACATTAATTTTGAAACAGAATCTGAGTCATCATATGCAGCATCTGTGCAACAGCAACCAACAGCATCAGATGTTAGGCATCATGCTCATTACTAATCAGCAGCCATAGCAAATCAAAGATCACAAACCCTTGTGCTTTTGGTGTGACAAGTCCATCATCTTCTGCTCAAACGGACTAACACCATCCAAAGGTTTCACCTTCAAAGGAAAGCCGTTCTTCACATCCTATGATAAAGGTTGACATTATCTTTCATGTCAGCACACAACACTGCATTTGTTATTTGATGACTGATACAAAAGAAAGACACCCAAGAAAATCAATTGTTTAGAGGGGTTCTAGTACCTTATTTGGCATTGCCGGAGGTTTAGGAATATCCAATTTTTCATTAGCTCTTTCAACTTTCGAGACAATGTTAGAATGTGCTAAGTTGTTTGCCCCAAGGGGAACATCTGACAACAGTTTATTGTCTTCTCCTGAAAAAACTTCAAACACATATTATCAGAATTGAAATTTTTGTAATAAATTGTAACTGATGAAGAAATATGTACACAGGTAACTGTAAATGATTAGCAATACGAAAGTTTAACGGCACTTCTCAAGGAATTGCAGCAGCTCTTTTGTAATCTATACCTGGACGATTTCTAACAACATCAACTTTCTTAAATTTTGTGATGTGTATCGGATTTCCATCAGCCTTTGTCCTGACTCTTCGAAGGTCCTCGGGGATATCCCGCACAACAGAGTACCTTCGTTTGAAAGCCTGCAGTCCAGTGTTCCCTTAGACAAACAGGGGTGGCATATAACCGAATGGGCTTGAGAGTTGAGATACCATAGACATGACAAATTAATTTCCCTACAAGCAAAGAGCACTCACAGGCTGAATATTGTCAGCTTTATCGTTGAAAAGGCTACGACTGGCAGGAGTTAATATCGGAACTGTGTCGGCAGCAGCACTATTATCAAAACCATGGCCATGGATTTGAAAGCTTGATGGTGAAGGCGAGGACACATTTGGACTAAATGAAGAATATCCAAGGGTTGGTTGGTTGTCTGCCTTCCAACTGATCGGAAGAGCAATCTCACCATCAGCAATTCCACCTGAATCTGGATCCACAACCCGCTCTTGAATTATCTTTATTAGTGTACTGCACTCAGACCTAACATTAAAATTAAGGATTCGAAATAGTCTATCAGTAGTGTAGTTAAATCTTCAGCAATGAACAGACGTTAGTTTGTTCAGAATAGAGGTATATGTCGTACAATAAAAGAGTTCCCAGTCACAACTTTTGGTTGCTATTATCACAGGATGCAGGCTGGACTAACTGTTTAACATAGCATAACCAATTCTTGAGGGTACACAATTCAGCAACTTCCAAAATAGTTAGAAAATCATTTTTTTCGAGAAAACACAAAAGCTTTGTTTATTGATGCATTGATGAGAGAAAAAGTTATTTACAAGCCTATGGATAGGCCAAGTACACAACATAAATGTGAAACTAAGGAAAAAATTAACACCAGTTCAATTGTACATCACAATCCGACATGTGTCCTCATATTCATCACCATTTCCCAAAATGAAATATACTCCAATATGTGTATGTAAATAATATTTCATGCGCTAATTGCTTGCCCTGAAGCATTATTAATGGTGTACAGAACTACACGTTGTGCATGTGTAATCAATATACATACAATTTTGAGAGCTAGGCACAGATAGTCTTGGATCTATTGTTTACACGAATGCCAAGACAAGAGAAAAGAGGTACTCTGGAGTCTGGAAACACTGGGACTGTTTGGATCAAGGAATCACCTCATTCATCGTTGGGTGATCCCTCAAAATTGGTGGGGTGACCCAATCCCTCACTTATGCTTATGAAGGACGAGCTAGTGATGCACCAACCCATTCCATTCTTCAAACAAGGGGGCTAGGATTGCATTGTCAATTCAAAGCGGTCAAACCAAAAAAATCCTTTTGTAGGCCCAATTTTTCGTATTGCAGTACACTAAATGCAGAGTGTGTTAATTAAAAAAAAAGACTGCACTTCATTTTGTTTCATCAGTGTGAAACAGAGTACAAATAAAGCCCCATGTTTAAATATATATTAAGAAATAAGAATAGCCGTATGCTGGCACCACAAAGCAAAAAATGCAAATTAAACAGTACTTTCCAGGTGGACATCAATGGAAGTAAACAAGATATATAATACCTTGAGTAGGTTTCCTGCATAAGCAACTGCATTATAGCATCTTTCGGCTCAATTTCTGAGACAATTGCTAGGGATCCCTGTGTATAGTCTTGCAGGACAGTCTCCTTCTCATTCTAGAAAAAGCAACAAAAAAATGACGCAATGGAAAGTCCTTAGATAACTGGGGAATCACTCCTAGAAGTGAGAAATGGCTGTTCAGAAAATAATGGGATTGTGATTGGTAAGATAAAAATTACAAGGGTTGTGGGATACCTGGTTTAACTGATTGTTTTTCGATGAGACACGCACAGAATCATCAAAATCTGTGAAATACAAGAAATCGTCAGGTAGGCACATCAAATAATGTATTCACATGAGTTGCTGAATATAATGCCAACTAAGGTAGAGAACACTTTATTTACAGGAAAAATAACTAGCACAGAGTACTTAGGAATTTGCCTGAAAATCTTATGGAAAAAACACAAAACATGCAAGTGCGAAAATATGTTGTTCAGAGCTGAGAAAGTAATAAGCACCAAAGGGGGGAAATAAGGTGTATCTTAAGAAAATAGAAAATGATGGAGAAAAAATCTGAATGCTAACTCATTTAGGTAATCCTCTTTTAAATCACATTTTTTAAATTCTGTCAGAATGCTAGAAGATTATGCAATAATACGCGGAAACTAAGAGGCTTCAAAACTATGCAATAGATGATGACAGTTGATGGCTTCAACATTCCGCAGTAGTATTTTGGATGAGTATGACCTTTCAGGACCAACTTATTATTATTGGTAAACAATGAAAGGCCTCCAAATATGCAGGCATCCAAACAAACGCTTAGCACAGGGATCTATGGTTATGCATAAACTGGTCTTCAAGACTAGTTAATTAGTGACTTAGTGCCAGTGCACTAAAGTTCACGACCCAATGCCAGTTTTTATATTAGTGAACACTGATTGACTTTTATCAGGGAGCATTGCAAACAGAGTTGAAACTTTTATCAGGGAGCATTGCAACACATTAATGACTGGAAATGAGAACTCATTTGGTTTCCCTCGTGTTTGGTTTTGATTTCTGTAAGATTATGACGGAAACTGGTCCAAACACTGAGCTACGCAGAAATTTCGGACAGAAATTAATGCAGCACGGCATCCACGGCCCTGAGGGCGCCAACTCAGAATTCATAATTTGAGGAGTGGGGTTCGCCATAGAAGACACTCGAACAGGGTTGGAAAATGCACTGGCATGGCCAAAACAACTGAGGAATCAAATATTTTCCTCTATTAAGTATGGAAGCACGAACCATCTATTCCCTAAAAAAACACGAACCATCAGATTTCCCATCCTGTAATGCCAACTAAGTTGGAGAACACTTTATTTACAGGAAAAAAAAAACTAGCACAGACCGAACACAATAGTACTTGGGAATTTGCACGAAAATCTGATGGAATAAACACAAAACATGCAAGTGCAAAAATATATTGTTCAGAGCTGAGAAAGTACTAGGCACCAAAGGGGAAAGTGAGGTGTATCTTGAGAAAATAGTAAAGGATGGAGAAAAAAACTGGGTGCTAACTCATTTGGGTAACTCTCTTTTCAATCACATTTTTAAAATTTTGTCAAAATTGAGAAGAGAAAGCTAGAAGATTATGCAACAAATATGGGGAAACTATGAGGCTTCAGAAGTATGCGATTGATTATGACATTTGATGGCTTCAATATTATGCAATTGTATTTTGAATTAGAGGTATGAACGCTGGCATGACCTTTCAGGACCAAGTTATTATTGGCAAACACTGATAGGCCTCCAAAAAATACATGCATGCATGCAAATGATATCTTAGCACAGGAATCTATGGGGTTATACATAAACTGGTCTTGTAAACCAGTTAATTAGTGACTTAGTGCCGGTGCACTTAAGCTCACGACCCGATGCCATTTTTTTTTATAATAGTGAACACTGATTGACTTTTTCAGGGAGCACCGCAAAGGGAGCTGAAAATGCACTAGCATGGCCGAAAGGCGAAACAACTGAGTAACAGAACATTTATACTTGACCGCATATATGAAACATGGAAGCGTGAAGCATCAGATTCCCCATTAGGTAATTCCTAGCGTGGATGGCTCCACGAACTTATAGTGTAAGATATTAATGACTGGAAATGTGAAACCATTTCGTTTCGCTCCTATTTCATCGCGATTTCTGTGAGAGCACGACCGAAACATCCAGCTACGCAGAAATTTTGGACGGAAATTGAAGCGGCACGCATCCACGTCCCCGAGGGCGCCAACTCGATCGGAATTCGTAATTTGAGGAGGGAGATTCGCCATACAGGACACTCGAACAGGATTGAAAAATGCACTGGCATGGTCGAAACAAGCGCGGAATCAAACATTTGCCTCTGTATGAAGTATGGAAGCGCGAGGCATCAGATTCCCCGTCCTCAAATTCCTAGCGCGGAACGCTCATCGTTCGAGAGATTGACGACTGGAAACGCGAAACCAACCATTTCGCGCGCAGCAACGCCTGCGAGATCACGGCGAAAAACCGGGCCACGCGGAAAATTCGGCTGAAAAATTAATGCGGGCACGGGAACCGCGGCGCGGAAGGCGGCAATTCAGAATTCGTAATTCGAGGAGGAGGGAGGGAGGGTTCGCGTACCAGCGGCGGCGCCGACGTGGAGGCCCTCGCCGCGCGCGCGGGGATGCCGGAGCGAGGTCGGGGAGGAGGAGGCGGACCCGCCCGACGCGGAGCCCCGCGTGGAGGGGGAGGGGGAGGGGCCGAGCACGGAGGCGAGGAGCCGGCCGGCGCCGGAGACGAGGCCGGCGAGCCACCCGCTCGGCGGGGGTGGGGGCGGAGGCGGAGGGGAGGCGCCTCCAGACGGCGACGGGCGCGGGTCGCCGCCCCCGGCGGATGACTCCATGGGCGGGAGGCGAGCGAGGAGGGGGCGGGGGAAGTGGAGGGAAGGTGGAAAATAGAAATGGGGACCGGAAATAAAACCGGGCCGGCGGTTTCGGGTCGCACACACGTTCGTGGGTGCCGGTCGTTCCGTTTGGTATGTGGCAGATTTGGGGGCGGTGCGGTTTCGAATACGCTCCGGAATTTTTTTGGGGGGCTCCCTCGCCGTGTGCTCAAAGTTTTTTTGTTTTTTTTTTTTGCGAGGGAAAGTGTTGAACATGAGAATATCATGAGCGGTAGCCTGAAGGGGTTGGTCGGAATCAAGAGACGCAACACACAAGACACAGATTTAGACAGCTTCGGGCCCCGGGAAACATCATCCGGTAATAGCCTTACATGCTGTTTGAGGCTAGATCTCATTATGACCCTCATGGAGTCGCCAGTAAACCGGCTCTTTGTGTCTAGCCCTAGAGAATATGGCGCCTCTAACTTGTGAGAACTTGTCCCTCTTTGGGGAGCCATGTCCCTCCTTATATATATGTTGAAGGGGCGGGTTACATGACTAGTCATAGTAGCATTAGGATTACTCTAAGGAGTCCTAATCTTGTTTCCTTCGTAGGAGAATATTCCTTGTGCTTTCTTCATAAACCGGCTCACCATAACATGAACCGACCTTCTGGGCCTTGGGCCTTGTCATCCATCTAAAACACCCACCGGATCACCCATGAGTCGCCATGCTCGTGAATCGCCAGACTCATAAGTCACCAATCCTCCGGCGGTTTATTAATGAAACGCCAAGTCCGGACGGGTTACGCCGCGGGGTATATCCCCGACATTAGCCCCCGGTTTAATTTGGATTTATCCATGTTAAACTTGATCCTTCCTGCATACATAAACACGAGAACAAATTTGATAGGTTGAATATTTTCCTGAACCGGCACCTGATCATCCTTAAATCCTTGTCATTTTCTCCTTGATATGTATCCATGATCTCATAGCAAATCTCCTTAACAGATATATTCAAATATTACCAATGCAAAAAATCCAGGCACTTCTTCTGGAAACTCCGGGTCAATGGACTAGCTACATAATCAATTTACTTGCAGAAGATATTTTGTAAATAAAAAATCAATTTGAATCAGCCTTCAATGCTCTGACTTGACAAAAATATTAGTCTTTGAAATATTCAACTGATATCTAGCCGGCTTGAAGATGCCGGTTTATGATTACCACCATTGTCGGGTTATAAAACTGATGATTCCGGTTCATGATTGTTGCCAACGCCGGTTCATGATTGTTGCCAACGCCGGTTCATGATTATTAATAACTCCGGGTTGCAGCCATAGGGTCACATAGGGGAGTGGATAAGGCGGGCGAGATCCCGGTGGAGGGGTTGGGAGGCGCCGGTGAGCATGGAGGGGAGGGGATGGTGAGAAGGGAGGGGAGGAGGCAGGGACATGTCAGGGGGGAGATGTGGCGGCCAGGACATCGTGGTGGAGAGGGATGGCGGGGGCGACGTCGTGGCGGAGAGAAGGAGTGGGAGGGTGAGAGAGGGAGGGGTGCGTGCGGTGAGAGAGTGGCTGAGGTGATACGTAGGGTAGGTAAGCTAAAAAACTAGGTATGTGAAAAATAATTTATTTTTTCTCATGTTTTAATAATATAAAATATCATTTATATATTTGTATGTAATTTTGGATACCCATTTTTTGCAAATAAAATCAGTTGTGTCAGTCTCAAATTTGTTTTTATATACTATACAATACATACTTATATAATGTAGTATAAATTTTATTCCACTTTTGTTCGTCGGAGATGAGAAGTGATGGATTTGGATGATGTTTCAAAAATATCAACTGACATTACTGTGTAAAATTTAACACGTGTTATGGCAAAATATTTCAGATGCCACGCACGGGCATTCTAGAACTAAAATACATCTAGATACATCCATTTTTACGACAAGTAATTCCGAACGGAGGGAGTAGTATTTTACGGGTGTAATCGACCCAAATCAGAAGAAGAGGAAAACTGAAAACGGTGATTCAAGCCAGGCTTAAAGGGTATTCGGCTAGAAAACGGCCATCCAGCCAGGCCTAAAACTAGAAAATCGTTCTGAGTCAAAGATTGTGCTTCTGAATCCTGAAAAAGATCAATCAATTATACTCCCTCCGCCCCACATTAGTTGTCGCTCAAGAAACAATATAATCCCCATGTATTCAACCAACCGCAGTGACATGAAATCCAGGATATCGAACAGCCTGCCGTAGCACTGCTATTTTCTGCAAAGATCGGCGAGCCGTTCTCTGTAAAGATTAACCAAGATCTGGTGACAAAATGGAGAAACAGGGCTAGTAGTACAGAAGCAAAGTAGCATGACAAAACTGCTTCCGCCAGTCAGAATATCGTTTATGGATTTCAACTCCAACACAGAACTAAAAATAGAGGCCAAAACTTCAATCATCTAACACACATCCCAAATACCTTTGACCTAAGCTTCTGATGAGTAGTTGATCATCCAATTTTTTTTTCTTGATATAGAAAGAAAGACGAGGCTTAATCCTGCAGCCTCTTCTTCAAGGAGCCGACCCCGGCGGCCCACTTCACTCTACTCCTCGGCTTCGACCAGAATCTTCTTGCAGGCCTCGTAGCACATGAACGAGATCCCCGCCGCGGGCATGAGCTTGATGCAGCTGGGCCCAAGCCCCTTGTACAGGCCGCCGATCCCTTCCTTCTCCATGATGCAGTAGAGGGCGTGGAACACGTTCTTGTAGACCTGCCTTCCGCCCACCGCCCCTGCCTGCATCTGCTTGCGAGCTACTTCGAGAGGGAAGGTGGCGGTGCTCGAGATGGCGCCCGCGGCCGAACCGATCAGGAGGGTTGCAAGGTTGCTGATCTCCTCCTGCTTGAAGGTCTTCCTGTAGAGCTTCCTGAGGGTATCATAGGCATAGTAGTTGGTCGCAGCGTATGGCACCACTCCTATCAGGCTCGGTGTCAGGCCACGGTAAAGCTCTGAGGGGCCTTCCTCTCGTACAATCTTGACGAGGCAATGGAGAAAGTTGTCATATACGTCTTTCTGCAGCAACAAGTACACGTGAGGTGAGATACTTAAAGAAATATCACTCTTATGCATTGTTGACAAAGAGTTGTATCCACCTCTATGGTCAGACGGGTCTTGATCAGTTCCAAAGGATATGTGCACAGTGTTGAGCTGACACCTGCAAGTGCCCCCGCGACAAGTGATGGAGGGAAGGGGGTCTTCGAGGACTCATCACCCTTTGGAGTCAGGAATTTTTTGGCTGTATCAAAAGCAAATAGCTGCATTTGGATGCAAAGAGATCAATCAAATTAAAATATTGTCATGTCTTAGAGGTAAACCACATAGTGTTTGACCACTAATAACAAATCTTAGGTCCTCATACCGAAATTCAAAAGCAGAAAAGGAACTGGGATAGGGACTCGCAACCAATTTGAGTGTAGCATGCACCCCAACAAAATCAGTGTAACATAGAATTATGCAGTCTGATAATCATAACCACCCAGCATACTTCTATACCAACAGTCAAACCAAGTTTGTACAGTGAAATTGCATTAATGTTTTGTCATCTAGTAGAGTATAATATCAGAAGACAAGATATAAGTAAGCAAGCAGTGGTAGTTCAGCCAATCATTCAAATCAGGGGGGTAGAGATAGTGTAAATCTAAACAAATAAGGGTCTAAATACACACTAAAAGTGTCCACAGTCTGACTTTGTTAAGAGTGTCAGGACCAACATATATTTATACTAGAGGACAGACCCTTGACCATAAGAAAGATAAAACTCAATTGTAATCAAATGTAGGACACCATCAACTCACCGTCAGTGAACCCAAACTCCTTTCCAGAAAGTGTGTTTACAAATCGCATATACCGTTACACCTACTTCACTAATAGCAGCTTGGGTGCTACTCCCTCCGTTCCGATTTACTCGTCGTGGTTTTAGTTCAAATTTGAACTAAAACCACGACAAGTAAATCGGAACGGAGGGAGTATATAACATTGACTAAAAAGTAATGGTGCCCCATTATTGTTATTGATATGGCCCTCCTCCCACATCAATTTTGCTGCATCTATCAGCAAACTGAAGGTTGTTGTACGTGTGCCACGGAATTAACATCAAATTGAAGAGTTGAAAAATACACCACACCACACGATCACAAATGGAAGTGAAGTTGACACCCTATAGTAAATTGGTTAATCAGCAGAGAAAATCTATCACATCAGCAATACAACAGGCGTTGGCTACATAACATAAATGGAAAGTTACCTCAATCGCCTTGCTTGGAGCAACACGGATAACATTTACAAAATTCCCACGGAACAGCCCCGTCCACCCCTCCGACTTCATAATTGTCTGAAACACTTCTGTCATCGAATCCCCGTTGCTCCCAACCATCAGGTGAGTCCTAATTGTCTCCAACGGCGCCACACAAGTCCTCGAGACCGCCCCCGCAATGGCTCCACTAACCAGCCGCCTCAAATGCGGGTTACCAATCTTAATTTTCAGTTTCAGCCCCCGCTTCTTGGCCTTCTTCCTAATAATCTTACCATCCACCACCACCTCCTCCTCCACGGCCCCAACAACCGGAAACCCGACTGCCGACGAGACATACTTTATGCAGTGATCAGCAAAAGGGATCTTGAACTCCTGCTCCGCCGGACTGGTCGACACTGCCGGAGCAGGCGTCGACACTTTCAGCCCCACGCTAGCAAAGAGCCCGCCGTGAGGGGAGGCAGAGTCATGCAGCAAGCTCAGCGAGAAGGCCTTGTTGTCTTCTTGCAAATCCCAAGGGAACCGCAGCTCCGGAAGAGCCCACCCATGTTTCTTCTCCGAGGCCAGCGTGCAGTTCTTGCTCTTGGCCGTCACGGCCATCATCGTCCCCGCCATGGGTGGGTGAACGTCTTGGCTCCTGCCTCAGACTGCAGACGCGCAATCAGAGGTGGACGGGGACGGCCGCCCTGCATCGACGGTCAGAACAAAGAGCATATTCTTAGCCACTCACTCCAAAAAGCTGGACACCACGAACGCAGACTTCCTAAACAATATCAAATCATGTAAACAACTTGAAGATGCGCTGGAAAAATCATGCAGCAAGCACTCATCAAGAAATGACCAATTCTCTCAGTATCGAATCTACAGCAGGTACTCATCCAATACAATATCAGGAAATAACTTTTTTTTGAATAAACAGAAGATGCAAGAGGAAGGAGTGAGGGAGGACGGAGGGGAGAGGGAGGCAGTTGCGGGGAGGAGGAAGGACGAAGGAGTGGCGGCTACCTGCCTATGGACTGGTAGCACCGGGCGGCGGCGGCGGCTGGTCCAGGAAGGAGGGAGGCGCTGCTGGTGGGGGTCCTGTGCCGGCGGCGGGGCGGCGGAGGCGTCGGCCCGGAAGTAGTGGCGGCGGGCCGGCGGTGGCTAGGAACCCTAGCTGTCGCGCTCGGGGAGGACTCTGGTCGGGGAGCGCCTGTGCTCCCAAGGATAGGGTGCTCCGGCCGGCTGCACCATGCGCGGCCCAGCCGTTAGATGCGTAATATAGGGACAGGATTCGACCCCCTTCGAAACTTACAAAAACCACCCCATGGAAGCGCACAATTACACTACCTGTAACGTTTCTCCGAACATTTCTGCGCTGCCCCCGGTTTTTGGGACCACACAATTACACTACATGTAACGCACAATTACAAAAAGGCGGCCGCTACGCCTCTTCCGGCGGATGCTTTAGAAACATCCGCCGCATGTAGAGCCGTTGGATTACCTCGTAGACAGTCGTACGATCTAACCGTACCGCACGCGTGACCCCTCCCTACTTCCTGCAACAGGCCCTTTGTTTCAGAAACTGAATCCCCCCCTGTCCTGCCATAGCTCCGCCCAGCGCCGCGGCAGTCGCCACCACCGTAAAAATTGCCGCCGCCGGCGCACGGGGGCGCATACTCCTTCAGCGCAAAATCCTGCAACAACATGGCGCACCACATCGCGCGGCAGATGCTCGGATCCGACGCAGATCGAGCTCGCCGGGGGCCACTACTTCGAGAACAGCCGCGGCCATCGTTCTTAGCTCCGATCGCCGCCGCCCACGCTGGGCTTCCTCCGTGAGCTGGAGATTCATCCTGGTTCACAAACCCTCCTGTTGTATTTCCTGAAGCTACTTCTAGCATATCGCATCAGGGCAGCTGGGTGAGTTTCCTGACTCTGAATAAAACATGAACACTTGTGTGTCTCTGAAACTCATGTGTACCTATGTATCAGAAACATAGCTAGAATTCCTATTTCAGAAAATTTGTGTGCAAATGAAGCTGAAAAAACATTGATTGATGAATCTGTGTACCTGAAATTTCTGAAACAACAATATAATTGTTGATACAATGTAGAGGAAACAATACTGTTACACAACACCGCTCTATTTACATTAAAAAACATGTGCCTTGTTTTCAGGGAGCTGGTGCTGGAGGGGAAGAGAGCTATGTCCAAGGAAACTTTTCTGTCGATGATCATGAAGATTCAGAGGGGTTGTTGCATGCTGATGATGCGATGCAAGATGATTCGGATGATGGAGATGTTTCATCGCAGCCACTATCGCCCTATGTTGGCATGGCGTTTGACACAATTGAGGATGCCAAGAAATTCTACAATGACTATGCCTTCAAGTTGGGGTTCGGCACACATATATCTTCTACAAAGTACAGCCAAAAGAGAGGCCAGAAGCAAGAGGATGCAATAATGATCAAGAGGGTCTTTGAGTGTGTGCACGCAAGAAAGCCCGATAAACCGGAAACATATAGCACCTCAGAGAGCATTGCAACAGAAACAAGCAACTCCAGCAGGCGGCCTAGTGCTGAAATGGATGTGACAAGAACACGTCAGAAGAACAGGATTCTCCGTCATGATTGTAAGGCACACATGATTGTTGGGCTTAGGGAGGGGAGATTGACAGTCACTTGTTTTGTTGCGGAGCATACACATCCACTGATGAAACAACCAGAGTGTGTTAGATACCACCGCTCGCACCGCAAAATACCTGTTGAGGATTATGAACTCTTGTTGACGTTGCATGATATCAACCTGTCAAATTCAGATTGCATGAGTTTCCTTGGTACCGCCGCCGCCGCCGCCGCCGCCGATCCATACCGTCTCCCAAAACCCTCGAGACGGAAACCCTTTTTCGCGATCTCATCTCTGTTCCGCCGCCGCCGCAGCTTCCAAGATCGGGAGCACCAGGAGAACTCTTCCCGGCACCCTGCCGGAGGGGAGGATCACCACCGAGAGCTTCTCCACCACCATGGACGCCTCCCGGATGAGTTGTGAGTAGTCTCCCTTGGACCATGGGTCCATGACCAGTAGCTATGTGATGTTCTCCTCCCGTTCTTGTGCGTCACTAATTAGTCCTCGTGAGCTGCCCTACATGATCGAGGCACATATGTAATCCTTATGCTGTTGCTATGATGAGTTTGCTGGGATCCGATGGATTATGAGATTATGTTCAAATTGTGTTTGAGTAATATATTTGATTCACCTCTTTTATATTTATGTTCGTAAGTAATTCTTGCATGTTCTCCGTTGTTATTTATTGCTTTGGCCAAGTAGTAGGTAGTGACTCCAAGAGGGAACGTTATGCATGATTGTGGGTTCATGCCCCTCGATGACTAGCTTGAGTGACAGAAACATGAGTCTAGGGGATGTGCTGTTGCCACAAGGGGGAAAACAACGGTGCTTGTGCCCGCGGGTGCAAGGATTGTTTACTTTACGCAAAGTTCTTTCAATGCAGTTGTCTGTTGCTTTGAGTTTACACTATGGGTGGGACTCGCAACTTAATACCAGCGAGATGTTCTGGATAGATATCTCAAGGTGGATGATTAGTAGTAGATGCAGATGGATTTCGGTCTACTTACCTCGGCGTACCGCCCATGCTTTGAACCTCTACCTTTCTTGCAACTTAGTCAGCATTGGTTTGCGCACATGGTCCTGTCAATTGCCCAGCTGTAATTCGTTTACCTCACATAGCTGTTTTATCGTCTTTTGGGAGAGAGACATCACTAGTGAACATCATGAGACTCCGGTCCATATTACCATCATTGATCACATCCACTATTTACTTTCTGCTTTTTATTTACTATTGCAATTATATCTATCACTACTATCTCTTGCGTTTGATCCTTTGTAAACTACAAGGCCGGAGGGGTTGACAACCTCTCTGTACTCGTTGGGAGCAAAGTTATTTGTATCTGTGTGCAGGTCCACGTTGATTGCTAATATCTGGCGCCGTTAGCAGTTGACACCTTCTTGTTGAAACTAGGAGTCTCAGGGAAATCGATCCTTGGTATTGCCAAGGGAAAACTTCCGCTACACTGCATCTCAAACCTTCCACTTGGGGTAACCAACGAGGGGCGAGAAGCCATCAAGCATTTTCCTACCAGATTGCAACATGGCTGCTCAAGGTTGCTGTCGGGGCCGGATTTCGGGAACGTAATATTCCAGAAATTAACCCCTAGTGTCATCACCAGCCCAGGATTGTTGTTGCTGGTGGACACATCCTTGTTACTGGTTACCAAGCATTTACAAGAATTTGATACAAGACCTTAAAGGTCTACTGATGCAACAATGACTCCGGTGGTGGATGAAGGAAAAAGGCTTAAGGATCTTCAACATCGATGGGACTCCATTCCAACAGGAACAGCTGACCCGGATAACTCCTATCCTGCGTGGCTGCACTCCTAGGCTTCGCACGGACGTAGCTGGGTTCTTCCCGTAGAACTTATAACCTGGCCAAGTAAATAGCCAGGGACAAGCCTGTGAGTACGTTTGAATGTACTCGCAAACATCATGGACAAAAGATATAACAAATGCAGCAAACAATTATAAGGTCATGGTGAATTAAACTATATGCACATGCTCATGATATACTTATTTTAAATGCATGCTGACAGGAATCAAAACATGGCATGATGAATAACATTTAGTGCAATGAATAATAGCATCAATAAAATATAAAAGAAATGCCGATCGGGTATCAAGTGACACCACGGTCGGTCTTGAAAATAAATGCCAGTCGGGTGTCTAAAAGAGAAATCGGACGATATCATCCGAGAACTCAGGCGACGCCACGAAAGGACTTGAAAAGAAATGCCAGTCGGGTGTCCACAAGAGTAGTGGCGTGATAAACCGCCTGACACTCGAGGGACGCCACAGAAAGGACTTGGAAATAAAGGCGAGTGTCCGGGGTAGTCTAGCCAGCCCCTG
>LR738716.1:6953008-6963621 GCA_902687465.1 Secale cereale
AGAGAGGCCAATTTCCTTCCATGCCCACAGGGTGTTTGATGAAATGATAGGGCTATGTAGGAAGTTGTGTTGGGTGTGAAAGTTGGCAGGATGGGGTCTCTTTAGATGATAGAGATGATGGTGAAGTTATTTTGGGAAAAGGAAATACTTGCTAGTGCAAGTTGTACTGGAATTCAGTTCTGGACAGAATATTCAGAGGGGTGTTTGGTGGGTCTAAAAGATGCTAATGGATCTGATCTTCTGGAGTTAAGGGTTTGGTAGGAGGAACTAGAAGATGGCCAAGGCTCAGAATTTTTGGAGCAAGAAATAATGAGGTTGTAGTAGAAACCTAGAAGATGGACAGAAATGAAAAAGAGGGTGGTTCACTCAAAATTTGCAAAACACCAAGTTGGGTTTTTGTACCAATGTGACATATAGGCATCACATGACCTCCCAGAATTATGATGGAATTTTTAGAGAAATATTTAAAATAGAAGTAGTGCAACAGAAGCATTTAAAACAATGCAAAAGCTATTAAAAGAATTTTCTAGGGCAAAATTTTATTATGAAAATAATTTCTAATGTTATTAAACAAATAATGAAATGCCCCAAGATACAACCAGAGCCCACACAAATTATTTCCAAAAATTTACTATATGAAGAGAAATTTTTTGAAGGACAGGTATAGAGAAGGCTCAA
The DNA here is from genome assembly GCA_902687465.1 of Secale cereale. Classification (NCBI taxonomy): domain Eukaryota; kingdom Viridiplantae; phylum Streptophyta; class Magnoliopsida; order Poales; family Poaceae; genus Secale; species Secale cereale. Next base: position 6,953,687 of record LR738716.1, read on the forward strand.
AAATTATTAAAGAGCCTAATATAATACAAAATTTTATTTCTAGCCAAAATTTTTAATTAGTAAAACAAGGTTAAATTTTTGGGGTGTTACAAATTCTAACCCCCTTAAGAAAAATCTCGTCCTCGAGATTTGTTAAGGGCGAAAGAATTAAAAAGCATACCATACAAACAAAACATTCATATGCAAAAATGCAAACAGGGTAACACATTCCTGACATACAAGCAAAACAAGATCACAATATGCAAACAAGCACTACAAGCTACGCAGACACATTCACGACCGTTTACGGTCCGAAAGCGGGATCTACGGGGTCAAGCGGAAAGCTTCCCGATGCTGGAACACATCTTTCTTCTTCCGGAGGGAGTGGAGGAAGTGGAGGGAGCAAACGAAGAACGTGTCCCTCCTGAGTTGGCAGAGGGGGTCCGCCAATGGCGATCCGGGGATTCAGAACAGCAAGGTAGTGGAGATACTCCAGTATTTGCTGGGTGAAACGCTCCTGGGCCATCACATATTGAATGAGATAGACCAGGGCTGGATCGCTCTCCGCACGTCCACAGCGGAACGTAGCTTCTGCTCCAAAAGCAGCGCGACTTGGAAAATAGCAGTATTCCCTTGCGTTGGCACAGGGCACCGCAAATCGAAGACGGGTGACTGCTTCATACGCAGCAGACTCAATGGCCATGCCTGGCGTTGGCATGGATCTCCCGATGAAAATCACATAGGGAGGGCCTTGGTTTAAATCTGCTGGTGGAATATGTACAGCTGCCCAGTATTTCGAGAGATCAGGAGTGATTCTCGATTTGAACAGCTCATACAGGGGTGGATGGGTGGAGCCAAGAGTATTGCGGGTAAAATCCCACAATAACATAACAAAACTCCCAGGTCTTGCATCGGGGGTCCTCAGATAAGCTCCGGGGTGAGACATGGGTGGATGAATGGAAATGGCAGTGCTTGATGCTGATGGTTGCTGGTGAGAAAAAAAAATGAGTGTGGCCTCTTATAGAGAGCCTGGGTCATGAAATATGAAATGGTGCCGGTACGACAGAGACACCGACTCCGGCGCGGGGTTGTCTGAGTCAAAGTCTCAGGCCTCAATCCCCACAAGAAAAGTGACATATTACTGTGCGTGCGGTTAAGGGTCACGTCCAGAATTTACTCTGCAACCACTCATCAAGCAATTCATGCCAGATCACACATACTATTAGATGGTGACACACAGGGGGTCTACAAACTCACTACGCCACACACCAGCTACTGCGGAATTAAAGGAAAAACCGAGCCACTAGGGGTTGATAACAATTTCTGGTGGACTCATTCCACCTGGTTGATATCTATCTTGGCGCGTCTTGCGGATGCCGAGTCGTCTCCGTGCGCTTCCGCGTCGGAGCTGGCCGGAGTAGGATGGGGAGCTACAGGGCTGGAGTAGCGGTGGTGACCTTCGCGGGGTGTCGAGGTCACCGTCCCATTGGAGTAGGCCTCCAAGAGACGACGGAGATTTCCGGGTGAGGCAAAGGCATTGCCCGGGTAGGTGACATGGTCAGAGCTTGGGGGCTCAACCGGCCTTCCAAGCAGCATTATCGGGGCGTCGGTGGCGGGTGCGACTTCACTCCTTGCTGGGGTCAGGAGAGCGAGCGTCCTGCGGGTCTCAATCAGGTCAAGAGTGACCTGATCGAATAGTGCCTCTTGCGCTCTCAGGTAGCGCACCAGATGCACCAGGGCAGGGTCCGACTCATGGTCTCCGTTGGCGACCTGGGTTGGGCTACCATAGCCTTCACGACTAGGGTAGTAGTAGAAGGGGCGGCAGTTAACCCTCGGCGACAGGTGCCGGAGTTGAACTACAGCCTCTCGGGCTGCAAGTTGGATGGATTGAGGCTCGTCGGAGGTTGTCCTCCCGGTGAATCGGTAGGGACGCTCCGATGTGGTGCCCCTCCCGTAGATGTGCACCGTGTCCCAGAAGTGATGGATGGAATTACTCGTGTGCTCTTGGTACACGACATATTCCGGTGGCTCGTTGATGCTAAAAGCACGACGGGTGAGATTGGCGAGGATGGTTACGAAGCCTTCAAGCTCGACTGCGGTGGTCTCGTTGTGCACGAGGGGGCCTGTCATTTTGGTGGTTGGATACTGAACTGGGAATGGGGCTGTGATGTGTTGAGTTTGGGGTAAGGCTTCCTTTATAGGTCAGCCGAGTCTTCCATCGCACGCTTGTGGATGGGAAAGCTCAGTTGTTGGCACAGGCACACGGCCTATGGATAGACTGATAGGTTGGGCACCGGCTATCGAAAGATGTCGGTTGCCACTGTGGATGGGATAGACTTGACCGTGGACAGGAAAAGATGTGGATGGTGTGGAAACCTAGGGATGGTGACCAGGCTAAGATAGGATTAGCCAATGGTCAGCCTGGCTCTGATACCAAGGCTGTCGGGGCCGGATTTCGGGAACGTAATATTCCAGAAATTAACCCCTAGTGTCATCACCAGCCCAGGATTGCTGTTGCTGGTGGACACATCCTTGTTACTGGTTACCAAGCATTTACAAGAATTTGATACAAGACCTTAAAGGTCTACTGATGCAACAATGACTCCGGTGGTGGATGAAGGAAAAAGGCTTAAGGATCTTCAACAACGATGGGACTCCATTCCAACAGGAACAGCTGACCCGGATAACTCCTATCCTGCGTGGCTGCACTCCTAGGCTTCGCACGGACGTAGCTGGGTTCTTCCCGTAGAACTTATAACCTGGCCAAGTAAATAGCCAGGGACAAGCCTGTGAGTACGTTTGAATGTACTCGCAAACATCAAGGACAAAAGATATAACAAATGCAGCAAACAATAATATGGTCATGGTGAATTAAACTATATGCACATGCTCATGATATACTTATTTTAAATGCATGCTGACAGGAATCAAAACATGGCATGGTGAATAACATTTAGTGCAATGAATAATAGCATCAATAAAATATAAAAGAAATGCCGATCGGGTATCAAGTGACACCACGGTCGGTCTTGAAAATAAATGCCAGTCGGGTGTCTAAAAGAGAAATCGGACGATATCATCCGAGAACTCAGGCGACGCCACGAAAGGACTTGAAAAGAAATGCCAGTCGGGTGTCCACAAGAGTAGTGGCGTGATAAACCGCCTGACACTCGAGGGACGCCACAGAAAGGACTTGGAAATAAAGGCGAGTGTCCGGGGTAGTCTAGCCAGCCCCTGAGACACTCTGGAAAGTAAAATAAGAGCAGGGGGTTAGTTCACAAATATAATCATATCATTAAAAATACTAATGGTAACACCAGTAGCAACGATAATTATCCTGCAAAATAACCATGCTCAACTTTTAAATATTTCCTCCGGAGACCGACTCTAAGACCGACACTTGACCAACCCAGACTGTAATCCTTAACCGCGGACACGGCTATTCGAATAGGTTTCAAACTCTGCAGAGGGTGTACTCTTTACCCGCAAGTATAGGATTTCTTTAATCAGTATCGGGACACTGACTAATTCCTATTACGGTCTTTGGGTTGAAAACACACCTAACCAGCACACACCAGCTTAACTTTTCTGCTGCCAGGGATCACCCAAAACAACAGTTAAGTAAAACTCTAAGTGGGAAGGCTACAACCTCCAATAGCATGGGATCACTATTCAAACGCGCGGATTACAAGGGTACACTCCCTCTCGGCTACAACCGGAAACACCCATGCCCCCGGACCATGTGGCATGCCTACCGGATGCACCCGGTATCTTCCACCATGGCCTCTCTGTACGGTGTGTGCACGGAAAGGGGTTGACAACTTACTAAACCATACCCTACCCGTGGTAGAGACAAGTGGCAGCACGATTCAAGTATGGGGGTTACTGGAACAAGACTCGATCTACGGTCGACTCAGGAGGCTAAAGAATTCTAGCAATGGTCAGCACAACAAAATTATTCTCTCAACCATATCATCAGGACAGGGCCACAACCCTTGTCTGCTTCCACATATGTCTCATGACACCACCATGTCAAATATGGCCCGTGCCCACCAGCACGTCCAAAACCGGAGCACACTCCTGGGTACTCATAATTCATGTATATCAATACCGTAGTGGAATGCATGCAAGAGGAAAAATTTGCACATGACCATGCAAGTATGCAATATTTCTATCCAAATGCCAAATCTATTAAAAGTAACAAACATGCCCTAAATATTCTAGCATGCAAACATTCACCATATCAAGTGTTCAAAATGCTTGCCTTAGATATGAAAAAGGTGCTGGTTACTTGCAAGGAAACATCTCCCCTTCATTTCCTATTTTCAAAAATATCTAAATTACCACATAATTCAAAAACAGCACTAAAAAGCATTTCAAATATTTTTGAAAACAAATACTAAAATAAACCAGAGGATATTTAAGGAATAACAGAAAAAGAATTAATTCATTTAGAGTTCATATGAATGAGTTATGGATTTACTAAGATGGAAAACATGTTTAAAAGCAATATTTAAATCCATTAAACAGAAACTATGCATAGTAAAAATGTTCACTTAAATTAAATAAACAGATCATGATTTTAGAAACCTACAGAAATTTGAACTACCCATTTTAGTGTATATATGGCTATTATGGAATTATTTGAAAGTTGCTGGAATTGACAAAAAGAAAGGATAAGTTCGCGCCCTGAGCGCTGTTTAGTTCCACGGCACCACTGGGCCGAGCCTAGTCGTCTGGCTGCGGGAAGGGGGTGATGACGACGATGGCGTATTCCACGGAATACGCCTCCTTCGCGCGGAAAACGGCTCCAAGAGGAAACCGCCTCCACTTACACAGCGGGGGCCCGCGGCTTGTGGTCACTGACGGTGGGGCCGCCTGGCCCACCGGTCAGGTTTGACCCTGGTCCACCCGCCCTTCTTCCTGGCGACGGAACGGGGCGGAACTCCGGCGAAGCTCGCCGGCGAACGGTGGCGCCGTTGGAGAAATCGAGGGCACCGTTGTGTTCAGGAGGTGGAAACGGTTCGTCCGGTGCCCTCCGTGGTGGCTGGGATGGTGGGAGTTGCCGGCGACGAGGTCCTCGGCGGACGGCGCCGTCGGACGAAAAGGGGACTCCGGCTAGGGTGCGGCTCCAGTGGAGTTGAGGTTGGGGACGGGTCGGTGGATGCTCAAGGAAGGTTTTGGAGCAGAAAGTAGGGAGGGGGATGCACTGAAGGGGTGGTGTGCTTCGAGAGAGTGGCGGCGGCAGAGGTTGCCGGAGATGAAGAAGAATGCCTTCTCCGGTTGTCCAGCTGCTCGGGGAGGCTCTCAGGAGGAGGGGGAGTGGTGGAGATGAGGAGCCGGGCGCTCGGGATGGCTTAAATAGGCGGGGCGACGCGGTCCGGCGGGTTCCAGAGAACGGACACGGCGGCGATGCATTTACTCCGGTAGGCGTGGTCGTTGGGCGGCCGGTGCGGGTTGGCGAGGACGTGGCCTGGCCGCAGTTACTCGGGGAGTGTGCTGGCGGCTCGGGGAGGTGCCAGGTAGCCTTGGACGGCGCCGTCCACGGGCGGACAGACGCGGCGTCCATAAATGGCAGACGCGGTGGTGGCGAGGCCGGTGGCGAGGTTGGTGAGGGCGGCGGGGTTCGGTGAGGTCGTGGCTGCTTGCAGTGATGGCGGGGCGTCCGGTTTGGCTCGGGGGCGAGCCACGCGTCCCGGGCGTTGACGTCGGTGCGACGTGGCGAGGCGAGGTTCGTCGGGCGGCGCCTCCGGATGGCGTGGACGGTGGTGGCCGGCGCAAACGGCCAAGGAAAGATGTCGGTGCAGTTAATGGTGGTCGAGATGATCCAGAGGGGAACTCGGGCGAGCAGGGGAGGTGGTAGAGTGGCGACAGCAGCTCGATGCCACGGCTGCAGTACGGGCGCTCTGGCTACGCTCTGGACATGCCCCTGGTGTGTTCGACGGAATGCCAATGGCATCTACAGGGACTCAAACAAGTTGACGATTAACAGAATGGTGCTAGGGTTTATGGTGATGACGATGGACAAGTTAGAATGGCCAGGAGGGCAGGTGTGTAGTGTAAGATGAGAACCTTGCCAAAATTTGGTCATGCCCTCAAGGTGTTCGACAAAATGTTAGAGCTTGCTAGGGAACTTTGTTGGGGCTGGGATTTGGCAAGATGAGGTCTCTTTAGAGGGTAGAGATGGTGGTGAAGTTATTTTGGGGAAAAGAAATACTTGCTAGTGCAAGTTGTACTGGAATTCAGTTCTGGACTAAATATTCAGAGGGATCTTTGGTGAGTCTAAAAGATGCTAATGGAGCTGATCTTCTGGAGTTAAAGGTTTGATAGGAGGAACTAGAAGATGGCCAAAGCACAGAATTTTTGAAGCAAGAAATAGAGGGGTTGTAGTAGAAACCTAGAAGATGGACAGAAATGAAAAAGAGGATGTTTCACTCAAAATTTGCAAAACACCAAGTTGGGTTTTTGTACCAATGTGACATATAGGCATCCCATGACCTCCCAGAATTATGGTGGAATTTTTAGAGAATTATTTAAAATAGAAGAAGTGCAACAGAAGTATTTAAAACACTGCAAAAGCTATTAAAAGAAAATTCTAAGGCAGAATTTTATTATGAAAATAATTTCTAATGTTATCAAACAAATAAAGAAAAGACCCAAGATACAACCAGAGCCCACAAAAATAATTCCAAAAAGATTTATTATAGGAAGAGAAGATTTTCTAAGTCAGGAGTAGAAAAGGCTCTGAAAATTATAAAAGGGCCTATTGTAATTCAAGATTTTATTTCTGGCCAAATTTTATTTACTGAAAAAGTGGTTAAAATTTTGGGGTGTGACAAACTCTAACCCCCTTAAGAAAATCTCGTCCTCGAGATTTGTTAAGGGCGGAAGAATCAAAAAGCATACCACCCAAACAAGGCACTCATATGCAAAAATGCAGACAGGGCAATACATTCATGACATACAAACAAAACAAGATCACATTATGCAAACAAACAGTACAAGCTACGCAAACGCATTCACGACCGTCTACGGTCCGAAAGCGGGATCTACGTGGTCAAGCGGAAAACTTCCCGGCGCTGGAACACATTCTTCTTCTTCCGGAGGGAGCGGAGGAAGTGGAGGGAGCAAACGAAGAACGTGTCCCTCCTGAGTTGGCAGAGGGGGTCCGCCAATGGCGATCCGGGGATTCAGAACAGCAAGGTAGTGGAGATACTCCAGTATTTGCTGGGTGAAACGCTCCTGGGCCATCACATATTGAATGAGATAGACCAGGGCTGGATCGCTCTCCGCACGTCCACAGCGGAACGTAGCTTCTGCTCCAAAAGCAGCGCGACTTGGAAAATAGCAGTATTCCCTTGCGTTGGCACAGGGCACCGCAAATCGAATACGGGTGACTGCTTCATACGCAGCAGACTCAATGGCCATGCCTGGCATTGGCATGGATCTCCCGATGAAAATCACATAGGGAGGGCCTTGGTTTAAATCTGCTGGTGGAATATGTACAGCTGCCCAGTATTTCGAGAGATCAGGAGTGATTCTCGATTTGAACAGCTCATACAGGGGTGGATGGGTGGAGCCGAGAGTATTGCGGGTAAAATCCCACAATAACCTAACAAAACTACCAGGTCTTGCTTCGGGGTTCCTCAGATAAGCTCCGGGGTGAGACATGTGTGGATGAATGGAGAAAGGGCAGTGCTTGATGCTGATGGTTGCTGGTGTGGAAAAAATGAGAGTGGCCTCTTATAGAGAGCCTGGGTCATGAAACATGAAATGGTGCCTGTACGACTGGGACACCGATTCCGGCGCGGGGCTGTCTGAGTCAAAGCCTCAGGTCTCAATCCCCACAAGAAAAGTGACATGTTACTGTGCGTGTGGTTAAGGGTCACGTCCAGAATTTACTCTGCAACCACTCATCAAGCAATAGATCACACATACTATTAGATGGTGACACACAGGGGGGTCTACAAACTCACTACGCCACACACCAGCTACTGCGGAACTAAAGGGAAAAACCGAGCCACTAGGGCTTGATAACCATTCGGGTGGACTCATTCCACCTGGTTGATATCTATCTTGGCGCGTCTAGCGGATGTCGAGTCCTCTCCGTGTGCTTCCGCGTCGGAGCTGGCCGGAGTAGGATGGGGAGCTACAGGGCTGGAGTAGCGGTGGTGGCCTTCGCGGGGTGTCGAGGTCACCGTCCCATTGGAGTAGGCCTCCAAGAGACGACGGAGATTTCCGGGTGAGGCGAAAGCATTGCCCGGGTAGGTGACATGGTCAGAGCTTGGGGGCTCAACCGGCCTTCCAAGCAGCACTATCGGGGCGTCGGTGGAGGGTGCAGCTTCACTCCTTGCTGGGGTCAGGAGAGCGAGCGTCCTGCGGGTCTCAATCAGATCAAGAGTGACCTGATCGAACAGTGCCTCTTGCGCTCTCAGGTAGCGCACCAGATGCACCAGGGCAGGATCCGACTCATGGTCTCCGTTGGCGACCTGGGTCGGGCTACCATAGCCTTCACGACTAGGGTAGTAGTAGAAAGGGCGGCAGTTAACCCTCGGCGACAGGTGCCGGAGTTGAACTACAGCCTCTCGGGCTGCAAGTTGGATGGATTGGGGCTCGTCGGAGGTCGTCCTCCCGGTGAATCGGTAGGGACGCTCCGATGTGGTGCCCCTCCCGTAGATGTGCACCGTGGCCCAGAAGTGATGGATGGAATTACTCGTGTGCTCTTGGTACACGACATATTCCGGTGGCTCGTTGATGCTAAAAGCACGACGGGTGAGATTGGCGAGGATGGTTACGAAGCCTTCAAGCTCGACTGCGGTGGTCTCGTTGTGCACGAGGGGGCCTGTCATCTTGGTGGTTTGATACTGAACTGGGAATGAGGCTGTGATGTGCTGGGTTTGGGGTATGGCTCCCTTTTTAAGTCAGTAGAGTCTTCCATCGCACGCTTGTGGATGGGAAAACTCAGGTGTTGACACAGGCACACGGCCTATGGATAGACTGATAGGTTGGGCACCGGCTATCAAAAGATGTCGGTTGCCACTGTGGATGGGATAGACTTGGCCGTGGACAGGAAAAGTTGTGGATGGTGTGGAAACCTAGGGATGGTGACCAGGCTAGGATAGGATTAGCCAATGGTCAGCCTGGCTCTGATACCAAGGCTGTCGGGGCCGGATTTCGGGAACGTAATATTCCAGAAATTAACCCCTAGTGTCATCACCAGCCCAGGATTGCTGTTGCTGGTGGACACATCCTTGTTACTGGTTACCAAGCATTTAAAAGAATTTGATACAAGACCTTAAAGGTCTACTGATGCAACAATGACTCCGGTGGTGGATGAAGGAAAAAGGCTTAAGGATCTTCAACATCGATGGGACTCCATTCCAACAGGAACAGCTGACCCGGATAACTCCTATCCTGCGTGGCTGCACTCCTAGGCTTCGCACGGACGTAGCTGGGTTCTTCCCGTAGAACTTATAACCTGGCCAAGTAAATAGCCAGGGACAAGCCTGTGAGTACGTTTGAATGTACTCGCAAACATCATGGACAAAAGATATAACAAATGCAGCAAACAATTATAAGGTCATGGTGAATTAAACTATATGCACATGCTCATGATATACTTATTTTAAATGCATGCTGACAGGAATCAAAACATGGCATGATGAATAACATTTAGTGCAATGAATAATAGCATCAATAAAATATAAAAGAAATGCCGATCGGGTATCAAGTGACACCACGGTCGGTCTTGAAAATAAATGCCAGTCGGGTGTCTAAAAGAGAAATCGGACGATATCATCCGAGAACTCAGGCGACGCCACGAAAGGACTTGAAAAGAAATGCCAGTCGGGTGTCCACAAGAGTAGTGGCGTGATAAACCGCCTGACACTCGAGGGACGCCACAGAAAGGACTTGGAAATAAAGGCGAGTGTCCGGGGTAGTCTAGCCAGCCCCTG
>LR738716.1:6965949-7023035 GCA_902687465.1 Secale cereale
GCGTGGCTGCACTCCTAGGCTTCGCACGGACGTAGCTGGGTTCTTCCCGTAGAACTTATAACCTGGCCAAGTAAATAGCCAGGGACAAGCCTGTGAGTACGTTTGAATGTACTCGCAAACATCATGGACAAAAGATATAACAAATGCAGCAAACAATTATAAGGTCATGGTGAATTAAACTATATGCACATGCTCATGATATACTTATTTTAAATGCATGCTGACAGGAATCAAAACATGGCATGATGAATAACATTTAGTGCAATGAATAATAGCATCAATAAAATATAAAAGAAATGCCGATCGGGTATCAAGTGACACCACGGTCGGTCTTGAAAATAAATGCCAGTCGGGTGTCTAAAAGAGAAATCGGACGATATCATCCGAGAACTCAGGCGACGCCACGAAAGGACTTGAAAAGAAATGCCAGTCGGGTGTCCACAAGAGTAGTGGCGTGATAAACCGCCTGACACTCGAGGGACGCCACAGAAAGGACTTGGAAATAAAGGCGAGTGTCCGGGGTAGTCTAGCCAGCCCCTGAGACACTCTGGAAAGTAAAATAAGAGCAGGGGGTTAGTTCACACATATAATCATATCATCAAAAATACTAATGGTAACACCAGTAGCAACGATAATTATCCTGCAAAATAACCATGCTCAACTTTTAAATATTTCCTCCGGAGACCGACTCTAAGACCGACACTTGACCAACCCAGACTGTAATCCTTAACCACGGACACGGCTATTCGAATAGGTTTCAAACTCTGCAGAGGGTGTACTCTTTACCCGCAAGTATAGGATTTCTTTAATCAGTATCGGGACACTGACTAATTCCTATTACGGTCTTTGGGTTGAAAACACACCTAACCAGCACACACCAGCTTAACTTTTCTGCTGCCAGGGATCACCCAAAACAACAGTTAAGTAAAACTCTAAGTGGGAAGGCTACAACCTCCAATAGCATGGGATCACTATTCAAACGCGCGGATTACAAGGGTACACTCCCTCTCGGCTACAACCGGAAACACCCATGCCCCCGGACCATGTGGCATGCCTACCGGATGCACCCGGTATCTTCCACCATGGCCTCTCTGTATGGTGTGTGCACGGAAAGGGGTTAACAACTTACTAAACCATACCCTACCCGTGGTAGAGACAAGTGGCAGCACGAAACAAGTATGGGGGTTACTGGAACAAGACTCGATCTACGGTCGACTCGGGAGGCTAATGATTCTAGCAATGGTTAGCACAACAAAATCATTCTTTCAACCATATCATCAGGACAGGGCCACAACCCTTGTCTGCCTTCACATATGTCTCAGGACACCATCATGTCAAATATGGCCCGTGCCCACCAGCACGTCCAAAACAGGAGCACACTCCTGGGTACTCATAATTCATGTATATCAATACCGTAGTGGAAATGCATGCAAGAGGAAAATATGCACATGACCATGCAAGCATGCAATATTTCTATCCAAATGCCAAGTCTATTAAAAGTAACAAACATGCCCTAAATATTCTAGCATGCAAACATTCATCATATCAAGTGTTCGAAATGCTTGCCTTAGATATGAAAAAGGTGCTGGTTACTTGCAAGGAAACATCTCCCCTTCATTTCCTATTTTCAAAAATATCTAAATTACCACATAATTCGAAAACAGCACTAAAAAGCATTTCAAATATTTTTTTGAAACAAATACTTAAAATAAACCAGAGGATATTTAAGGAATAACAGAAAAAGAATTAATTCATTTAGAGTTCATATGAATTAGTTATGGATTTACTAAGATGGAAAACATGATTAAAAGCAATATTTAAATCCATTAAACAGAAACTATGCATAGTAAAATGTTCACTTAAATTAAATAAACAGATCATGATTTTAGAAACCTACAGAAATTTGAACTACCCATTTTAGTGTATATATGGCTATTATGGAATTATTTGAAAGTTGCTAGAATTGACAAAAAGAAAGGATAGGTTCGCGCCCTGAGCGCTGTTTAGTTCCACGGCACCACTGGGCCGAGCCCAGTCGTCTGGCTGCGGGAAGGGGGTGATGACGACGATGGCGTATTCCACGGAATACGCCTCCTTCGCGCGGAAAACGGCTCCAAGAGGAAACCGCCTCCACTTACACAGCGGGGCCCCCGGCTTGTGCCGCTGGCGAGAGGGCCCCACTTGTCGGGTTCATCTCCCTTCTCCCGCGTTCGTCTCGACAGAGACAGGGGCGGGGCTCCGGCGGTGATCCCCGGCGGTAGGGGCCTCCATTTGCGACCCCGACCACACCGGCGTGTTCCTGAGGGTGGGCCGCGTCCGTGGGATGGAGATAGGGTCGCCAGAGAGCTCAGGGTTGAGCAGGGCTTTGACCATGGCGGAGGGAAGCTTCGGGTGGAAGAGGGCTTTTGCCCCTGAGCTCGTTCCGGTGGAAATGGCGAGGGGGATGGATCGGTGGTTTGTCCAGGAGTCGGGTGGTGAAGAAAACGGGGAGGGGGAAGCTCTGGTGGCGTCGGAACCATCAAGGAAATGGCGGCGGCAGAAGCTGCCGGAGATGAAGAAGAATGCCTTCTCCGGTTGTCTAGCTGCTCGGGGAGGCATGTGGGGTTGGGAAGAGTGGCCGTGGTGAGTGCAGCGGCCTCAGGGGGCCTTTTATAGGCGGGAGCGGCCGTGCCCGCGACTTCCAGAGACAAGCCGAGGTGGCGATGGCCATTACTGCGCCGGCGAGGTCGTTGGGTGGCCGGTGCGGGTTGGCGAGGACGTGGCCTGGCCGCAGTTACTCCCCAGGCGAGCTGGCTGCCCCGGGAAGCGCCAGGTAGCCTTGGACGGCGCCGTCCACGGGCGGACAGACGCGGCGTCCATAAATGGCAGACGCGGTGGTGGCGAGGCCGGTGGCGAGGTTGGTGAGGGCGGCGGGGTTCGGTGAGGGCGTGGTTGCTCGCAGTGAAGGCGGGGCGTCTGGTTTGGCTCGGGGGTGAGCCACGCGTCCAGGGCGTTGACGTCGGTGCGACGTGGCGAGGCGGGGCTCGTCGGGCGGCGCCTCCGGATGGCGTGGATGGTGGTGGCCGGCGCAAACGGCCAAGGGAGGATGTCGGGGGAGTAAATGATGGTCGAGCTGATCCAGAGGGAGGCTCGGGCGAACAGGGGAGGCAGTAGAGTGGCGACAGGAGCTTGATGCCAGCGTGTGCAATAACTGCGCTCTGCTCGTGCTCCGGACACGCCTCTGAGGTGTTCGACGAAATGCCAATGGCATCTACAAGCGTTCGAACATGTTGTAACTTAGCAGGATGGTGTTTTAGGGCATGAGAGAGATCGTGGACATGCTGGTCTGGCCAAAAGTGCAAGTCTCTAATGCAGTTAAGAGAGAGGCCAATTTCCTTCCATGCCCACAGGGTGTTTGATGAAATGATAGGGCTATGTAGGAAGTTGTGTTGGGTGTGAAAGTTGGCAGGATGGGGTCTCTTTAGATGATAGAGATGATGGTGATGTTATTTTGGGAAAAGGAAATACTTGCTAGTGCAAGTTGTACTGGAATTCAGTTCTGGACAGAATATTCAGAGGGGTGTTTGGTGGGTCTAAAAGATGCTAGTGGATCTGATCTTCTGGAGTTAAGGGTTTGGTAGGAGGAACTAGAAGATGGCCAAGGCTCAGAATTTTTGGAGCAAGAAATAATGAGGTTGTAGTAGAAACCTAGAAGATGGACAGAAATGAAAAAGAGGGTGGTTCACTCAAAATTTGCAAAACACCAAGTTGGGTTTTTGTACCAATGTGACATATAGGCATCACATGACCTCCCAGAATTATGATGAAATTTTTAGAGAAATATTTAAAATAGAAGTAGTGCAACAGAAGCATTTAAAACACTGCAAAAGCTATTAAAAGAATTTTCTAGGGCAGAATTTTATTATGAAAATAATTTCTAATGTTATTAAACAAATAATGAAATGCCCCAAGATACAACCAGAGCCCACACAAATTATTTCCAAAAATTTACTATATGAAGAGAAATTTTTTGAAGGACAGGTATAGAGAAGGCTCAAAAATTATTAAAGAGCCTAATATAATACAAAATTTTATTTCTAGCCAAAATTTTTAATTAGTAAAACAAGGTTAAATTTTTGGGGTGTTACAGTTGCTGACGTAGTCAGTGTCGCCGCTATTGGAGTCAAAAACATTGAATTGTTTTTGCATCAAGTTCGCAACAACAACTGCCCAATGTCCATCCTTGACAATGGTGAAGAAGAGCTGCAATATTAACAATTTGTTTTCACAAACCTAGATCATGATTGCGCTAAAAAGATAGCTTTGATGCAAGAAAACAAAAGGTTTTACATGATCGCATTTCGCAATGTTGTTCCTGTCACAAGCCCTCTCGAAATCTTTGATGCAAGAACGTATCTGAAATGAACTTGGGTCCACAGCAAGCTTGGTCTATTGTACAAAAACAAAACTATTGGTTAGAACCTAAATGTTGTGGCAGAAACTCAAATGAGAGAGGGATAAAAATGGTAGTTGACTCACAGCCGTATGCGGCGGAAATGCAAACTTCCTAGGCTTGCTGTACATGTGCTCCATGTTGAAACTTTCAATGTATACTGACATGACCTCATTGTTCAGATGTGCACGCTTTTTGAGCCCGTTGCTGAAATGCTTGAAAGAAACATCAAACCCACCTATCCTGATGAATGGAGGGCTACATGTTGCAACAAAACAAAAAGTGGCTCAGTTAGAGGTAAACAAATGGATGTGACCAAATTTTTTCTCAGCATACAACAAGAAAGTACAACACTTACAGTGGTTCGCCTTGAGGTGGATCTTTTATACGGTAATTTGTGCAACAATATTGCTTGTATATCACATCATCTGCTGCATCAAGTTGGATATTCTTCATTTTCTTCAACTTGGGTGCATTTTCTGGTGATTTTGCAGCTCTCTTCTGTGTGGGCTCTTTCACATCACGGTTGCGCCCGCTGCTCACTTCAATCACCACCTCATCTCTTGTCTCTTCTACATCAGCTTCTGCCCCACAATGAAAAGACAAAAAAAATGAGAAAACATGGTTTCGAGCATGGAAGTGCTAAGTTTCTGTAAACAACAAAACATGGGTTGGTTGCAAAAAAAGCACAAGTAGTTAGGGGAGATTAGTGGTATAACCTGCAGGGCCTGTGGAAATCGGAGGACGTGTTGCGATGGGAGTCACATCAAAAATCGGTCCAACTGAGGTAGCCGGAGATTCACGAAACAAAGGGCTCCTCGCATGGATTGATAAGGAGTCCAAATCTGAATCAAATATTTTTGCTGGGGATGTACGAACTTGAGGAAATTCCTGAAACAGTAGATCATCATCACTCCCGGGTTCGAACAATCCAAAAGAAGGCCCGTCCTCAAGCGTGCCTGGCCTCCTCGTCAGATTCACATGTGCGAAGTTTGGACTGCGAGGGGACTTCAGTTTAGTGATGTTTACCTTGCTGCATGAATCTTCTCCACTGCCATTGCTCTGATCGTTGTCCTTGCTTTGATCATTTCCATTGTTGTCATTGCTCGTCCTGGGTGGGGCATCGTTGTTTGGACCTACTTCCGCTGCTGCATCACTATTCTTTCCACCACCCAGTTGCTCGGGCTGTTGCGAAGACGGCACAGTCGCAGTGTCATCATCCATGCATGCAGTCCCATGTGTGCCAGGATGAAAGTTGGGCTGCTTCGGATGCTTGAGCTGCTCCGGATGCTTGGGCTGCTCCGGAAAATGTTTGGTTGCAGTCCCTTCAGACATGCCTACAGCAGAAGTCCCACCTGGTGCATTGAAAGTGATACCTTCACCTTTAGCTCTCTGTTCATGAATTCTGCACTCAGCTTTGTGTGCCTCAGACAACATTAGGCCCATCCGCTTGCAGTACATGCCCTGCAAGACCCTCCCAAATGAGCTGAATGCAACATTAAGTTCTTTGGCATGGAGCTTTTTGTGCTTGTTGTATATGACTTGCATGTGTGGGGGCAACTGCGATGCACGAAAAAACAATGGCATTAGATTCGTAGAGACAGTTGTTCATAACATGCCAGTGAAACAAAGATGCAAATGCGAAGAAGCAAAAAAGAAGAAATGAGCTGCGAGAAAAAAACCAACCTCTAACTCCTCGATAGTTGGCAATGCATGGAGCCACTCCTCCAAAGAGCCGCAAACATCGTCACCACTCTCCGTGTTAGCTGGAGGCGGCTCATGCACGCGCTCTGCGTTGCCATTGGTACCCCGAGCGTCAGGTTTGCCTTGAGAACCCGCATCTTCTCCCACATGTACATTTGTTTGCATGTGGGAGCTCTCCGGTACATCTGAAGTGTGTGTTGCGCCCCCAACAACACCCCCTTGGTCGCTGATTTTCGGCAACTCCTCTGTGACATTGACGGTTCCTGGGTGTTGCTGATCCACATATGACATGAACTCAACTACTGCATACGGCGTACTGGATCTGAACTGCAATTCAAAAATGATAAAGAATTAAGAATTGCAACAGACAAAAGGTTTTCTATATAAAAACAAAAAAAGCGATGTCTTTCAGTTTCAATTACTTACTGGGCGCTTCCCAAACCCATCATCTAGGGTGTCCACTGCGATGACAGCATAAAAGTCCATTTCATGAACAAAACAAGCTCTAGGAAGCGAGTAGTTGATGGTGTGATCAACTAAGCATCCTCTTGGCACATCAAGGTGGTCCATGTATATTATCTGCAAAATGAAAAAGACACAAAAAAGAAAAGAAAAGATCAGCGCCTAAAAAAAAGGTTTGTTATCCCGGAAAAAGGAGTGGAATGTTACAGGAATGAAGGGATTGTACCGCAAGCATTGGTAGACATCCGCCAATGAGAAATTTCACTTTACCCTCATTCCTCTTATCCTGGTATTTTTTAACTTCTCTCATCACATCACACAGGATATGCTCATCCCACTCGAACTCATGGACCACACTCATATCTCGAAGGGTGTAGAGATAATCTAGGGGTATCATGTTTCCTGTCCCAGGAGCTAGGACCAAAGCTATGCACAGTAATACCCATGACCTATTGATGGTCTCATCATCATCGTCATCTACTTTTGATAAAACGGAAACTGCGCTGGCTATTGGAGCCCTATCCCCGCCCTAGAAAACATCACGGAAATCAGCCTTGCCCCTCTTCCCGAACTCTATCAGTCTGCTACCAGATGGGACATTGAATATTTTCTTGACCATGTCTCTTGAAAAGTGGATCTCTTTGTGGTCATTAATCATGCAATTCACAGAAAAAATCAGTAGTTGTTGCGAGAAAAAAGAAAAAGGAAAAGGTGTTGTGCAACATAGAGAATAACTAAAAAAAAAGATATTACATACTTGAGCACACGACTCTTAGTGTCAATCCTCATAAGTATGAAATCGAGAAGCCCTTCGGGAGGAGGACCCAAAGGAGAGATATACAGCAGATCCCCGAAGCTGGACTTGCTTAATACATCCCTCTTCTTCCCTTCAATTCCATTGGCTATATCACGCAGGCGCTTTGCGGACCACCGAGTTTGATAGATGGCCATGCTATGAAAAAAAATGAATACATGATGCTATGGGCATGCATCTCTAGTGATCTAAAAAAGAAATGAAAAGGTACTGAAACTAGTGTAAGAATTGTAGACATGATCCAAAACTGAAGGGAAAATATCTAAATTCAAGCAAGCCCAACTAATTTCAGAAAAAAAAAACGAAAGCTATTGAAACTATTCCACCTATGATGTACAACAAAAAATGAGCTAAGATGAGCTGCAACATATCAGAAACTAACAACCTAAAACTATGGACAATGCTTTGGGAGGATGAGCCGTGGACAGAAACTATGAGCTTCAGAAATTCAGAAACTAGCACAAAAATGGGATACTCCAACTTTAAGTTTAATCTGCATCACAACATAAACTATGAGCTTACAGAAATTCGGAAACTAACGCAAAAAAAATGAAATCCTACATAAACTGAAACTAACATGAAAAAATGGAATCCTACAGAAACTGCACGCTTCGGGAAATTCAGAAACTAAAACAAAAAAATGGAATCCTATAGAAACCGCACGCCCCCGGGTTGCGGTAAATCAATTTAAGTTCTCTCTGCATCACAACATAAACCATGAGCTTCCGAAAATAAAAAATAGGGATCCTCCAGAAACTGCACGCTCCAGAAATTCAGAAACAAACAAAATGGGATCCCTGCATCAATCCATAACATGTGAGTTTTCAGAACCATGCACTCCCTGTGCATAAATTTTCAGCAGCAACCTAACCCTGCACATCAGCACATCAACATCATCGAATTCAGCAACTAACCACAACCGTCTCTGCTCCAACGCCGCCGAACTACCTACAACCCCTCCCTACTTCCTACAACCGCAGCCACTCCCCATGAATCAAGCCGCCCCCGGGAAGAACGGCCACGAAGGACTACAAATCGCCCACAAATGCGGGAGAAAGGGGGAGGGGGTGTTCGATCCTTACCTGTCGCCCACCGCCGAACCCGTCGTCGTCGTCGTCAGCGCGGAGGATCTGCGCCGCCGTGGCCGGGGACGAACGCCCCGCGCCGCTGCCCAACGCCCGTCGTGGCCCTCCGGAATCCAGCTGCCTAGTCCCAACCCTCTCAGCGCCGAGGATCTGCGCCGCCGCCCCCGCCGCCCAACGCCCGTCGTCGCCCTCCCAAATCCAGCCGCCTAGTCCAACCCTCTCAGAGACGGACAGCCACACACGAGTGGATAGATGGGTAGTTGCAAGAATAAAGTTACTGAAACAAGCACTTTGTTTCAGAAAAGCACGCGCGTCACGCGGAACATATGGACGCTCTCAGCCGTTTGATCAACTGATGATCAGACGGACGCGGAGACGGCGGATGCGACGCGGGTGATCGGTCGGGTGAAGGAGAGCTTTTTCCTTACAAAAACCACCCCTGTAGTATATTTTGCTTATACTACATATTGGAGCAATTAGTGGGTGTAGAATAATATCGGCAACCTATGGCCTGAGCAAAGTAATTTTATCTACCTGTTCAAGTACCTCAACATCACAAGACCGGGATCCATTAACAGCACTTGCAATATGTGCCGCACTGATTTGTGAGAAAAATTCCCTGTCTGTTTGTTCAGTATTTCTATCACAACTAATACTAGTACGATGCTAGTTTTGGTTTAGCGCACTGAATGCATTACCTCTTTGGTCTTCCTTTTATTTTGGCCAAGAGGATGGCGGCTGCCGCCTTATATTCATTATTATCAAACACATTTTACATTCAGGATTTGGCAATCCTTAACATCTAGCTTGCCTAGCTCTGAAGGCATAGGACACTCATCACCGGTATGTGGTAAGCCACAACAGCCATATTATTGCTCACCACCTTGTCTCATCTACTTACTTCTGAAGCACAGCACAGTTGGTATGTCATGAATTTGTATATGCATGTTCACTGTTGTAGCCAAGAAATCTGCTAGCTGGTTTCTGATCACCCCAATGCCAATGCCCAGGGGAAAGAAAAGTATTTCTTGACACTGCTGCATTGGCTGGGTTCAGATAGAAAAATGACCTGCTTGCATCTGAATTTGGAAATTATTTCTGCAGCAACCTGAAGGGCCATAGCCTCTGCTTGTAACGGGGAAGTGGCGTGTTTGCCAGCTGCTGAAACAAGGATGTTTGTTTCTACTTCATTTTCTTCAACCTGTATAAGTATTCAATGTCTGCTTTGGTTGATCCTGCCTTGGTCTTCCTTATTCAGGTGTAAAAAAGTGACACTACATTCCTACGGATTTACTAGCATTTTGGTGCTATGTGTCATGACATAATGCCATGCTAACTACATGCTGCTGTATATTTTTTATTAGCAGCATTATTGTAACTCTCTTTTTCTTGGTACATCTGAATGACAATGCATTACACATTTTCGTTGTTTGCTACTTCAGCATGTCACTGTTGCTTTTTTGAGTTCGTTGTGCTACAGCTCTCGCGACAAGCTAACTCTTAGGTGCTCCTGCATGTAATACTTACACTTTTTTCTACACCTACAAGGGAATGGTGGAGCCAATGGCAGGTATTGCTCCAAGTGTCAGGTCAACTACAGCAATGGGACTTGAAGGTGATGCCAACAACTTCTCCTCACCGTCGATGGCCCCCGCGTGCAAGGAAGGAGACGCGCTGAGCTCTCGTCCTCCCTACCGGTACTCCAGCCGCGCGCCGCCGTCTCTGCCCGGCTTCCCTGTCACCATGGCTGCGCCATTTGCTTCCTTCCCCGGAGGCCACAGCCTCCTCAAAGAACTGCCTCCTCTATTGATGATGATCGGGTATGCCCTGCTCTTGCTCTGCTCTGAGATCATTTGCTTGGATGCTAATGGAAATGATTTCTTCAGGACCATGTCAAGATTATTAGGATGAGAAGCAAGATGAGCTTGCTATTGTCAAGATGATTGGGGATTTGCTAGGCACAAGTTCCAGATCTTGTTGGAATTTGTCCACCATCTGGTACGAGCTTAGTCGTAAATTGGTGACTCATTGTATGCATTGCCTAGTGTTCAACAGAACAATGCACAACTGACTCTTAAAAGAGGATGTTATGTTAACCAAGCAAGTGTCACATGTGACTCGAATTTTCTGATGAGTGGTTAGTGATTTCTTGATATGTAGACATGGGGTGCTAGAAGAGGATGACTGCTCCTTAAACATGTTGCTCAACTTTTGAAATGATATGTATGTGGCATGCTCAAGTGTTGGACAATACGATTCTGGACTTGATGTATATGTAAGCCAATCCTGAAAGCAGGCAATCGTTTATGTGAGTTGTACTGAACCGTGGCAAAGATGAACCTTTAGCCTTTTCTTGTTGTTGCTTCATAAATACACCATCTTAACCTTAAAGTTAAACTCACTAGTGCATGCTTTTTCTTTCTTCTCTTTTTTTAAAAGCATTTCTGTTTTGCCTTTTCTCAAGGTTTCTCAAGCAATTATGTTTAGTTAGTTGCATAATTGTAAACCAACTATATCTACATTGCAAAACTCCTATGCTTTGTCACTTTTTTTATCCAAAATCCCTGGTACTTTAACTCCGTTTTTCTACCTATAAATTGTATATTATACACCCACTATGATTCTGACTCTGGATGTTATGAACCACTCTCACTCTTGAATTCATTTCCTTTTTCTGCAGTAGGAGAATCACCGCTGCTGCTGGATCCAACCAACCAAGGCTAGAATCTAGATTTTCATCTTGAAGAACCAGTCTGATCATATCCGAGCAATGCTTTCAACAAGGTAACAACATAAAAGCATTGCCATTACCAGGTATAACAAACACTGGTCAAACCTAGGCTTTCACCTTGGAGCCCGAGACCGGGTGCTTGAGTTAGCACCACCTGACGAGGACATGTACCTATGGTAGTGTCCTAAACCTGATCTATATGCCCTACCCAAGGGCACTACACAAAAGGCCAAGACCCACAGAGGTAGAAAGAAGATACCGACCGGAATCATCACAGAGTGCAGTTCACTCGACAATGGTTCACTCGGATACCCCAATTCCACTCGACCGTAATAGTTCACTCGGAAGACAAGAATCCACTCGAAGGACAGAAGACTAAGAGCAATCCCTGGATGACAACGGTCGAACGTACACTCCTTTACCTTAATGGTCATTAAACGCAGGTATTGCCAGTAACGTACGTGACTTGATTCTCTCATTGAACCCCTGTGAAACTGAGGTCTGCTAGGGGTCGGCGTACTCTATATAAGCTACCCTCCACAGAGCTTGAGCAAGAAAGATATATCACCATCGTGCGTGCTCAGCAGAGCGCAACCGCTGCTAGATCAGAAGCGCACAACCGCCAGATCGGCGCCACACCTCCTGATCCAAGCACTGCACCCACCCCAAGCACGCCCGCCGCCGCGCCGCAACCTCGCATCCGTGCCACCACCGGAAGCCCATGTCAAGGCCCACACCCATGTGAACCTGTGCCGCCAGACAACCGTGCGAGGGACGAGCAGCCTTGCCGCCGCACTCCGGCAACACCCTTCGGTGATGGCGGGGGAGAGGAGGGGATGGCAGGTGTCTGAGTTTTGGCAGCGCTAGGGATCCTTGTGTCGCTAGCGGGAGCGGCATGGGACGATCCATTTTTGCGGCTGATTGCCGAACTTTCCTAAGGCTAGTTAAGTAGAATTAGAGCCACAAGTTACCAAGACTAAGAGAATCTTACCACACCTTAAGAGTGTATGTCATGTACGGCCCTAATGTGGCAAAACGCATCTTCCCTAAGTGTGGCTTGAACCAAACAACCACCTAATCTGGTCAAAACTTGCCAAATCTTAGGTGTGGCAGACTTAGACAAATCTAGCCTCAAATTAAATCGCCAAATTAACCGCTTTTGAATAGAGATAGCACTTCAGAGCAGTAAGGTTTCAAATTTAGACAACTCGAGAGCACAAATATAGAAAATCTACCTAGCACCGAACCGCTATACTTTTTTTTTGCCTTTCATGTGTTTTTCATGTGATTATTGGTTTATTTTCGGTTTCGGTAGGATTGACATGTCATCGCATGACATCTAGTTACTGTATTTTGGAATCCTGTGAATCAGAGAGTAACTTAAAAGCAGAAAATCATGGATATATGGTAAAATCAAAGTTTTAAATAGCGCGCTTAGCCTCTTAGCGGCGGACTTCTTCTAAATGCTATAGCGTGCTATAGCGGTGCCATAGCGAGCTATTTAAAATGTTTGCTCATGACTCTTAGCGCAGAACCTTTTCTAAATGCTATAGCATGCTATTTAAAACCATGGGTAAAATGACAATTATACTGCTTAGTAACTTACATAAATTTACTCACAAATAGTCAAATCACTTGGTGAGTGCAAAAAAATACCAATGCCCATACGCGTCTGCGTCTTCACTGTCGTTTTAAAGATGAAAATGACGTAGCGTTAGGAATACCTTTACCAGCGGAGAAGCATAGCTCACAATGCATCAGATCTGATCATATAAATGCAGCACAACCTTAATATGTCGTTCCCAGTTTATTGATTATACAAGACCATTATCCGTATATTTTTTTTATTTATAGAAGAACATTTTCAGAAACCGGGCCATTTTCCCAGTTACAGCAGGAAGCATTCTTTTTTTTTTTCTTTTTTTGCGGGAAGCAGGAAGCATTCTTGTAAGCGAAAATTTATGAAAACGTTTTATACATACATAGATACATACATACCCTTGTTCTAACTCAAAAGCTGACGCTACCGTACCTCTTCTGTTGCGAATCAGCCTAAAGCCTACCCTGAATCCAACTTTACTTGTAAGCATATTCGACCTTCTCCGTGCACTCTGAATCTAACTTATACTCCTAGGTACTAACTTGTAAGCGCATTAGACATAATTAGCCTACCTTCTCCACACACCCTGAATCCAACCTGTAACTTACTCGTAAGCATATTCGACAAAATTTTAATAGAGATCGATGTCTGCCTCCCTGATCTAAATAAACAAGAATTTTCCAATCTGCAACCAGCTATCAAGTCAGCGTAAGAAGAGTAGATCAAGGAGAGAGCGTGGAAATAAATAATACGAAACCGGCATGGCAGCATGCATCCACGGTGATCCATGGCAGCGTAAGAAGAGCCGGAGTCAGCTGGGTCAGATCCAGTGCTGGAGGAGCAAGATAGGGAGGGAGGGAGAAATGTGACGAGAGGATCATCGCCTCCTCCTGGCGGCCTAGCTAGATGCTGACTGTGCACTGCCTGGGACATCGCGCTCACATGCAGCTTCAGACCATGTTCCTCTTTCTAGGGCCCGCCATGTGCTGCCTTCTTCTCGCTTTTCATTCTCTTTCCCGGTTTCTGCGTACGACTCCTCCGAGACCTGTTGAACTCGTGGTCTTTTTTTTTCTTTTCAAAACCGAGTCATCTTTAGTCATGTACAATGGTTGATAAGATAGTTTTATCTCAATTCTTGCATATAATCTAAAGAAGACAAGCTTTTTTCTATATCTATACTACTATTAAACAAGCAAACATATTCATCGCTAAATGCACTCAGCCTAACCTACACATAACAACCCCGACCAATTATAGCCTCACGATCAGAGTCATTTAATTGCATCTAACTGTTCAGATTACACTAACCATCAGCCAAGAGTACGTCTATCAATTTTTCCCGGCGGACGATTACTCTGCCGAACCCACGTCCTCCAGGCTCCCACGCCCGCACAAGTAGAAAAAAAAGGCAGAATCATAAAAGGAAACAAACACGTCCTGCTGATCAGGGCGCGAGGTGAGGGCCGCTGAAAACGCGAAGATAACCAACTCTCATCGGGCGCATCTGAGAGCAGATCGCCACCCCGGCCGATCCACTTCTAACAGACGCGAGAGCAGGCCGCCGTCCTTGCCGCTCCTCCGACGGAGGCAATCGCAGGATGCCGCTCCTGCCGCTGCTCCTCTGCTGCCCCATGTAGGCCGTTGATCCTCTTTCCACCGACGTGAGCGCAGGCCGACGCCCCCGCCGATCCCTTTCTAACGAACACAAGAGCAGGCAGCTGCCCCCGCCGCTCCTCCTCCAACGGATGCGAGAGCAGGCAGCCGCCCCGCTGCTCCTCCTCTGCTACCCCAGGTACGTGGCCGCCGAACAGACAGCACCAGGGCCGGACATAGAAAATCAGAGGCCCTGTGCGAATTAAAATTTAGGCCCCGGCGTTTGAAAGAGGGGATTAAAATGTATAGTCTGTTCTCACTGCAGCAATATAATTTTCATGTAGAATTACACCACCAGATGCACAAATTCAAGAAAGAACAGCAAACTGGCTGTAAGATCTGCCACCACCTTATCAGGACTCTGTAGTTTTAGATCATGCGAGACTGCAAATGAAGCTCTGATGGTTCATTGGTAGGTCGGCGACAAAGCAGTGCAAGGGGTGAATCCAATCTCTACAGGGTTCTAAATGATGCACACGAGCATATGAGAATTGAGAGGAAAACTCCCCAATATATAGAAGATTCGAGTACATGACCACGCCAGTTTGCTGCTATTAATGCCTTTATTTTGGGGAAATCGTGAAGCATTATTCCGGAGGAGAATTGGAAAAGAATCAAGATGTGGAAGAAACGATGGGTCCATTAGTTAATTTGGGGCTTGTGAATTGATTTTCTGGAATAGCAGCAATGCATCGAGAGATGGCACTGGGAGTAGTAGGTTGCCTTGGGCTGCTATATTTCCATCATTTTTCACTTAATACTCTGTTTAACACCTTATTTACCAGCAGCTGGGGGCCCTCCAATTTTTGGGGCCCTGTTCAATCGCTTCAGTTGCACATGCTGACATACGGCACTGGACAGCATGGCCGCCACCCGCCGCTCCTCATCGTCTGCACCCACGAAGATGCTACTCCCTCCGTTCACTTTTGTAAGTCATTTCAGACAACTCAAAATGGGCTGTTTTGTACATTGTCTGAAATGTCTTCAAGGTCTTATAAAAGTGAACAGAGGGAGTATTAATTAAGGCGGCTTGATTTGTAGGATTTGAATTCATAGGATTTTTAATGGTTTGTTAGCGCTTTATTTTGGAGAAAGTTTCTGTCAATTTCTGATTCAAATTCTTGTGGTTCTGGCAATGTCAACGGAATAGGGGGAGCGCAGCGGAAGGAGCATCAGGCACGTGGTTGCGGCGGCCGCGAAGGTCGGAAAAGAGATGGGTGGATTCTCGCCAAGTTTCTGCGGCTCATGGTGTTCATCCAACTCCCTAGAACAACTAGAAGATGAGTTACCACGACTTCTACATCAAAGGTTGGATCTTTAGTAGTATGTTGTTGGGTGTGCCTACTTATTAATTTGATTTGATAAGTCAAGCTCAGGAACTGCATATTGGGTGTGAATGAAGTTGTTAATATCATTTTGTTCGTGTGTATTGTGTACTAATGATAGCTATTGCGTTTGTCTGTGATAGCTGCTGCGTTGGATAAGGCCGACGTGCACCAATGTAAACTTTAGATGAAGCTTACAACACGGCAAGGTATAACCTTGATTTATGCATGAGTAATGCACCTGTAATGTTTCATGTCGTGTTCCCGGACTGCCAACATTACAGAATGATAAGCATTATGCATCAGATTTTTCTCCGCATGACAATTGGTATGGTTGTTGCTTGACAAATGATTTAAAGGCGTAAATTGATTAGAGAACATGTCATGTGTTCTAATTTCTGAATCATATAGTTCACATCAATATTTTGAAGCTGGACTAGATTGATTTTTTATGTTTTCCACTAACTGCACCTGCACATGTACATGCTAAATTTGTAGCGTGTTACCTTCCAATAAGAGGAATCAGATAAAAAGAAGTATATGTAACAAAATTAATTTTCTTTCAACTGGAATCACCAATAACATCGAAACAGAGGTATTTGAACTGACAATGGGCTCAAATATATAAATTTGGATGTCGTACATGTTACGAAAATTAATTTAGAACCTTGTACATCATTTAGTAAAGACACCGACTATTATCACATCCAATAGATTTATTTGTTCTGCTCTTTCAAACTGGAATACCCTCAATGCTAATAATTTATTAATTTTATTTAGATGACACCTAAACCCCTAAGTCATGTTTCTTGTAGTGTATTTTTGTACACTTCATTAAAATTAGTTATATAGGTCTACAATAGTTGCTTCTTTAAATTAAAGTAGTCTACTTATGAGAGATATAAAACAATCCAGTTCTCTGACGATGAATAATGTGGAAAATTTCAAATTATTTGATGGAAAACTCTACACACTTGAAAAGTAAAGTTGTGTACTTTTGAAAAGGAAGATTCGCTGGCATGCATTTTCCAAGTTGTCATACTCTGCTTTCACTTGCACAATAACACTGGTCCTAGGTGTACCTTGCCTTGACATGCACAACAAAATTCCCTGGATGTACTATTTGGAAAGAATATGCAAAATTACATTTGCTCGAAAAATAATTTTAATTGCCTTTTTAACATCAATATTTTAGTGGCACGGTATGCCTCACTCCAGGAACAATGTACCATTGCGACTGCTTCTAATTGAGTTATATATTTAATCATTTCCCTCGGAGCGCATTAAATACCCATGTATCTTTATTGAACTGAAGGGTATCACCGGATTTAGACAAATACATTTCTGATCTGGTAGTTTATCTATAGTTCTTTGCTAATTTACTTATTGTTACATGTGTATACCAGTTGTAAAATGCACCTAATTGTAGGCTGTAGCGTTCGCACTCTACTCGCGTGTTTGGTCAAGCATGGATCAATATTGTGAGCATCCCAGCATGGCGTGGCTGTGCATGCCAAGGGCGGTGCGTGATTGGACAGGGTACATGTTCTCTCCAGTGACGAAAGGATGAAGGAGAGTGTAAAGGTGTTGGTACTGGTTGTCGTGGTGATGGCGCATCACTCATGTGGTTGAGTATAGTTTTTAGCCAGTTAAGAGGAGGAACAAGAAGAGTTGGGTGTAACTGAAGTATTAATGTAGCTACCTCCACATTGCTTGGAGCCTAATGAAGAGGACCTATTCATTCATTATTTTCTTTATTTTGTGATTGTTCAACAAATTTTCTATATTATATTTTTATGGTACATGTTTTCCATTTATTTTTTCCTTTAACACAAGTTGCATTGCATTGTGAAATGAGTATACCAATTATTTATGCGATCAGTGGAATTTTCACGTAGTATGTACATGACCTAAACAATGGATGGAAAACAATTTTAGTTGACACAATATTTGAAGTTATGGCTAAACTGTACAACATCCAATATAGTTTACAAATTTGTTTGGCAGTTATCATTTATATTAGTCAAGACGTGCGTTGCACGTACAGGCTTACTAGTTATGCTAAAAGACCATCTTTGTCTTTTCATAAATAAGAGAAGACAAGCCCTTTTGTATGATTTCTCTCTTCCCCACCTCATCATTTATCCTACGCGGCATTCCTAAGATAGAACCATTGTACATGCCTTTATTTTCAATGGAGAGAAGCGAGTCACTCATTTTGTGGGGTTAGCTTTTTGAACCAGCTTCGGTACAACCCCCTCACTAAGCTTCAAAAAATGGTGAGGGAAGTGTGATTTGAACCCTCTAAACCTCACTGCTCCATTCGAAGCACAATAACAAACCAAGCAAACCTCACCTCCGGTGCTTTACTAATTATTACTATTTCTTCTTCTTGTTGTTGCGTGACACAGCGCAACGCCTTCCATGCCCGGGTTTTCTTTTGTTTCTTTCTTCTTTCTCTTTCTTTTATTTATTTTCCTTTTCCTTTCTTGGATTTGTTAAGTTTTTTTTAAACGTCAAATAATCTTAAGTTCTTGAACTTTCCAGATAAGTGAACATTGTTTCAAATCCATGAACATCCCTTTTCAAATCCGTGAACAGTTTCTTAAATTCGCAAACTTTTTCCAAAATCCTTGAACTTTTTTTCAGATGCATGAATGTCTTTCAAAACCACAAACTCTTTCCAATTTTTATGAACCTTTTCCAAAATTTAAACGAATTGGGAAATAGAAACATTGTTTCAAAAATTGAACAAACTTCGGAAAAGAGAACATTTTTTGGATCTGTGAACAATTTTCTAAAAAAGGAAACAACTTATGAATCTCTGATTTTTTTTTTTGACAACACAAATATTTTTTTCAAATTTACCAACATTTTTTGAATTGTGAATAGTTTCTGAATTTTGGAACATTAATTAATAAGCATGGAAAAATTGAAACATGAACAAAAATCAGAAATTCTGAACAATTTCCGAATTTTACGAACATTGATTATTAAAATATGAAAAATAAGTAAATTCTGAAATGTTTTGATTTTTTAAAATGACCAAAAATTGAAAACATGAATGTTCTGAAGAAAATTATAAAAATTTGAATTTAAAATAATCGGAACAATAAACAGAAAAAAAAGGAAAAGTCAAAGAAAACGAAAAAGAAAGATAAAAAATAAAATATGAGAGAACATAAAAAATAAAATAAAAACATTGTTTAGGAACCTCCTAGCAGGTTCCCAAACCCGGAATAACCGGCTTGGAAGCTGAGGTTCCCAAAATCGAGAACGTTGTTTTCCAAAAAAAAAAATTGGTGAACTTTTTATGAAAATCTTCTAAAATTTTGAAATACATGTTTTTTTTTCAGAATTGATGAACCATTTGCAAATTCACGAGCTCTTGGGCCAGCCCAATAGGCACCCGATGGGAGCGATGTCGTCGCCTAGTCGGGCGAAGGCCTTATCGTTTTTCTACACTTTTCTATTTTTTCGTTTTAATTCTCATTTTTTGTTAATTCATCTTTCTGTTTTCGAAATTTATTATTCTTTCAAAAACTTGTTCAAAAATTTGAAATATTGTTTGTGATACCAAAATCAAAGTTTTAAGTAACTGTTTTAGAATATGTTTTTCCTTCAAATATATTATTAATATTTATAGAAATACTTAAAATTATGACTCTATACCTTTGTATTTATTAGTTATGTTAAAAACTTATAGTAGTAGTTTTAAGTATATGTTTAAGTTATGATTTTAAATACATTTTCTTTAAACCTGGCATGGATGTCTGCCATTGACATACCCATCTACTGGCAAAAGTGGGGTTCATTTCAAGAATGTCCAAATAAACATCAACTCCAATGTATGGTGTTCAAGTAGGCGACAAAGCTCCGTTTGCATTTTCTAAAGTTTTCTCGAGCAAAAGAAGCCGGTAAATGGTCGAACGTGTTGCAACTTGCATACGGTGCCGGAAATCGTTCAAACCTGCCTTGGATGCCTACCATGGGTTTGTCCACCTACTTGCAAAAGTTGGTGTCATCTTAAGGATGTTCGAAAATAGACCATGTTGAACGAAGGGTGTTCTGGTAGGGCCAGAAAGCTCTGTCTGAGGGCATGTTGTCCCTCGTCATACCTTAAATGGCCCAATTTATTTTTTGAATGACCTTGCATGACCAACTCAAGGCATTATGCAAAGTTGTTTGGGCTTTTGACAAGTTTTGCATTTTCTGAAGTTTTGTTGGTAAAAAAGGGTAATAATGGTCGAACATGTTGCACCCTGCGTACGCTATCGGAATTCGTTCAAAACAGGCATGAATGCCTACCATGGGTATTCCCACTTGCTTGCAAAAGTTGAGGTCATTTAAATGACGTCCAAAAATAGAGCATCTTCAGTGTCCACGTAGGCCTGAAGGCCCCGTGTGAGAGCACATTGTTTTTCAACATCCTTGAAATGACCCAAATTTTTTTTCATGGTCTTGTTTGACCAATTCAAGGCATCATGCAAAGTTATTTTGGTTTCCAACAAATTTTTTATTTTCTGAAGTTTTCTCTTTCAAAAAGGGTGATAAATGATTGGACGTGTCGCAACTTGCATACAATATAAAAATCGTTCAAATCTAACTTGGATGCCTACCATTGCATGTCCATGTGTTTGCAAAGGTTGGGGGCCATACCTACCGCTTTGGTACAACACCCCTCACTAAATGTATAGAGGGCCTTCGACAAATCGTACCCATAAATCGTATGTATGGTGGGTCACCCGCTGGAATGTATGTTTCTTTATTCACCGTTTCCATTTTTGTTTAACCTTTGAATTGAATAAATAAGAACATGAAGTGGGATTCGTAATCTCAACCTCCTAGTGCTTTTCCACACAATTTAACCAAGTGAAGTTCTTTTTTAACCTTCATTTTTCTTTTTGTAATTTTCTTGTTGTACGTCTTCTTTGTCCTTTTTTTTTTCAATTTCTTCAGCTTTGTTTCGGGGCAGAGCTGGCGTCCTCCTTTGCCGAGCAGCAGAGCTGAGCATCTCCCGGGAAACGTGTACGGAGAGGAGACTGCTGGTGGGCCGGTCGGTGTCGTTGAGCCTCTCCTGGTAGGCCCATACGAGACCCAAGTAGAGTGGGCTCACCACTGAAGCAGGAAAGGAGTAAAGTTCCTCGCCGCTGACGGCCACCGTGCGCGTGGAGGGAGACGCCGGCCGCCCTGAGCTATCTAGGGGTGGGCATTGGGTTTATATGGTTAATTCGGTTCGGTTTATTTGGGTTTCTAGAATTTCGGTTTCTGAAAAATGACAACCGAAATAATCACAATAAAAATTGCCACCGAACCTTATTAACCAAAATATATCGGTTCGGTTCTTTCGGTTAACCGAAAAACCAAAAAACATGTGCACCACCATCGGTTGAAGCAGCGTATCATGTAACTATTTTGTTATACTTTGTGCAGACATAGTCGTCAATCATCTTAAAAAATAGCTACCAATTAGTATTTGCATGCATGAGATCCTATAATCTATGCACTAGACCCATGCTGTTGTGATTGCATGAATCTATGTATCGACTTAGACTAATTGACTTAGACTAATTGGCTATCTTATTGTGCTTGCGCGGAGAGAAACAAGGGTACTGGACTTATAATTGGTTAGTTCGGTGTATACGGTTTTTCTAAGTCGAAAACCGATTTAAAATTAAACACCAAATAGTTTCTCTATTTCAAACCAAACCGAATAACCTAAAACCGATTTAGCCTATATTTCGGTTAAAATGGTTCGGTTTGGTTTCAAATTTCGGTTTTCGGTTTGAAAGTGCCCACCCCTAGAGCTATCCCCCTCCCTACCGGCACTCCCGAAGCCCGCGGCCGCCGCTGCCCGGCTTCCCCGTCACGGTGTCCGCGCCGTTCACTTCTCTCCCCACAGGCCACGGCCTCCTTCTCACAAAACCGCCCGCTCTATGGATGATGATGATTGGGTATGCCCTGCTCTTGCTCTTGCTCTGCTCTGAGATCATTGCCTGGACGCGAGCGGAATCGGTTTCTTTTTGTCTATGTCAAGATTATTAGGACGAGAGGTAAGATGGGCTTGCGATTGTCAAGATGATTGGGGCTTTGCTAGCCACAAGTGCCAGATCTTGTTGGAATCTGCCCGTCTGGTACGAGCTTAGTGATAAATTTGTGAATCGTTGTGTACAAAGTTTGTGAATCATGGTGTACATTGTCTGGTGTTTAACAAAAATTCCTTAAAAGAGGATGTTAACCAGGCATTGTGTGTGTGTGTGTGTGTGTGTGTTTCTCTGTTAATTTACAGGTGTGCTCAACTGTAGCAAAGCAGGGGATCATTTGTGTGAGTTTTACTGAACCGTGGAAAAGATGAACCCTTTGTCTTTTCTTGTACGTACTACATGCTTTTATGAAAGCATTTCTCTTTTGCCTTTTCTCAAGGTTTCTCAAGCAATTGTGTTTGGTTAGTTACTTAATTGTGAAGCAACTATATCTGGATTCACAAACTCCTAGTCATATGCTTCATCCAAACCCCCTGGCACTTCAACTCTGTTTTTCTCACTATTATACACCCACTTCCACTTGTATCCCTGGCGCCTGAACCACTCTCACTCTTGACTTCACTTAACTTTTATGCAGGAGCGAAGCATTGATGACCCTCGAATCATAATTCTGGTTCTGCCTCTTCTTCTAGCCATCCTGACAATGCAACGTCTTGCTCAAAGCTTTTCTTTCTACTTCTCTTTTCTTTTCACACCCTCCTTGTGCCAAAGGCGCTGATGTGAACGCCGGCAAAGGAGAAACATGCCCAAATTGAACTTGTCTTGATTTGTTCGATCTCAAGATAGTTAATTTTAATCTTATGGCTCTTGAAATAGTTCACCAAATATCGATGTACTCCCTCTGTCTCATAATATAAGACGTTTTTTGACACTACACTAGAGTAAAAAAACGTCTTACATTATGGGACGGAGGGAGTAGATTGTAAAATTTTCTGGACTTGAGATGGATACATCCAGCAAGCTGTGTTTATACCACCTTCGTGTTTATATGTACATTGTGGCTGACACGCATGCATGTAGAGCAAGTTCCCAAACAACAATATACAAGAGAATATGGATTTCTGGTGGTATTTTGGGTCGTTTCACTAGTGGCTAGTAAAATACCACTACTATATGTTTTTCCAGGGTTGCTTGCCAAGCGGGGCCCTAGGGTGTTGAGCGTAACAGAAGATAAAATTCATTTATGTAGGAATCGATTTAAGTGGACGATGGATGTAGATGGCGCTCTGATTGGTCACTTGATGTTAGGAAACATGCGTAAATTTTAATTTGGCTTTCAAATTTGGGTATGATATAGGTTTGAATTGCCATGTCATCATGATACTAATTAATTTTCAGTGCCAAATGTCCGCACTTCTCTACTGTGTAGTAAATTTTCCTGATTTGTTCTCAGTGGAATACTCTGAATTGGTTAAACCAGTTACTTGTAGGGAAAATTTAGTACAAATTTATATTCGGATACAGGTTTATGTTGTTTCATTACAGTTTGCAGTGTCTTGTAAAAGTAGCTACTAGCTGCAAGATTGTGTGAGTTTAACGTCCTTTACCTGTAGTATGTGCACAATAAACGAATAATTTTCCCTTGGATCGTGAGAACTTCTGCCTCGATATGAATTGCAGCTATAATGTGGACAGTGTGGAAAACTTGTAGTGGCACTTGTTTTGACAATAGGATGCCTTCTGATCCCACAAGTGTCGTATACTCTATTCGCCAGTGGATTGAATGCTGAAATGATTTGCAGGAGCAAAAGGTGCTCCAGGTGCATTGGCCGTATGCATCTTCCAGATGCAGAGGCCGGGGGTATTCCTCCTTTTCTAAAAAAAAAAGGATGGTCCCTGACAAGGCGAAAAACAGAGCAGTTCCAGGATCTTGAAGATGGTGGCCTTGGAGGTTTTCTGAAGAGCTAAAGGATGGAAATCAGTTGGGATAAAAGTAGCTTTGGTGCCTGCACCGGGAGTATATGGTGCTAGCTTTTTTTCTGTCTCAGCTGCTGGATTTCGCTGATTTTGCAAGCTTTGATGTCACTATGCAAACAGTTAGGACCTGCATGTCCTAAGTTTGTGTCTGGATGCTGAGTCTAATCTCCAGCACCTTGTCTTGTCTTTTCTTTGGCTTTCATTGTGTTTTTAGTTTTTCTTCAGTATTGTACACTGTCATGTTTCGTTAATTCGGCTGGGTCCAAGGCCCCTGTAATAGAAAAAAACACATAAGATTTCTTTTTGTATAAAAAAGAGTTTTGTGTTTTCAATCATTATATCATTGATTCTTGCTTCTGCTCATGCTTTACACTCAGTCGATTACTTGACGCTTAAGAGAGCATTTGAGAGCTTTTCATCAACTGTCAAGTTTACTGTGGTGTTTTCACTTTCCTAGGTATCACAGTAGCAGCAGAATATTATTCGAGCAGTTAGCTGGTAGAACTTGTCTAGTGATTATTGTTGTGCCTGGTGGACGAGAAAATATTGTTAATATTTCAATCAGAAGGGCTTGTTACATAAGTAGAGGCTTCATATAACATCCTGTTGGTTGTTTCATTTCCTAATCTTCTGCTTATGTCTCAGATTTATTGATGGTTGATTCAGTTTATCGATATCTCGTATTTTTCAAATATCAATCTATGAATGCATTAATTAGGTTCTCAATATACATTCCCTACAGGTATCACTATAGTCTACACTTCTTCAGATGTATACATACTTTTTTCAGGTTATGTTTATGCTTAACCACACTGATTATTTTGCTTCAAAAAAGCTGCCTGCTGCCATATTAACACTTAGGGGTTACTTGAATAATGGCAATTCCATGACTTCACAAATTGTAAAGAGGTGAGCCTTCAACTTCTGTTTCTGGGAGAACAGGTGATATTATACATATTCTGTTTCTTTTTTTACTTCGGCACATCAATGTGATGTTTATTAATGCTCCTAATTCTTCTACCCTGTTGTAGTTACTGAAAGGAATCCGCACGTTTCCATCTCCATGATCCCTAAAACTGTTGGTGAGCCATCACTTTCTGAGTGTTGTTCGACTCTTTTTTTTTCTCTAGAATCTTCAGCTAGTAATAGATTTACCCTGTTTGATGTTTCAGACTATTGCTAATGGTTCTGGAGCTTCATATTTAGTTTACCCTTTCTTTGGAATGTAATTTAATATAAGAAGCTTAAATAATTTCTCGACAAGCTATTCCTGAGTTTTTTTGTTAGAACATCATCATGTCTGCATCTGTCTTATGGGTCCTCTAGCAACTAGTTAAACACTTTGATGGATGCAGAAAAGCATTTCCCAAGTTTGGAACCGGAAGATTCTTTTCAAGCAGACATCAGAGTCAAACACATATGCCTATCAAACTGGAAAAGGCTCCTGAGTTTTAGGTTAGGTGATTGAGCCGTCTGTTTGCGCAAGTGAATTAGGTTGCATATGTATATGATTGAGCCGCCTGAGGCCTTGACTCCCTACCAAAAGGTTTTGTCATGGAGCAAACTGGGCGCTTTTTATCTCATCTAGAAAGTGACCTAAATCTCATAGAGTTATGATATAAATTTCCTATACCAACTCTGCTCATGCCGATTTGCTGAGTCAGCAAGCTATGGTCAAACAGTGGCACAACAATCTGTCAAGCTAAATTCAGGTCATTATACTAGTTGACAAGATATCGATATTATTATTTTTCATGCATAGAAAGAAAACCCTTCAGTTTAAGAAAAAAAAACTCTGTTAAAATCCTTTTTAAATTTGTGAAGGACATTTAGTTTTTTTTACTGGGATAGTTTTTTGTTTACCTGGCGCTCTTTTTCGGTAGCACTTGTTGGTGCTCAGTACAATCCCTTTGTCACAGAATCTTTCTGCTTAGCTGCTCACAACTATTGCAATAATGTTGCTAAAATATGTAGGAGGGCGCAAATAGGGAAACCATTATTGCATAGGAGCGGCTTTGGTTCCTTGTCAGTTTGAATAGTTTAATTTGGCAAAAGAATGACCTATTGCAGTGTAGCCTTGTACATTCACTTTTTTTTTTGTTGACTCCAGATCCACAATATCCTTCATTTAATCTGCCATATATACATGCAGTCACTTGCAACAGCAAGTTGGCAACATCTTTGACCAACGTCTAATTTTAGGTTCCGTGGTGACCATTTTCATTATGTAGGCAGTTAATTAATTAACAAAATATCAAGCAGCATCCCGCCTTGTCTTAGATTCTTCCACCGAATCCGACTGCATAGATTATTGGCTGCTTAATCTACTATATATTCTTTGTCACCACAAGGCACGCGCTAGCTGGTCCATGATTAAGGCCCATTTACAAACTGTGTATCTTTCAATCAGTTGCCGGTCCCAGCGCGGAAAGGTAAAGTAAACATATCGATGGATCTCATTATAAGGTTTCAGATGGTTTACAAACTCACTGATTTTGTCTTCTCTGCTTGTTCCTGCTGTAAGAGATTGTTTTTGTTTCCGCCCATTGTCATTGGTCTTCTTCCATCTTACATGCAATTAAACTTTTAAGTTCCATTTCATTATGTACGGTACATTTCTGTTCCATCTCAAAACAAAGCTTACATACTTACACCGAATTTGGTCTGTTCATGTGCATTCACCCGATCCTGTAAAGCATCCATGGAAGGACACCAGACGAAAAGATACGCAATTTGTTCCGGCATATTGATGAGGTAACATCATAGTCCATATATATTTTTGCAATCTAGCTCCTCAAGTTTGATCATCAGTTCTTTGTTGGGGTGCAGCCTGTATGAGATGCGTGGCCCGAGCCCGACATAACTTCCAATGTGAGACATGGCAAAAGCGGCGACCAAACAAGCTCTTTCTAAAACCAAGGGAAAGGCTCCACACGGTACTGCCAAACGAAACGCCTTTTCACAGTGCTGCATTTGACTAATGACCCACGCTTTGCCAATCATCTTTTTTCCCCTCTCTCTCTCTCTCTCTCTCTCTTGGTGGCTGAAAGGGGTCTGCATGCATGCCTTGATTCATGGAGTGAAAGCGCTCTTGTGGGAGAGAATCTGCAGGGCGTGAATCTGTTTACGTGGGAAAAAGACACCCTAAAGTATGTTTTACAAATTAATAGCCGTTTCGACGTACGTACGTTGCCTTGTCGGTCAAACCTCGCTTTCCTGGACGACGCAATGCCTGGTTTCCGTAGTGATTTTCCGTTAGAAAAGGTTGGCGTAAGACTAGCGAGTATGCGTCAAGCATCGCGCGGGAGTTTCTAAAATATTTTAGCAGAAAATGAAGTTCCATGCATGGAGAGCACATGTTTTTCGCGACTGCCTCTTACATGAAGATCTAGTTCAAATTAAATATTGTTGGATTTTACATTCTAATAGCTACCCTAACAGTACTGCGCCTTGGTCCACACTATGGCTGATATAATTCTCCAAGTGTGCCCTTGTAACGAGTGCCTAGCTCTGGTTGTTGTGAGCTAGCTAGGCTACCAAGAGCCTTTGGATTTACGCCGATCGACCTGTAAATAATTCCGCACGCTAGCTCACACCGTAACTTGCTTGCAAGTTGGAATGCACGACGCTATCTAGCTACATTTTGGTTCACCTCACTGATCACTATGAAATTGCTAGTAGTACTACTCCGGTGCTTAGGGAGAGCAATTAAATTCCCCTTTCTTAGGGTTCACTTTACCACTGGAAACCATTGGTTGAAGTATGCGTGCCGTCTAGTCAATGGATCCATTGTCTTTGCTGTCTCTGTGTCCACTGAAAGCGCTCGAGCAGCAGCAGCAGTACTAGATTAAGAGGGATACGCTAGGATTTGTGAGGCTAAGAGGGGGACAGGGTTTAGGAAAGCAGGAAAGGAACCTCTACAGCCATGAAATGCACGCGGCGATCGACCGACGTGGTTCCGGTTCATGGGTAGATGTGAGGAAGGAAGACTGTTTGGTCCAATGGGGGCAAAGGGGAAACAAAAGATCGAGGATCAAGTGACTGTTCTCACACGCAGTAGTTTGATTCTCACTGCCTCATTTTTTGACTGGTCAACTGTCAGAGAGGAGGTAATTAAGCGTCTTCGCGCGTTAGCCGCCCCCAGCAAGATTATCAAAAGCAGCGAGTTAAGTAGTAGTTTTAGGCCCTCATGGGCTAGAGATAGTCTACAAATGTGTGCATTGTCCCCTCCCCTGTGAGAATCTTGAGAGGGCAGCCCTGACTGTCCTTGATCCCATGTGAAGCTCCTCGCTTTATTCCATATGCACACTAGTGATTACTGTGCGTTCACAGAGATCACCAGCCTTGATCTCCTGCAGCGGCGCTGTTTTTTCGTGCGGGTTCTCGACAGAAAGGAAAAGCGCACGTGAAACCTGGTGTCTCTTTTTGTACTACTACATTTTTCACCAAATTCTGGAGGTTCTTCTGTGGTTGTAGCTGGACTGTTAATTTGGTGCTCCATCACATCATCAGAATGGGCTGTGGCATGCTCGCCATTCGTGCCGCCATCATGTTACCAGCTGGTGCAAGTGCAACCGGTTGAAATGAGAATATTGTATTGGCAATTTGGCATGCATAATACACACACCTGAGTCGGATAAGACTAAGAGTCCTTTGAGGCTGCAGAAGATTAGTTGCTACCACCATGTGCGTAGGATAAGATCAGATGTCTCTGCCGGTGCAGAAGATAGTTATCCTCTTGGTCTCCCCCTCCGATTTCTAACTATCAGATGCCTCTCCATTTGGTCTTTTACAGAGAGATAGTTATCCTCTTGGTGTAGCAATATGCTTGTTTTCCTTAATTCCAACTACGCATGCAGCACATTGTGTTGCCTGATTGAGTGACAACCTTGTTCTTCACCAGTGTTGTTTTTCGGTGATATAAAAACACGTTTCTTGGTCTTCCGTTCATTCTGTTTATATAAATCCAACTTCCATGTCAACCTGAAGACTGACCCCCAATGTTTCCGTGCAGGCAGTAACTCTTAATGGGACACTACACTTTCCAAATTCCAATGTTCCTCGTTCCCAAGTTTTTCACTGCCCTGAGTATGTACTCTACCGTACATTTCGGAAAATTCTTCCTCTCATTCACCTGATGCGCACTTGTTCAATATGTTTCCCGTGAAGTTATTAGACATACAGTGCTTTTTCAAATACCCATACTATGAGTGTGTGACTCAAGATGGCAACGGGGACGAAATCCATCGGGTTTTGCCTTCCCAAACCCATCCCCACGAGAAAATTGTAAACCCGTCCCCGTCCCCATCACCGCACGTGGGGCTAGTTTTCCACCCGCCCCCTAAACCCATCGGGTTTCGGGGAACCCACGAGAAAATCTAAATATTTAAACAAACATAGAGGGGACAAAGAATAACATTTCGGCAAAAAACAAGCACATTTCAGTAGCATAACTTGAGAAAATTTCAACAAAAAACTATGGTAGATGGTTCAACAGCTATATAGAGTGTCAGGCGGAGGGAGACATGGAGCGAGGAGGCTCGCGGGCGCAGATCGTGGTCGGCGGCTCTAGCAAGATGGGATCGAGTCAGGCGGCGGCTGGGGTCCTAGGTTTAGGTATTCGGAGGGAGAGAGAGAGAGTTGAGGGCTCGGGCAAGGGGGAAAGAGCGAGCGATACTGTGGCCACCCAGCGAGGGGTTGGTTTGGCCTCGACGCTGAGGGTGGGGGGCTCGATCGCATTGGGTTGGGCGGGATCAGTGTTTGGTAAAAAAAAAATGTAATTTCGCGGGTATTGCCGGGTTTCGGGTTCGGGGACTACCGAAACGTGTCGGGTTGTATAATGTGCCCAACAACAACCCCGCGGGGATGAAAAGATGTCCATCCCCGTCCCCTAATATGGTAAAAACGCACGGGGATGCGGGTTTCGAGGCCCGTTGTCATCTTGATGTGTGACTGACCAAAGAACTAGAAGTAGAAGACATGTACAGGAGTACTTTTCAAATAGCACTCATACTGTAGCTGACACGCCAGAGAACTAGAAGAATAAACCTGGATTAGAAATTCGGATGATACACGAGTGTTCTCCGCTTGTCAGGAAGTGAAAAAGAATAGCAACAGAAGAATGCATCGCACTCATTCATACATCGTTCCCATGCATGCATGCATCCATGCAGCAGCAGCCAAAATTTTGATCAGTTCCATGTTAGTCCTCCTCCTCCTCCTAGGCCTACCACCCAATTTCAGCTACAGCTAGCTCTACTAGCTAGGCAGTCAGTGATACTACTCGATGCCAAACAGATAGTTGTAGTACTGAGGCGCCGTCGTGCCGGCCGGGTTGCTCGTCGTCACCCAGGTGCCGTTGTTGCCGGTGGAGCCCTCGTACCCCCCACCGGCTGACGCCGCCGCTGATCCGGACACCATGGAGGCATAAGGAATGTTGCCGGAGTAGCTGTTGCTCTGCCTGCTGCCGTCGCCACCGTGTCCTGTTGCGCCCCACACGGTGGCGCCGCCGCCGCTGGGGTTGTTGTTGGTGCCGCTCATGCCCATCGTGAAGTCCACGTTCACGCCGGAGCCGTAGGCGTCGAATGCCGAGGCGGGATACTGCTGCAGGTGCTGTTGCTGCTGCTGCTGCTGCTGGTAGTGCATGGCGAGGAGGGACCAGTAGTCCTTCTCCGCCGGCGGCAGCATGTCCGGGGATGCCACGTTCGGCGCGGGCAGCGATAGGGCGTCTGGTTGGAACTTGGAGGCGCGGGCCGCCGCCCCGGCACCGATGGGCAGGTCGCTGTTGAGGATGCTCTCGACGTCGTAGCGGCTCATGTCGAAGTTTGTCACGGCGTTGAGCCCCCGGAACTTGATCGCCGCGATGTCGTACGCCTCCGCCGCCTCCTCCTGCGTGCCTGTTGTTGTGCGCGCGGAGAGACGATCAGATAATATATGGTACTACCACATCGTTTGTTTTTGCCCAAACACCTCAATCATCGGTGCCTATGGGTTCTCATGCAAACTTAATTAGTAGTTTAGCACTAGTGCATTGGGCCCTGTGGTGTCTCATCAAAAGACAAATGGCAAATGGCAATGCATGTGGGATCAAGAGGACTCACTGAAAGTTCCCA
This sequence comes from Secale cereale, assembly GCA_902687465.1. Taxonomy (NCBI): domain Eukaryota; kingdom Viridiplantae; phylum Streptophyta; class Magnoliopsida; order Poales; family Poaceae; genus Secale; species Secale cereale. Next base: position 6,996,829 of record LR738716.1, read on the forward strand.
GGTACAGGTCCTTGTTTCCGGCCACCCTGCCGATCCTTGCCTGCCACCGGCCGTGCTGATGATGCCTGCCATCAAATCAAATACATAAAATCAAATCTCGATTGTTACAAACATTTGACTAAATGAAGAAGACATTTGCATGTTCTTCTCCATATAGGTCAAACTTCTTCAGACTAGTGCATTTTGTTTTGGCATCTCATTCAGGTGAAACAATTGTTAATTACCTTGTTACACCTCTGTAGATGGACGCCCCTCGTGAGAAGCCGCTGCTCTTCCTGTGTGAGGAACACGCATTGAGGTCAATATGCATGTGTGTGAGAGCTCACCCCGAGTAAAGCACATCACATGCAAAACTGGCCATGCGTGCGTGCGTGCACGCGTACGGCAAGGTGTGTACGTGGAGAAAATGAACAGGACGCGCAAGTCAGCGAGCCCTGTGAATCTGGCAGTCTGGGTGGTCGCCGGCCAAGTGCTCACCTGCGAAGGGAGGCGATGAACTCCTGCCGCGTCATTGACTTCATCTCCTCCAGCTCCTTCTCATAGTTGGCCACCTTTAGATAGCAAATAACTCTATCAGCATTCTGATGTATATGGAGTTGTCAACAAATGTTGATCTCGATCTTGGCAGAGCCGCCGGTCACTCACCGGGAAGTTTGTCGTTGTGGTCGGGCCCCAGTACTTCAGGGCGGCCATGTCGTAGGCCCTCGCGGCCTTCTCCTCCTTGTCATAGCCTCCTGCATTTTCCCCAATCTCTACTGTAAGCCCTCAAGCATTTCTTGTTCCAAATCATACATGGACCAGATGGCAATGAAGATGGATGGATAAATTAGATGGATGTGGAATTAGTGCAATCAACATACCTAGGTAAACTGATGATCATTATCACCAATGCATCGACAGGTGAAGAGATTTGCGGGAAAAGGCAGCACAAAAATTAGTGATCAGAATTTATATTTCTTATATTATTATTTGCAGGATTGTTGGAGAAAGCTTGCATGCGTGCGTATGTACGTACCTTGGCGGCCCTTGCGGCTTTGGCCCTCCCGGCGGCAGCTGTTGTCCCACAGGTGCGCCTCGTACCTCCCCGTCCACCGGTGCCTGCATATATAGTCCAGATCATGCATTACTTCCACAAACACCACGAGATGGATGAACAAAAAGGAACTTGATACTACAAAAGGGAAACATGTACTAGCACTTCATCCGGTAGTCCGGTGCATGCAATGGATGTCTAGCTACTAGTAGTAACATGATCTTCTTTTCTAGCTGGTAAGATGGATCGAGGAAGGTGGTGCATGCATGTGATTGATTAATTAGTGATGAGTATCCCTACCTGGTGACGCCGCGGTAGATGGACGTCCGCTGGCCGAACGTCTCGGCGGGCCTCCTGGCCTGATCGGACTCGGCAACCTCCATGGTCGCCGCCGCAACGGTCACCGCGCCAGAGTTCTGATCCAGCGTCCCGTCGTGCGCCGGATACCGGTGCAAGAACCCGGCGGCGATGCTTCCCAGCTCGCCGTGGTCCACCACGGCCGTCGATGCCGTGCCGGCGCCGCCGAGGAAGTCCTCCATCTTAGGCGCCTCGTCCACCGTCCCCTCCTCCCCTACAAAGCACAGGAAAACATGCACTAACCGTTAGCCAGCCACAATCTAGGATGCATGTCTAGCTAGCTAGCTCACCACTAGCACATGTGCTGGCGTCCTTACCGGCGATGTGGTGGGCGGAGGAGGAGCTGGAGAGGGCCTCGAGGAGGCCGTGGTGGTAGTTGTTGGAGAGGGAGAAGGAGAGCCAGTGGTGGGCAGCGGAGCTCATGTCCATATCCATGGCGCGTGCCTTGATGATACAAGTCTAAGCTAGAAGAAGGGTAGTAGCACCGGTGCAAGGAGGAGGGGAATGGGACTCTCTGCAGCGAATAGTCAAAGTCCGGTATAAATAGAGAAGGAAGCTCCGGCCGGTCGCTTGCGCTTGCTTGTTTGAACTGTGCACTGTTCACACACCCCCTCTAGAGAGAGAGAGGATGTGAATGCGTCCAAGGAAACCACTCCTCTCGTCCGAGTAGAGAGAGGGCGTGCACACGGGCCAAGGAGAGATTAATTAGGGAGGGGAGTGATTTGGGGAGTAGTTTAATGCATGGTAGCCCTAGCCAGCCTCTCGCTTTGCGAGAATCCAAAGGGGTGGTAATGGGGGTGGTCGACAACGTGGAGGCGCTCCGTGGGGTGGTATGGGCGGTCTCCTTGACCGGAATGGCGGCCGCTGTTCCCCCGCATGCAGCCCCTTTTCTTTTCTTCCTTTCCCTTTTTGTTTGCTCTCTACGCCAAACCCGTGGAGGGTAGCTGGAGGAGGGTGTGGGTGGTGGACTGGTGGTGGTGCCGTCGCTTTTTATTTCTCCACTCTGATCAAGTGATGAGTGTCCTCACTCCTCCTCCATGGCCGCTTCTCACGCGTAGATTAATTTACTGTGGTGTTACATACGGTCTCATTGCTTAGTTACTGGTAGAGCAGGGTTGATAATATAGCCTATAGCCGACTATATGAAGTTGCCATGGAGTATGACGTTTTGGAGACCGGGCTCCATGAAGCCCTTTTATTTTGAAAAATTCAAAATTAAAAATTTCAGCATGAAATACCATGAATTGTGAGCACCACAAAAAGAAAAAAAATGGACTTTGAGGATGAACAATACATGCGCTAAAAAGCCTCAGATTTGTCTTTTTGTGTAGCTCACATTTTAATGTATTTCGACCTGAAAATCTGCACACATGTACATTTTATATATAAGTATATGTGTACTTATTTTTAGATTTTTTTGAAACTGAAAAGTTCAATTTTTTAGTTTTCAAATAAATGCCTCTGCGAAGCTCGGTCTCTCTTTCGCATTTTAGGTTGCCATGTCACTAGTTAGCCGTAATAGTATGTCATACCATTAATATATGATACACTTTTTTCTCTCTCACAAAGCTTGTTGGATCTCGTGCTACAACCGGCTGTAAGCTTGTAGCACGCTTCTCTTCTTTCTCATTTCTTCCCTCCTCCAACTAGGCATAAATCTGATGTGTCATCTCTTATAGCCCGTCTACGTCACTCTATTGTACTTACTCTTAGTACGAGACAGATGGAGTGATATGTATCACTAGTGTAAAGCCCGCACTTTGCTAGCTGTTGGTATTATTAGATGTTTTTTTTTCTAATTTTAGCTTTAATTCAAAATACTTATATACATAATTTGCATTTCTGTTAAGTATAATGCTGCAAAAGTTCAAAACTGTGTGGCTTGCTAGGGTTCCTCCTAAGGTTAATCTTCATGTGACAAGCCACCAGGGGTCGTTTGCCTGCGGCTGATCAGATCCACGAGCGGAACGGACGTGGGTCCGATCGATGTGCTCTTTGTAATGATTTTGAAGATTCGGACTATGTCTTTTTTCGTTGTGTTTTGGCTAAGGTGGCTTGGTGATGTGTCTGGTCTTGGATGAGGGTTTCTTGGGCTCCTGACTCTTTTTCTGAGTTGCGTCCTTTGGCAGCTGGGCTGCTGGGCCAAAATTAACTTCTGTTTTTGGGTGGGGTTCTCTACGTTATGTTGGGTGCTTTGGACTATTAGAAATAAATTCATGATTGAACATGTTTTCCCTAATAGGCCGGCTGATTGCTTGTTCAAAATGTCTATGTCCTTGCAGTAGCGGAAATTATTGACTAAGGAAGCTGATCGGAACGCACTGGAGTAGCTAATCTAAAGAGTTTGAGTGTCTCCCTCTTCTCTGGTCCAGCAAGGGTGCGTTTGATTGCAAGGGTGGTCACAAAATGGGTTGGGATCGTCCAAAAAATGACATGTTTGGTTATAAAGCATATGAATGGTTCGAGTCAAAAAAAGAGAATATGCCTTGAAGATGTTGAATCGTTTCACCCAACCAAATCAGTCGAATCAAATGGCCACCCTTTGCAACCAAGTGAGCATGACTGGTGATCCCTTCCTAAATAATTAGCTCATTTCTTATATTCAGCCAAACACATGAATTGAATGGTTCAATCCCCAAAAAGTTGGATGCTCCCAACCCATTCATGCGACACCTTCAACAAAACGCATCCCAAGATAACACTGCCTGAAGTTGTCTCCTTCATGCGTCCTTAGGGTGTTGTAGGTTGTTGGTCTCTGTGCAGCTTATGTTTTCTTCTCCGTACTTTGGGTACTCCATTTCGCTTGTGGTTGTTGTTGGTTGCTGTTGTTAGGCCCCTCCCAATGCTCCACCTTGTACAGGTGCTAATCCTTCCACGTAGGCAAAAAGTCTGATGTGGCAAGTTATTTAAGAGGAGAGAGATGAGTGTGGTGACCCCAGAAAGAAACAATGCTAAGCGCGTGAACCTAGGCAAAACATTTAAAGAAAGGAAGCCCACCAATACATGAAGAGCTTTAGTAGCTAAATTATTAAATGAAGCAAGCTTAGCAACCATAAGCTAAGCACCTATGCATTGGGGAGTATAGTTGCTAAGCTATTTAATGTGCTTAGCACCTCATCTAAGGATCCATGCATTGTGAGCAGCCTTAGTCTGTCTGGTGGCTTTATCTATAAAGTCGGGCGTGTGTCTTTCCTCTTAAAGTAATGCTGCAAAGTTTAAATGTTATTAAAGTGCATAAACAAATTGAAATGTTCAATTTTGGCATGTTCGATTTTTTTTGTACACAGTATGGTGGATTGTGATGTGTTCATCTAACAGTTATTGCGCTCATTTCATTTATTTTTAAATATGCATTTTCATGAAGATACATATTTTTCACTAAGGGTCGTGACTGTGTCTTTTGAGCAAGGATATGACTCTTAATAGGACCCAACTGCCAAGATCTAACGGGCTTGGTTGATCATTGATGAATGTTCTTTTTAGGGTAATGTGGCTTAACATGGATATTGCATTATAATCAAATTTTGGAATAAAAGCAGGATTTGCATGATTTTGCATTAAATCTATTATTACCTGTTTCACTTGGTAGATTACATATATCTGAATTGTTTCTTTGGTTTGGTTTTGCCTAAAAATTGAAATGAGCAGGTTAGATTCACAAATTGCCAGATTTGCCAAGTTGGTATGTTTATGGTGGTCGATTGGACTCTCGACCGCGACAATCTTAAACTAGAAAAATAGTAGCAGAATCATGACGATGGATGTCAATGTTGTCAAAGCTACACCAACCGTTGGAAATTGGAATTCATCAACTAAATTTCTTGTACGAACCATTTCAAATTTTAAGTTATTTATTTTGGACCCTTCAACAAAATAAACCTTCAAAAATCCATGAATGGACGTAGGGAGTGCTATTAAGTAATGACCTTAGTAAAAATTCATTTACCTTTTGTTTTTCTATGGAAAGTAGATTATCATAGTGTCTATCGATTGTTTTTATTATTTGGGTTCATTATAGCATTATCTACACTCATAAATTCTTTCAAAATTACTGAGAACCTTACAACATGAAACTTCCCTCCTTAACCCAGTTATCTAGGGCCATCCCACATCTTGAAGTCTTGGATAAGTTTAAACAATATGACCTCGAAATGCACCATCTAGGAATAATAGGACAAAATTCAGCCAAACATGATAATTTATTTTACGTGATAGAGCTATTATTTATCTCTTGATAATTTGATATTTATACACCATACAGATCGTCATATTTTCCTTTATGGAACTTTGCACATTATAAACTCCTATGGTTCCGTACATATACATCTACGTATATCTTCATATCTATGCAAAAAAACTGGTTGTGCTTAAAGCTAGGCTTTTGAATTTAAACATCAAGTACAACATAGATGCAAAAAAATGCCACACTGCCACATGCGCACACTCACACACGTCGCCAACTGAAGGTAGGAGTCGTGGATCTTCGAATTAAGGGGCTTGTCGCTGGGGAAAATTCTCATCTTAATGAGAGACACATCGAGCGCCATTCAATCACGGGTTGGTTCCCACAAAGTTCAGAGCTCCATTAGTTCATAGGATAGGAATAGGAAAATCATAGTAAGTGAGATGACATGTATCTCAATTCCTATAGGGAAGAAGATGTCATTTGATGCATACAATAGGGAATTTTTTATTGAGTCTAGGCTAATGTTTTTTTTCCTTTGAAATGTGAAAGATTGATTCCTATCCTACATAAGAGTATGAATCCATTCCTACAAACCAAAGGGCCCCAAAGGATATTTTCCTACAAAATTCCTATAAACCAAAGGAGGCCTTCTTTTTTCGAAAAAGGGTCAAGGTTTTCAGACCCTCTTTTGGTTGAAGGAATTTCATAGAAAAATTGAAGGTTTTCAATCCATGAGAATCTTTGAGAGAAAACCATGTAGATCATAGGAACAGGTCACTCAAATTTCTATGGAATCCATTTCTATACCATTCATTCCATAGGAATCTAAACATGAGGTCAAACCTCATTTTATTTTTCCTGCGATCCAAAGAAGCCCTGGATGTGACACACTTAGGACTGGAGAGCATATATAGTTGGTGAAATGTGATGCACCGGGGTTGTGATAAACATGTGAAATATATAATCTCTTCTGATTTAAAAAAAAACATGTGACAATCTTCCTCCGATGGATCGCCCGATCGATTTTCCTCCTGTTTCCGGACATGAGGCGCTGTCGCCGTTCACGTAGCAGCGATGCATTGCATTGGCGCATGTGTCGCGCCGCCGATGACGAACCGATCGAGCAGCCGGTGGAGCACGTCGCGGCACGTCCGGCGATCTGGGCTTAATCAAATCATCAGCGCCAGGGTTTTCTCCCTTATCCACGCATAAACTATGTTATCTAATCTGCCTCCATCCATCCTCAAGAAGATATATACAGTACATAGCCATAATGTTATCTCGATCGCATGCATGTTCTCGACCTTTCGCTATGTGTCACCAGTTTTTAAAAGCGGAATGTGTGCTAGACAAAATGGATAGCTAGCCTAGCCATGGCCAGGCAGCTGCGTGCATGTGCATGCTGCCCAGGGACCTGCTCTGCCTGGTCGACATGAGAGGATATATGATGCATGCATATACGTGCAGCGTACACGTGTGAGGTTTTAAGGACATGTACACGTCTGGACGCGACGTATACGCAGGGGCGGATCCAGACTTAAAATTACCCGGTGTCCATATAAAAGAACACATGCCTACATATCAAAAAATTCAATGACCTACACACTAAACCAATGAGTATGTGCAAATTGCACCCGATACCGGTGACACCGGCTAGCTGTACATAGCTTCGCCCCTGCGTATATGGATATGTCGCCCTGGCTTGGACACAGCGCTATTTTGTCAGACACTATCTATACTGCTCTACTACACCAGCTCCACTTTGGATCGAATATTCGAATCCACTATATGTTTGTGAGCTTGTTTCGAATAACAATGGTTTTGTCATGTATCGATGGTGCGCGGTGGTCTCGGCGTTGCGCGCATGCATGCATGCGTGCATGATTGGCTGCATGTGAATATTAATTAGTTCAGGCCCATGCAGGACGTTGGAGATGAATACGTCCTGTCGATCTGACTGACAGGTTAGCAGCCACGTAGATTAGGGAGAAACGGTGGGCGGGCGACGGTCGCATAAGCTGTATCTCTCCGGTGTCTTTGGTTTCGAGGGATATATATATCGCCGGGACGGGAGAAGAACACATTCCCACCACTTCTTTTTTTTTTGAGGGGAAAAAACATTTCCACTGATCTGTATTTTTTTTCTATTTGGGCTTCACAATTTTCTTACCATAGGCCAAGGCCCATGTACAAGGTCGGCATTTCTTGGCAACATAACACCTGCTACTTAGCGAGGCCCAAGATTCCCGTTAAAAAAAAAAAGCAAGGCCCAAGATCTTCTAAAATAAAAACGAGCAAGGCCCAAGAAGGTAGGATCTCAAGCCAATCACCACCATCGGATCCGCCTCGAGTGGCCTCGCCCCTTGATTTAAGGTGGTATGCATCGTCCATGCTCGCGCCCTGAAAAGTGGTCAGAGTGAACACCTCCACAGTTACTTCAGCCACTGGTCATTGGATACCATTATTGTTGCCATCAACGACGAATGAATAGTTAAGTTAAAATTGCAGAGGCTTGGCCCACTCCCCTACCTATTGGGGGGGGGGGCGGTGGGGATTGTCTCATTGCCCCTGGAAGATACTGAGCCATACACCTCTGATTTCCCTACAATCATCCTCACACGCAAAAGAAAACATTTGGGTTGCTAGCACGAACAGAGCCACTTCCCACCCCCTCACCGGTGCACAGGGCAGCGACGACGGCGCCCAGGTAACTACCCCCGCCGGTCGTCTTGTCGTACTCCGGAGACCCTCCCCTGCTTTGGCGACACTCCTTCTCTGCGTGATGTTTCGCCATCTCCTCACCTTTTCAGCAGCCAGATCCACTCGCCTCCTCTTCTTCCCCTTCCCTGCATCTAATCTTCCTTGTTCATATACTCCTTCCCTTCCGCCCCTGTTCCTAGCAAGCAATTGGTTAGCTTTGCTCACCCTAGTTGTATGTTGTTGCGGATCTTGCTGAAAATTGGATCCCCGGTAGGCCTATTTAAGGTAAGAGCGTGGTAAATTGGAGCCATGGCAATGTTGAATTGATGTTTGTGTTCTGGTCATGTGTATTTATGGATTGCTTATGTAACATGAAGAATTTGTTGTGTTTAATTGAGCAATTGTGATGTTAAACTTGGAACTATGTCGTTGCGCTCATTGAAAATTTGGAACACATATTTAAACTATATGTGTTGTACTTTGTTGGTGTAAACTTTTTTTTTTGCTTCAATATTATATGACATCGTCCTGGATTTCTAGGATATTTGATGCAAAAATTGCTATACAATCATCCAATTATAGTCACACATCATACATCTTCTGTTTTGATGCATATACTAATGTTACTTTGCAATTCCATAGTTTGACACCCAAACATGATTCCGTATTGAAACCGGAGTAGGATTCCGCGAGCCAATTCAATGAACACCCAAACAACCAAATTCGTAGTCACGTCCATTACAGTTTCCTGGCTGAATTGGAATTGAAACCAACTCAATACGGAGGCCTTGAATACAGACATCCAAACACATCATTAAAGCCACAACACAAGATACTTGCTATTAAGATCTCCACGCAGGGGAGGCTCAAGTGCTTGGAGAGAACTCTAGAGTTGAGCAGCTAGATGATGCGGCCCAATGTAAAGTATGATTTTAATTTTAGAAATATCAGATTAAAACATGACATATTTAATTCCCTTTTTCCGCCCTCTGTTGAACTTCATGATTACTAGGGTTGGGTGCATGACCGTATATATTTATGTATGCACCAAAAGTGTTGTTCTGATCCCGGGCTCATGTGAGCTAGGGTGGACAGTAAAACAAAAATAAATCTTAAATTTTTGATTGGTTGCAAACTTTCACCACCGGATGACCTTCATTGAAAACGTGGCAAAAAAAATCAATGCTCCAAGATGCTTTTTTTTTGCGGGTGAAAAATAGTTTTCATTTATTGTAAGGGCATTTTTCTCCCTAATGGTTTTGGTGATTGATGACAATACTCTTGCGGACTAATCGTGTGCTGTAAGCTCATACAGATACATCTCTCTTATGGCACAAGACGATTGATTGCCCCTCGGATTCCATGAAGGACGGTGTTTTCTTTTTGCTCCCTGTAGGTGGCATTGAGTAATAGGAAAGCCATACTATTAAGAGGGGGTCCGCGTCGGAAAGGTTTGGGTAGAATCAACACGTACACATCCTTCTCCCACACTTCCTTTCCTTGCTTCTCTGGAGGTCCAACCGGTCTTTCTTTCGTTGTGGCAATTCTGTGGCTTCTGTACTGATCTTCTGCCAAGCATGCGGTAGTACCGCTTTGCCAAGCGGTAGTACCGCACAGGTACACGGTAGTACCGCTTGCCGACACGGTAGTACCGCTCCCGCGGTAGTACCGCGTCCCCATGCGGTAGTACCGTGTATCTGGGCCTAGCGCAGAAGTCTAAGTATACGAAGTGGATGCGGAAGTAATTTTTTACTTCCGCATACCGCACGGTAGTACCGTTTAGCTTAAGCGGTAGTACCGCTTAGCTTAAGCGGTAGTACCGTGTCGCATTTTGCTACTTCCGTTTTCCCCTGCGGATGTAGCCACGGATGTAATTTATTTCATCCGTGGCTGTATCAGGTCTCGATATTTTTGCCTTGGCGGTAGTACCGCTTCCCAAGCGGTAGTACCGCTCAGCCTGCGGTAGTACCGCTCGTAAGTTGCGGTACTACCGCTCTCTGCGGGCTGAAACCTCAAATAACGGTTGGATTTGTCCCCCCACTATATATAGGGGGTCTTCTTCTCCAAGGAGACTCACCTCTTCCCCCACCACTCCATTGTTGCTCCAAAAGCTCCATTTCCGCCCGATCTCTCTCCATAGCCAATCAAACTTGTTGATTTGCTCGGGATTGCTTGAGGAGGCATCGATCTACACTTCCACCAAGAGATATTTGATTCTCCCCACTAATCCCTTGCGGATCTTGTTACTCTTGGGTGTTTGAGCACCCTAGACGGTTGAGGTCACCTCGAAGCCATATTCCATTGTGGTGAAGCTTCGTGGTTTGTTGGGAGCCTCCAAGTTGTGGAGATTGCCCCAACCTTGTTTGTAAAGGTTCGGTTGCCGCCTTCAAGGGCACCACTAGTGGAATCACGGCACCTTGCATCGTGTGAGGGCGTGAGGAGAATACGATGGCCCTAGTGGCTTCTTGGGGAGCATTGTGCCTCCACACCGCTCCAACGGAGACGTACTTCCCCTCAAAGGGAAGGAACTTCGGAAACACATCCTCGTCTCCTTCGGTTCTACTTGTGGTTATTTCTTACCTTTACTCTTGCATGCTTTACTTGTTTAATTCCTATAGCATGCTTGTGTAGTTGTTGGGCTTATTTACATTAGTTGTCTTCATAGTAGTTTATCTAGACAACTTATTTTGTCGCCTAATTTTAATTGGTTAGGAAAAGCTAAAAATTGTTAGTTGCCTATTCACCCCCCCCTCTAGTCAACCATATCGATCCTTTCAATTGGTATCAGAGCCTCGTCTCTTTTTAAGGACTTTACCGTCCAAAGAGTATGGTTGACAACGTAGTCGAGACGGAGGACCATTCCGATGGAAATCCATCCTTGCCTACGGTAGATGGGGGAGCCTCCGTCACTCGTGAGGAGTTCAATGTGGCCTTGACCACATTGAAAGAATCACTAGCGAGCGAGGTCAAGGGCATGTTTAAAGAAATGTTTGAGGGGCTTAAATTATCCACCTCACCGTTGGAAGTGGGTCGTCCCGCTACCAACGTGTCAGAGGCTAATCCCGACAAGGGAGAAGCTAGTAGTGAGCAAGCCCCGGTCACTAAGCATGGTAGTGGGAAATTTGCCCAATCTCCTCCGCCTACTCACTATGGAGGACCCGTCCCCACACCGCATTTAAATTCCGTCGGGCCCCCACCGAAGTTTGTTAAAAATACTGATTTTGCTACTTGGGTGTTTCGTTTCAAACGTCATATTAATCATTGTTCCACTAACCTCTGGAGAATCATTGAGCAAGGTTTTTATCCGTATGATCCCGACAACATGACTCCAAGAGAAACTGCCGATCATCAGTTCAACGAGTCTGCACTTTGCATTCTTCAAGACTCAATCCCTCCTGAAGATATTGCTCATCTTCGTCCATTCACTGTGGCCAAGGAAGCATGGGAGCATGTTGGCACAATGTACAAGGGAAGCACTAGCATTCAACGCTCCAACTATGAAGTAGTGCAAGATGAAGCTGATGAGTTTGCAATGATCGAGGATGAAGATCCTCGTGAACTTTATCGAAGATTAACTATTCTTGCAGTGTCTCTTCGAGATCATGGCAGTAAGGACACGGATGACAATTGGATCAAGCGCAAGTTCCTCAAGGCCATGATGCCCTATCACAAGGCCATGTCCTCTGTGATTCGTCAGAGACCAGACTTCCACACTTTATCCTCAAACGAAGTGTTGGATGAATTTGTTGCCATGAGGATTCTTGACGTTACCGCCGACAATGCGGTCCTAAGAGCTCAACGATCCAAGAAGCCTAATCTTGCCCTGAAGGCCAAGGCTTGTGTGGAAGAGGAGGAAGTTGAAGATGATGATGAGTGCTGCCCCGAGGACACCAAATATGCCTATCACGAGCACATGGCTCTTGCTTCTAGGCAATTCTGGGGCAAGAAGAATTCAAGGTCCAACTTCAACAGGAACAACTCCAGTGGGAACAAAGGGAAGCAACGAGTAAGGACATGCTTCAACTGTGGAAATGTAAGCCACTTCGTTGCGGATTGCCCATATGAGAAGAGAGAAGACTTTGGAGGCAAGCTTATTCGGAAGGACAAGTCAAAGTCCTATCCCAACAAGAACAACTTCATCAAAAAGACTCCACCGAAAGTGTTGGTGGCTCAAGAAGAATATGTGGAGGATGATGACAATGATGAAGAGGATGAGGTGACCACTATGGCCACAATTGCAATTGCTACCACTCCGCACTCATCTCTATTCAACTCACCGAACGAGAACATCACTGCCAAATGTCTTATGGCCAAGGCCACCAACAAGGTAACTCCGATCATCAACTCTACTATCTCTTCTAACCCCTCATTAACTAATTGTATTGATGAGGGTGAGGGTAGTAAGGAGGGAGAAAATGAATTTGATGTGTTCATAAAGAATCTCAAGGGCAAATCCAAGAAGCATGTGGTTGCTCTCTTGGAACAACTCGGTGAGGCAAATGACATTATTGAGGCTCACGAGGAAACCATCACTAAAATGGAAGGGCATAGTCGAGACTATGCCGATGAGATATCGGATCTCTCTAACGCTCTAGAGGAGGAGCGTGGTCTTCGTTTGACTCTTGAGGAGTCACACAACGTTGATCATGCTAAATTAAAGAAAGATCTTGATCATGCTCTAGTTGTCTCTCGTGTCCTTAACTCAGAGAAGGCAAAACTTGCGGTTGATCATGCTAAACTCAAAGAGGAGTTTGACATACTTGACAAGGCTCACAAGGCCTTGAAAGGAATGCATGCTTCTCTCAAGGAGTCTCATGATCAACTCCAAGTTTCGCTAACCAAGGAAAAGGCTATCTTTCCTCGCATGGTTTTAATTGATAATGCAAATGCTACTAACCCATGTTGTGAGCATGTGCATCTTGTTGAAGAGAATGCCGAGTTGAAGAAGCAACTTGAGAAAGGCCTTGTGACTTGCATACAAGGTGAGAAGAACCTCAACACCCTTTTGAGCAATCAAAAGGAAGTTGTAGCAAAGGAAGGAATTGGGTTTGCTCCTAAGCCCAAGAAGAAGAAGAACGACAAGACAAAGCAACCACCCCCTCTCCGACAATCCTTTGTGAAAGAACGAGAGGGCACCTCTACCAAGAAGAAAAGTGGTGGGGTCAAGAAAAACTCCACCACACCCTCAAACATGGCCGGCGATTTTAATCCGTCATATGTTTTATGCCGTGCCAGTGATGGCCATGTGTTTGCTAAATTTGTTGGTTCTTCTTATGAGTACATTGAATGGTCCATTTGGGTTCCTAAGACCCTTGTCACTAACCTCAAAGGACCCATTACCAAATGGGTACCTAAATCCAAGCATTGATCTATTGTAGGGGTTTGCTTCCGGTGGGGGGTCATGGTTGCTCGATAGCGGAGCCACAAATCATATGACCGGAAGCAAAGACTTGGTGGTGGACGTGCATCTCGGTTCATCGATGGCCACCAACGTCGAATGGGGTGATGCTTCATCTTCTAAGGTATTGGGACTTGGCAAGGTGGTTGTCTCTCATGATCTCACGATCGAGAAAGTCATGCTTGTTGAGTCCCTTGCATACAATTTACTTTCTGTCTGCCAACTTGCACTCATGGGTTTTGCTACATTCTTTGATATTGATTCTGTGGCCCTCTTGTGGAGCAAGACTCTTAAAGTAGCCTACGTTGGGCATGTCGAGAACGGCCTTTATGTGGTTAACTTCTCGAAGCAACCCACTAAGATTGCGACATGCCTAATGGCTAAAGTTGATGTGGGATGGCTTTGGCATCGCCGTTTGGCCCACGTCAATATGAGATCTTTGCAAAGTCTTCTCAAGGGGGACCATGTCCGAGGACTAACAAATGTTAGCTTTGCCAAAGATCGTGCTTGCAGGGCGTGCATTGAAGGAAAATTACATGAGAAGGCTCACCCTCCCACGACTATCATCTATTCAAAGAGACCTCTAGAGCTCCTCCACATGGATCTCTTTGGACCTCCCACTTTTGATAGTCTTGGGGGTAGAAAATATTGCTTGGTGATTGTGGATGATTACTCAAGATATACCTGGGTATACTTCTTCAAGAAGAAGAGTGAGACCCAACAAACCGTCATCAACTTTGCAAATGAAGCTCAACGACAACATGAAGCAAAGATTTTGATGATTAGAAGTGACAATGGCACCGAGTTCAAGAATTACACCTTGGATGAGTTTCTTGGTGATGAGGGGATCAAACATCAATATGCCGCCCCATATACCCCTCATCAAAATGGTGTTGCGGAGAGAAAGAACCGAACTTTAATAGATGCTGCAAGAACCATGATGGCTGAATTCAACTCTCCATACAACTTTTGGGCCGAAGCCATCAACACCGCTTGCCATGCATCAAATCGTCTCTATCTTCGCAAAGGCTTGAACAAAACTCCGTATGAGATTCTTACCGGTAACAAGCCCAATCTCAAGTACTTCCGGGTGTTCGGGTGTAAGTGTTTCATTCTTAAGAAAGGTGTTCGGTTGTCTAAATTTGAATCTAGAGCTCATGAGGGCATATTTGTTGGTTATGCTACAAACTCTCATGCTTACCGTGTCCTCAATAAGTCCACCGGACTCATTGAGGAGACGAGTAACGTAGAGTTTGATGAAAATAACGGCTCCCAAGAGGAGCAAAGTGGTACTTGTGATACAGGTGATGAAATTCCTCCTCAAGCCATAAGAAGAATGGGTATTGGATACATCCTACCCGTTGAGGAACCCCTTGTGGCCGAAGGAGAAGGACAATGTTCCACTCAAGTGGAACCATCACCAACCCAAGACCCACACGCTTCCGAAGAACAAAATGAAGGCCCTCAACCGGACGAACAAGGCCAAGTGCGAGATCAATCACAAGATGGTGGGGATCCACCAAATGATGCACAAGGCCAAGTTCTCTCATCCGAGCAAGATCAAGGTCAAGAGGAAGCTCAAGATCAAGATCTGGCTCCTGACGTCGCTCAAGATGACCAACTCAGTGCTCCTCAGTTATCTCTTGAAGAGCAATTGGAGCGTCGTGCTGCAAAAGTTGCCTCCAGGCTTGCTTCCAGAGAACATCACATGGAGAATATCCTAGGAAGCATCAAAAGGGGGGTAAGCACTCGTAGACAATTAGCAAACTATTGTGCTCATCAAGCTTTTGTCTCTTTTGTTGAACCTAAGAAGGTCTATGAGGCTCTCGAAGACCCCGACTGGCTCAATGCCATGCATGAAGAACTCAATAACTTCGAGCGCAACAAAGTGTGGCGTCTGGTGCCAAGACCAACGGAGAACCATAATGTCATTGGAACCAAATGGATCTTTAAGAACAAACAAGATGCCCATGGCATTGTCATCCGCAACAAGGCACGTCTGGTGGCTCAAGGCTACTCCCAAGTCGAGGGCATCGACTACGGTGAAACCTTTGCCCCTGTTGCTCGTCTTGAATCTATTCGTTTGTTGCTTGCCTATGCTTCCCATCATAACTTTAAATTGCAACAAATGGATGTGAAAAGTGCTTTTCTTAATGGTCCCATTAACGAGTTGGTATATGTTAAACAACCCCCGGGGTTCGAGGATCCTAAGTTCCCCAATCATGTTTATCAACTTGATAAGGCACTCTATGGCCTTAAACAAGCCCCACGAGCGTGGTATGAGCACCTTACCGAGTTGTTACAAGATCGTGGGTTTGAAATTGGGAAAATCGACCCCACTCTTTTTACTAAGAAGGTCAAAGGGGAGTTGTTTGTATGCCAACTATATGTTGATGATATTATCTTTGGTTCTCCTAACAAAGCTTTCAATGATGAGTTCGCCGCACTCATGACCACTCACTTTGAGATGTCCATGATGGGAGAGTTGAAGTACTTCCTTGGATTTGAAATCAAACAACGAAGAGAAGGCATCTTCATCAAACAATCCAAGTATACTCAAGACATGCTCAAAAGGTTCAACCTTAGTGATGTCAAGCCGGCTACTACTCCGATGCCAACCAAATGCCAACTTGACATTGATCCCAATGGTAAAGCCGTGGATCAAAAGGTATATCGCTCTATGATTGGATCCTTGCTTTACCTTTGTGCATCTAGACCGGATATTATGTTGAGTGTGGGAATTTGTGCACGGTTTCAAGCCTCACCTAAGGAAAGTCACTTTGTGGCTGTCAAGCGAATCTTTCGATATTTGGCTCATACCCCAAACTTTGGCTTATGGTACCCAAGAGGAGCGAACTTCAACCTTGTTGGTTTTTCTGATTCTGACTGGGCGGGAGACAAAGTGGATAGGAAGTCCACCTCGGGAGGGTGCCAATTTCTTGGTTGCTCTCTTGTTAGTTGGTCTTCCAAAAAGCAAAGTTGTGTATCTCTCTCGTCCACTGAAGCAGAATATGTGGCCGATGGCAGTTGCTGTGCTCAACTCTTATGGATGAGGCAAACTTTGAAGGATTACGGTGTCATTTGTGACAAAGTGCCTCTTTGGTGTGACAATGAGAGTGCCATCAAGATTTCTCTCAACCCGGTGCTTCACTTCAAGACGAAGCATATTGAGATTCGGTATCATTTCATCCGGGATCACATAAGGCAAGGAGAGATCGAGCTTCACTACGTCAACACTCATGATAACCTTGCAGATATCTTCACGAAGCCATTGGATGAAGCTAGATTTCGCGAGTTAAGGCATGAGCTAAATATCATCGATTTGAGCAATGTGGTTTGAGTCTGTGCACACACACCCCTCACACTCAATATAGCTATCTTGTCTAGATGTAGGCATGGACATAGGGGGAGTATTGTTCTCTCAATGAACTGTTCCTCCCCCCATTATGCATAAACTAACCAAGTCTTTATCATTTGCCATACATTTGTGGTTTAAATGTTTCAAGTCGAGTTTTGGATCATGGGCCCAAGGATAATTCTTCGCGGTGCCATATCTATATACTCAAACATAGGTGGCCTCGGCCACCGCCCTCCTCTGAGGAGTTGTGTTGGTTCACTTTGCGTATGCGTGCATTTGTTTTTCTCCTTTTTCTTTGCTTAAAGCCTCTTGTCAGTCGTGTTTGTTCTTGGAGGAGCGGTACTACCGTGCAAGCTTACGGTACTACCGCAGATGGGGTTACGGTACTACCGCTCGACCAGCACGGCAGTAATTTTTTACTGCCGCTGGTAAAGCGGTACTACCGCTTGGCGAGCGGTACTACCGCGCAAGCGGTACTACCGCGATGACCGCGGTACTACCGCACGTATCAAAACGCGTGGGGGTTATAAGCAGGCAGGGGGAGTTCCATCTCCCCCATACCCATTCACTCCTAACCCCCACGTCGTCCCTGTCTCTCTCTCTCAAGAACGCCGCCGGAGGACCTCGCCGGATCTCCTTCCTCGCCCGCTCGTTTCTCTTTCCGACCGGTGGGATCGCTTCCCACCACGTCCTCTTGCCATGGATGCAGGTTTTTCCCCGTTTCCCTTCTTCTTTTTGTCTTGCCTAAGTTTTTAGGGTTAGGGGAGATGCTTAGTGCTTTCTTGTGTTCTTCGTGATCTCATCCATGGATGCTTAGGTTGTGGGAGAGTGTTTGTGATCCGGAAATATGCTTAGAGTTGTTGCCACGAAGTTACTGATCAGCCGTAGTACCGTGTGTAGATCGTGTTGGTAGTTTCTAATTGTTTATCTTCCCAGATCTGTTCCGTGCGGTACTACCGCTGGAGAACCGCGGTACTACCGCACGGTGTAAACCAGATCCGATCTGACCTAAGCGGTACTACCGCTGTACTTAGCGGTACTACCGCTCGAGCGGAAGTAAAATTTTAGTACTGCGTGCCGAACGGTACTACCGCGTTCCGGTGCGGTACTACCGCTCCGCATGCAGCACTAATATTTTAGTTCCGCCCCCTCGGGCGGAAGTAAAATATTAGTACTGCATGCCGAGCGGTACTACCGCGTCCTTACGCGGTACTACCGCTCCGCATGCAGCACTAATTTTTTAGTTCCGCCCTCTCGGACAGAAGTAAAATTTTAGTACTGCATGCCGAGCGGTACTACCGCTCCGCATGCAGCACTAATATTTTAGTTCCGCCCCTTTGGGCGGAAGTAAAATCCTACTACCGTAAGGCATGCGGTACTACCGCATGTGCCACGCGGTACTACCGCTTGCCCTCCGGTACTATTTTTTTACTTCCGTTGGGTCAGCAGTACTACCGTTTGGCTCACACTAGCTTCGTGGCATGTTCTCTTTTCTATTTCCCTTGGTTTCTTGTGTCTTTCGAGGCTCTGGCATTGATTCTTCTCGCGTTTGTTTTGCTGTGGTTTTGTGTTTGTGTTTTTAGGTGGTGGCTCAGGCTTTGCGGGTCGTCGTACCAACCCCGTTCGTGACACCGGGTCCAAGCGCATGCGTACCCCGAGCGATGTGCCAGAGGGCTCCAACCCCAATCCTCAGCGCCGGTACAAGACCTCAGCCAACAAGCGCAAGGAATCATCCATGTCTATGGAGGAAATGCCTGCTGGTGAGTTCATGGCTAGACGGAAGATCAACCCATATGGGGAACCTCGTGAGCACTTCCCTGGTGATGATGTCTTCTGGACCAAGCAACAGTATCGCATCTATCATGAGGTGCTCAAGACCAAGGCAAATCTGTATGTGGATGCTCACTGGATCGATGTGGAGCACATGAGGAAGGATACCAACAGGGCGTATTTTGCTGAAGCCCTTGACTTGATCGAGCAGCTGGGTCTGGAACATATCATGACTTTCCAGAACGATTTTGATCCTGAGCTCATTGCACAGTTCTATGCCTCTGTTAACTTTCAGGCCAAGGAAGATCGTCCCATGACTTGGATGACTCATGGTCACAAGATGACCGCCACTTGGAAGGAGTTCATGGATCTTCTTCAGCTTCCCGATGAGGGTCTCCACACACCTATTGGTTTTCGGCCTCACACCAATCCTGAAGCAGCCAACAAGGACAGACTTCTTCCTTTCTATGAAGCAAAGACCCTTGCTAGTGGCAAAACAACCTATGTGCTGAATCCCTTCCTGGACATTATGTATCGGATTTTTCGCAACACGATGTTTCCTCGTGTTGGCGACAAGGACAAGGTTCACGCCTATCTGGTGGATATGCTTCTGATGTGTCAAGAGGCTCGCTCCGCTCAGGCTGCTCCTCTGGACATTTCTCACATCATGTGGAATGAGCTTCGGTTTGCTATCTACACTCGCAAGGTACCTATCTATGGTCCTTTCTTATATCTGCTCATCTCCAAGACTTGGGCGAAATTGTATCCAGAGGAGGAGTTGGTGGCCGACTGCTACCGCCATGATCCTATCAAGCTTCGCGTCAAGACTCGCTGGGCCAACACCACTACTCGCGCTCAGGCTGCTGCTGCCCACATGGGCACTGAGGATGAGCCTATGGAGGAGCCTGCCGATGTCCGCTCAGGCAGATTTGCCCCCTCTTCTTCCTCTACCGTAGAGAAGCCGTCATGGGCCAAGAAGCTCCAGCAGAAGATGAAGGCTCTCTTCTGCATGCAGGCTCAGGGGCAATACCGTGCCCATGTGACTGACAAGAAGACACGTCAGCGGGACAAGAAGATTCTGTCCTTGTATGGTGAAGAGGTCTCAAATGGATCGGAGGACAACATCACTCCAGAGGCTACCTGGATGGCTCGCCAGGGATACCAGTGGACAGATTCTGATGATGAGTATCAGCCAGAGCAGCAGGGATCTGATGAGGACTATCAGGACGAGCAGCAGCAGGGATTTGATGACGAGTATGACGACTGAGCTTCTCCCGGGCTGCCACCCATCTTCGTTTCCTCTCTTTCCCTTTGTGGTGTCTCGATGACAAAGGGGGAGAGTGATTTGCATTTGCCGTCTTGTGCCGTCTTGTGTGTGTGTTTCTTTTCGTTGAACTTGGTTTTATTGTGCGTGTTTGTGTGAGACAATCATATGGTGTAAGACATATGCCCTCGTATCGTTAAACTTATTATCATGTCCTTATGCTTATCCTATGCAGTTAAATGTTTTATAGAGTATCGCATGTGTAGATTGTAGGGGAACGCCATACCTAGTATGTGTGCAGTGCAGTCCAAAGCACAATCATATGTAGGCATACATACAGGGGGAGCTCACCTATACTCTAGGGCTTATATTGATGTCTCTATTATTTCTTCTCTGTGCAAATCTCGTGTTGTCATCAATACACCAAAAAGGGGGAGATTGTAAGGGCATTTTTCTCCCTAATGGTTTTGGTGATTGATGACAATACTCTTGCGGACTAATCGTGTGCTGTAAGCTCATACAGGTACATCTCTCTTATGGCACAAGACGATTGATTGCCCCTCGGATTCCATGAAGGACGGTGTTTTCTTTTTGCTCCCTGTAGGTGGCATTGAGTAATAGGAAAGCCGTACTATTAAGAGGGGGTCCGCGTCGGAAAGGTTTGGGTAGAATCAACACGTACACATCCTTCTCCCACACTTCCTTTCCTTGCTTCTCTGGAGGTCCAACCGGTCTTTCTTTCGTTGTGGCAATTCTGTGGCTTCTGTACTGATCTTCTGCCAAGCATGCGGTAGTACCGCTTTGCCAAGCGGTAGTACCGCACAGGTACACGGTAGTACCGCTTGCCGACACGGTAGTACCGCTCCCGCGGTAGTACCGCGTCCCCATGCGGTAGTACCGTGTATCTGGGCCTGGCGCAGAAGTCTAAGTATACGAAGTGGATGCGGAAGTAATTTTTTACTTCCGCATACCGCACGGTAGTACCGTTTAGCTTAAGCGGTAGTACCGCTTAGCTTAAGCGGTAGTACCGTGTCGCATTTTGCTACTTCCGTTTTCCCCTGCGGATGTAGCCACGGATGTAATTTATTTCATCCGTGGCTGTATCAGGTCTCGATATTTTTGCCTTGGCGGTAGTACCGCTTCCCAAGCGGTAGTACCGCTCAGCCTGCGGTAGTACCGCTCGTAAGTTGCGGTACTACCGCTCTCTCCGGGCTGAAACCTCAAATAACGGTTGGATTTGTCCCCCCACTATATATAGGGGGTCTTCTTCTCCAAGGAGACTCACCTCTTCCCCCACCACTCCATTGTTGCTCCAAAAGCTCCATTTCCGCCCGATCTCTCTCCCTAGCCAATCAAACTTGTTGATTTGCTCGGGATTGCTTGAGGAGGCATCGATCTACACTTCCACCAAGAGATATTTGATTCTCCCCACTAATCCCTTGCGGATCTTGTTACTCTTGGGTGTTTGAGCACCCTAGACGGTTGAGGTCACCTCGAAGCCATATTCCATTGTGGTGAAGCTTCGTGGTTTGTTGGGAGCCTCCAAGTTGTGGAGATTGCCCCAACCTTGTTTGTAAAGGTTCGGTTGCCGCCTTCAAGGGCACCACTAGTGGAATCACGGCACCTTGCATCGTGTGAGGGCGTGAGGAGAATACGGTGGCCCTAGTGGCTTCTTGGGGAGCATTGTGCCTCCACACCGCTCCAACGGAGACGTACTTCCCCTCAAAGGGAAGGAACTTCGGAAACACATCCTCGTCTCCTTCGGTTCTACTTGTGGTTATTTCTTACCTTTACTCTTGCATGCTTTACTTGTTTAATTCCTATAGCATGCTTGTGTAGTTGTTGGGCTTATTTACATTAGTTGTCTTCATAGTAGTTTATCTAGACAACTTATTTTGTCGCCTAATTTTAATTGGTTAAGAAAAGCTAAAAATTGTTAGTTGCCTATTCACCCCCCCCCCCTAGTCAACCATATCGATCCTTTCATTTATCACTCAGGATCAATCTCTCTCTTACATAAGTCAGGCACCTCACCTGGTCCTGAACCCAACCATACAACTGTACGTTTCTCAATTCTACCAAAAGCAGCTAGGTAATGGCTAATGTCACTCTGCTCTCTGCGTACATGAGCTAGTTTAACTAATCTCCCGTCTCCCAGCAGTCTTGTAATCTGATCGGTGAGCATGGCATAACAAGACCGGTCCCTCTCCACAGCCTTGATCATATTGAGCGCCATGAGGCTGTCTGTCTCCAATTCTATGGGCTGCTGCGTCCACTGCAAAGCAAGGTTCAGGCCCTCCATACAGGCAAGGAGTTCAGCTTCTAGAGGCTCCGCACATGACCTCAGTTCCCTACACGATGAGAAGATAATCTCGCCGGAGCTATCCCTCAGGATCATTCCGGCACCAGCCGTTCCTGTTGTGGCGCAAAACAAGCCATCGACATTGAGCTTTGTCCAACCTGCAGCCGGAGGAGTCCATCGTGGTCGCGGCCCAGCCGCCCCTATACCACGCAATATATCTTTGCTCGACACCACTGCATCGACTACCTGCTTCCCTTTCGCCGGGTCTGCACTCGGATTGTTCTGTATGCCAACGAGCGAGTCGATGTAACTAAGGAGGAACCTCTTCGATGCTTCGACCGGTGGTGGCTGCTTGTGATGTGTCATCTCATTGCGTACGTGCCAGCATTGCCAAAGCGTCATCATGAGCTCCATTCTCTCTGACTTGTGTCAGGAAGATCACAGAGAGTTTGGGCGAGCCACTCCGAGCCCGTCCGATGGAAGGTAGCAGCAGCAGGGATCCTCCAGTGTTCAGCCATTGCTTGCCATAGCGCCACCGCCCTCGAGCACCTGCAAAAAGCATGAAACGTGTCCTCCGGCTCCATAGCACAGAGACTGCTCCAAGATGCTTTTGGGAGCATCGATTTTCTTTTGCCACCCTTTTCACGAATATCAACGATTCCGGTGTGAAACTTTGCAAACAATCAAAACATCCGCAAATATTTATCAGAACAGAGGTAGTGTCACATCTACAGTAAACTTGTACTGTATGTGTTTTTTTTTTTTTTTTTTGCAATTGTACTTGTGTGCTCCCTCTGTAAACCCTTTTAGATCACTGCAGAGGTAGTACGTGACAACACATGTGTTGAAGCCATCCCTGATGCTGTGATGCATAGCATAGCCCGCAAGCTAGCGGCAACGGGTAGGGAGGAGGACCAAGAAGGCAGGCAGGCGCGCGGGATCCGAAGCGGACGACGCCCGGCCATCGGATGCGCATCGGACGGTCAACCCCAGCCCGCGCGCCCCTAGATTCAACGCGCCGTGCATGCATGCATACATGGCCGCGCGCGCCACGAGAAGTGGTCAGATGGAAGACCGGCCGATCAGATCTCCTCCAACTGCCAAGCCCTTTCGTCCTCGATCGATCCACCTATCACTCCCCTCCCGCCATGACCATCTCCTCTCCCTCTCCTCTATATATGCACTGACACTCCACGCCCACACCCACTCAGAGATCGAGCTCGCCATCGCCATCGCCATCGGCATCCACTAGCGGCACGCACGCATGGCGCCCCAGAAGCTCTCATTGCTCGTGCTCCTCGTCCTCCTCCTCCCGGCGGCCGGCGACGCCGGCGCCAACGTCGCCGCCGACGCGCCCCCGGGCGGCGGCTTCAACGTGTCGGAGATCCTGGCCAAGTTCCCGGAGTTCACGCTCTTCAACTACCTCATCAGCAAGACGCGCGTGGCCAAGGACATCAACAACCGCAGCTCCGTCACCGTGCTCGCCCCCGTCAACGCCGACGTCGACTGGCTGCTCCGCCGCAGCGCGCGCCTGCCGCGGGCGGCCCTCCTCGAGCTCCTCTCCGTCCACGTCGTCCTCGACTACTACGACGCCGCCAAGATCGCCGCCCTGCCCCGCGGCCGCGGCGCCAAGCCCGTCGTCGCCACAACGCTCTACCAGACCTTCGGCCCCGCCAACGGCGACAAGGCCGGCTTCCTCACCATCACCCCCGCGCCCAACGGCGGCGCCGTCTTCGCCTCCGCGGCCCCCGGCGCGATCGTCAACGCCACCTTCAAGAAGGCCGTCACCGCCAGGCCCTACAACATCTCCATCCTCCAGATCAGCAACTTCGTCGTGCCGCCCGGGGTCATCACCAAGCCGCGCGCCCCGCCGCCGCCCAAGATGATGAGCTCCGTGTCGGCCGTCGCGCCCAGCCCCGCCCCCGTGCCGTCGCCGTCGCCGTCCGCGCTCCCGTGCCCGCCCGTCACCATGCCCATTGAGGAGCCCATGGAGGAGACCCCGGCGTCCGCGCCGGCGCCGTCGCAGGGCCACGCGGTGCAGGCCATGATGGGCTGGTGGTCCGGCGCCGGCGTGGCGCTGGGGATGGCGTGCGTGCTGGCGCACTTGTAGGTCGCAGATTAGATGAGATCCATCGGAAAGCCTCGATAAATTTTGGTCTTGATTAGCTTGCACTCATTTGGAACTCGGAATTTTTCTTAGATTTTACTACTTGTTTCCTACAAAATTTATGTGAGATTGTTATGGTTCAAAATGCCTGCCCCTGTGGGTTCTGGCCTGTGTAAAATCGATCTAGGGAATTATCCAATTTTTCAACCTTATTAGACTTCAAAATGGTTCGATTTACAGCCTCTAGTACTCAACACCATTCGATGTCAACCTCCAGTTTTCACGCTGTACCCGCCAACGCCATCTCGGGTCAAAGTAACACTGGCCGATTTCTGAGAGTTGAAAGTTGCAATCGATTAATAACTTGACCAAAAGAAGAGAGTTGGAAAACGGTGGCTTCCCAGGACAATGATCAAAATTTACAAGCAAAACATGCATTTCTGATAGTCGCTGCGACGCCTATGGAACTACCTGGATCTTTCATGGTTGCCACCACCTCAATATAATCAGATTGGTCAAAATTGACATTAAAGGAAAAAGGGAAAAAGACAGCCGTAGGATGAAGTGGGAGCATGGTAAGGGAGCAGTCAAGCCGGATCCATGCAGGACCTACTTAAGGTCTTAAGGTTAGCTACGGGTTTAATGTAAATCAAAACATGGACAATTAGGATTGGAGGATTAGGGGGCGAAGGCCCACCCCGTCAAAATCAGGGGAAGAGATATTTAGTTAAGGAAATTTACGTAACCTTTCGTAGTGTGTTTCGTAGATGTAGCATTATTCTTCTCAAAACCCTTTTTAAATGGCTCGATTTAGTTCTCAAAACCATTCAACGTCCATCTTCAGTTTTCGCGTTGTGCCCGCCAACTAGGAATGCAAGCGGGCGTCCCGCATAAATAGAAGATTAGTTTAAATTGAACAAAACTTGAGAGGGATATTTATTTTTGCCTCCGAAGCGGGGCGGATCGGGTGCTGCCCCTACCGCCAACGCCATCTCGGGTCAAACCCAATAAAGTAACACCGGCCGATTTTTGATAGTTCAAAGTTGCACACTTGCAGTCCATTGTATTCTAGAAAAAGAAAAGGTTGCAATCGATTAACTTGGCCAAAAGAACAAGTTGGAAAATGGACTAGCACCCGGCCCTGTGAAATTACAAGCTAGGATATGCCGAAATCACTAATTGAGGAGTACTCGTTGCAAAGATCACTCTCAAACCCTCATGTTGCGACAAGTGGCGCGCTGCATGTGCGACACTTGTCGCAACTTGAGCGTTTTCCCTTTTTTCGTAGATCCGTTTATTCAAAACGTTTTATCACTTAAAACATGCGTCCAAATGTCGAATCGGTTTCACCGTTGAATTCCTCGCGTCGAGATCTTCAAAAATAGATCCCATGTGTGATAGGTTTTGACGAACTTTTTTTTCACGAAAAAAACCAGACAAAAAAACTGAACCGGGCGCACTCGTTTTTTCCCTTTCCGAAAGAGGCATGGCTTTGACTCGCGAAAGCACAACCATGCCTCTCGCGGAAGCAAAACCGTGACTCTCGCGAAAGAAAAAAAAACGTGTTTTTTTTTCCTTTCCGAAAGAGGCACGGCTGTGACTCTCGCGAAAGCACAACCGTGCCTCTTGTGGAAGCAAAACCATGACTCTCGCGAAAGAAAATAAAAACAAAAAATGCGTTTTTTTCCTTTTCGAGAGGCACGGCCGTGACTCTCGCGAAAGTACAACCGTG
>LR738716.1:7023066-7100209 GCA_902687465.1 Secale cereale
CGAAAGAAAAAAAAAAAAACAGAAAACACGTTTTGTTTCCTTTCCGAAAGAGGCACGGCCGTGACTCTCGCGAAAGCACAATCGTGCCTCCCGCGAAAGAAAAGAAATAGAGAAACGCGTTTTTTTTCCTTTCCGAGAGACACGTCCGTGACTATCACGAAAAAAACGATTTTTTCGAAAAAAAAATGATTTTTTTTCTACGACAAGCTAAGGAAGATTGGTGGAAAACCAAAACGTCGAAAAACCAGAAAAAACAGTTCAATAAGCCGAAAACGCGTGCGAAAAAAAAATCCAGAGGGAGCGTCCTGAGCGTGACACGTGACGAATGGCTGAGAGCGCGCCAAGTGACGCTGATCACTGCGAGACTCTCGAAGGAGCGCTCGTTAACTAGTTGCTCCGAGGATATGCGTGACAATGACCAAATTTGACATTACCAAAATCCCTGCATAATGCAGTCCAAATCTGGCTGCAAGCCAAGTTCGTTCGATAGTCACTGCATTTTTCAACTTGATTTGCTTTAGTGTTGACTCTCCAGCGCAATTTTAATAGGCACTGCATATAAAAGAAGGAAAACATCTTGATTGGAAAAGAACGTATGTCTGATTCAATTGGAACATGAAAACATATACAGCAGCCAAATCAGATGACTACCAGCACTCATCCATCAACCTATAAAACATGCAAGTTGATCGTCATTCTTTCTGCATGTGGTGCTATGCTGCTAGAGTTTAGCAGTAAACAGCATGCATCAACCTAGGAACGGTCAAAGTGTACGGCACACAGCTAAGAGCTCTTGTGGAATTTGGCACTCAACATAAACATCCAGCAGAAAAAGACTTCAATGGAGCAGAAGCATCCCGTCATGCTGCGTATGTGACTTGAGTCCGTGCTCGGTAACTCAGCAAATACAGTTCAAATTGCACAAACAAACACACTCATTGCAATTCAGACATCAAACCATATAGATATCCAACGGCGCGATCAGGACCTACCAGCAATCAGGCCGTTTCAAACATGCAAGTTAATCATTCGCTCATTCAGGATGCAGAACTAGAGTTAACATCAGTTCACCGCCTGTACGTAATACAGTCCAGTAGGCGCAAATGGAGACCAACTAGGAAGTTCTTTTTCAGCATTGAACAGCAAGCATCAACCAGGAAAACTCCATGTGCTCTTCAGGCCGCATCTGGAATGTCCGTGTCCTCCTCTGGAACACCTCGGAGGTACATCACATTGTTGCATCTGCATAAGGATGCAGCAAATCAGCATAGTTATGGCATCCGGTCATTAACTTGCGTACGTGATGTAAGACTAAAGGCTAATCAGCAACCAGATGATGCTGCCACATCTACTGTACCCTGCTGCTGACTTGTAGAGGTGCAGGAGTGCTACCAGTTTATATTTTTCATCAAATATCAGATACAGACTTCAGAAAATGAGACAATAGCTGCGGTCAAAGATTGATGAATGAATTACCTTATCAGTATGTCTCCCAAATTTCCAGAGCATTGCCCATCAATGTACTCCTCGGTACCACTTAGCTGCAATTCGTTTCAGGTGTGAGTAACAAAATAGTGTGGTGAAATTGAAAAAACACTGGGAGTGCCCTCCATCATGTAAAATGGGTAGCCACAAACAATGTGAAGTTTACCTGCAGATTCATGTAGGAGTCCACTGAAACAAGGTATCCTGGGTACAAAAGGAACAATTTATGCATTAGCACAACTGAGGCATGTACAAGAATGAGAAATCTGTAAAGGAAACTAATAATAATGACTGTAACTAACAAGTGACAAAACGCCATTAAAGTACCTTTGTACTCCATGCCCCATTTCAGCTTGACGATGACCATCTTCCCTGTTAAGTTTTGTAAGAACGGCTTGGGGTTAACTGGCACAGTCTGCAGCAGAGCAAAGAAACATGGGCAATTAACAAATTATATCGAAGCAAATAAGTAATACAGTACAGCACAAATAAGGTCAATTTTTACAAAGATATGAAAAAAAAATGTTCACTAAAGTTAGGGCAATTTTGCTGCTAAGCATGGAAACTGAAACAATATTTTACTACAAAGCATGTAAACACTACAACTTAAAGAAGCCTAACCAAAGATAATTCCCTATAAGGATGTTCTTGTGGGTACTGCATTAAATCAACACAATGCAAATCAAGGAAGCAAGTAACACTATGCGAATCAAGGAAGCAAGTAACACTAAGTAGTAACCTTAAGAGGAAGGTTCATAAAAAACAAACCAACAATTCAGACCAATTCAAATACAGCAACCCAGCAATCCCCCGGGAAAATAATCCTCGATTCATATTTACTCATGAAAACTAGTTCTGAATCAGCTACCACAAGTTGCAGCTAGATGTAAGACAACAAACACTAAGCGTATACCAACATGATAGTGCTCGTGCCAAAAGGCTGAATTCAGCAGAGAAGTATCAGACACATACAATTCACTGCAGTAACCAAAGAACAGTTTAAGGAGCATTTCACATTTATAGGATTGGTATAATAGCACTGCCCCAACCTAATTGCAGTGCTTTGGAGCAGCAGATACATAATTTTGCAACTAGCGATATGACAAATCCAACAATCCATGGAAGCATTGCAGGAGAAAGTTCACAAAACATTGGCAAAAATTTCACTGCTCTTGACGATGCCGCTACCTTCTAGACCCAAAACTCCGAACCATCCAGCCAAAGACCGAGCAGCAACGATTCGCCAAAACCTAACAAAAACGGCCAAACTTTTTGGTAACAATCCACAATCTCCACTGCAGAATGCTCAGGCCACGTTTGCAGCCACCGCACCATGCAGCATCACCTACTCACACCAGAACAACAGCAGATCGGAAGGGGTTGGTTACTGGCTGTGACCTCGGGCGGGAGAGAGCCCCGGTTCGAATTGGATCTCCCGTCGCGCGCTCTCCGGTGGCTCGCCGCCCTACCTACCGGTCCCCTCACACAACCAATACTAGACAATAGTCCGCCTCCGCCGCAGCCCGCAGGTCGCCGCGCCGCGACCGCGCGAGCCTAGCTAGGGTTCTCCGCCTATCTATCTGCTAAGTAACTTGCGGCGCGCCAAGAGGTACAGAGAGCGCGGAATCGTACCGCCATCGGAAGAGACGAGCTGGTGGCGCGGCCGCCGGTTGGGGGCGGAGACGACGGCGACGGCGACGGCGAGGGGGAGGAGGGGAGGAGAGGCTGCCTTGGGGGTTTCGAGCGCAAGCGAGACTAGGGTTCTATGGGGAAGGGGATTAGCGGTTTGTTCATGGGCTGGGCCGGTCCCGTACGTCGGTTACAAGCCCGGAACTAGAGAATGGAAAATTCGAGGCCCGCATCGTCTGAAGCTTTTCTTTCACATACATGTACCGAGAGATGGTGTGGCCCATGTAACTGATATACTAGTTTTTTTATTTAATCTCCGTACTATATATTTATTTCACTAATTATATATAATCAATTTAATAATTATGATATTTTAAAAATTAATAATGTATATCAAAAATAGAAATTCATTCCGCACACAAAAAAAAAATTCATGCATTTTTTAAATGATCTTGTATCTGGAAAGAGATATTCATGTGTTGCAAGGAAAAATGTCCGCATACAGCAAAGCAGTGTTTCATAAGTATTTAAAATGTATGTTGTGTATGAATAAAATTTAAATTGGGGATTTTAGGTTGATCCCAGAACAATGGTGTACAGAGGTTTCATTGCAGCCCTTTATGTACAGAGGTTTAGATGTTAGAACAACTTGGTTAAGAAATGGTAAGTAGATACAAAGTCTCGAAAGTTCCAAGCTCTTGATTTTATCCTCTGATAGCATTCGTATTAACCTTAATGATTTATTTCTGCACTTCAAAAATGGTTCTAAACACCGAATCACATCCTCAATCTAAGCTCACCATCTATTGGTCTGGTTCCGCAAGGCTTATGTATACTCTATCAAAAAAAAAAAAGCATGCCACACAGGGATAGCAGGATTAAATTTAGTGCCTTCTTTATTCATCAGCGAGGTTGGGCGCGGCCGACGGGATTGGACGTGACCGGCTGGAGGAAGGGGCGGCAGCGGTCGGACTAGAGGAAGGAGTTCTTTATTCCAGTTTTACAATTTGTTTTACAGTATCTGTTCGGCCGCAGCAAAAATAAACCATTAAAATGCACTTTTTTTAACCCGTGTCCTAATTTTGCAGTTTGCGATTTGAATGAGTCTGATAGAGATGCTCTGAGTTATTGGCAGAAGCACCGGGAAATCATCAGCTGAGCCATGCTGGCAAACCTTCAGTTATAAATTGCGTAGTTACTTGAGCGTCATAGATTCCAAGTATTGTCAAATGTACGCCGTATCGCCTGGATGACGTGGTCTCGTCATCTGATTAGAGCAGCGGTGCGTCCGCCCGTGGTGACGTGGCCGTTGATAAGATGCTCACGGGTTTCCAGGCTGGCGTCGACGGTACACGGGTTAATGGAAGCCACACATGTACTACGAGGCATCCAGCAAAGATGGTCCGACCACCTCCTATGCGTGTGCTTGTGGCTGAAATGCCATGTAGATGTATAGGAGGCAAGTTGGTCTCCCTGCGGGTAGGATATGAGGGCGCTCGATTCGACTAGTTGGACGGGCATGCTTGAACTAAGCCGTATGTTAAGTATCTTTTTTTTTCTTTCAGGATAACTGCATATATCTTAACCACCAGAGGTTACAAACATAGCACATACGCAGCATTGTCGAGAGACCACAGGTGTCCCAACACAAAAGCAGAAAGACCCCCAAAGAAAGAGAAAGTACAATCCGGTCCCTGGGGGGCCTTAACGCAGAAAGAGCCGATACCAGCCGTCGACCGCCACCGCCGCCGTCGAGACGAACAGCAAAGGAAGACGCCGGAAACCACCAAACCCTGAACCGAGGGCACACCATCGCCGGAAACGGCATTCTGAGTCAAAGATGAGCCCCACCGCGAACGGCGAGGCGTAGCCGCTATGGCATGTCGACCTGGGGGATTCCTGATCCAATAAGAAATCCCAATTCGGAGTTTGTTTGGATCAAATTCCTATGTTATACTATTCCATTCTCGATGATGAATCGATTTGATAGATTAGATATTGTTATATCCAAATATTTGATCCGATTCAGTATCATCAGAATGACAAAAGCTGACATAGTTACTAGTGGTTCGAGGAGAAATCCTTTCAATCATCAACGCGACCCCATGCAAATCCTCGGCTCCAGCTCCGGCACCTCCGATCGACGAACTCGAAGAAGAATCACTAGATCTGCCACCACAAACCACCATTGGGCCATCAAATCTCTCGCCAGCAGCTGTGGCCACCGCACGGGTGACCAACGCCGGCCCGAGCACTCCTGTACACGACTCCACCGGCTTCCCATCGACACCGAAGAACGTGTCGACGTGGCAGAGACGAAGCCAAGGAAGCAAAACTCCCAATTTGGTCGACGGCTCAGCCTCCTCGACCAAACTCGAGCACACCAAGCCCGCCACCGCGCACACCGGCCAGGCCAAACTCACCTCACCGCCTAAGATGAACGGCAGGAATCTACGGCGATGGCCCGTCGATCCCGTCCCAGAAGACGAGCTCGAGGTGGATCGAGCCTCGGAAGAACAAAACGCCGATGAGACACCGCCAACAACCAAGCGCCGTCCCTGCGAAAATGCACCTGAGTAGCGGCCGCCGCCAATGGCCCGTATGTTGCATATCTGTTGCGGCCTTACAACGGTTCTGTGATTGTTCCCTTGAGGTTCGAAATCTGTTTATGCAATTATTTGTTAATAACATCAATACAGGCTCTCCAATGCAGCTATGTATACGTACGCTAATGATGCATGCCAAGAATTTGTTTGCGTCCTGTGAAAGAGTCGGAACGAGATTTTCCTCTCTCTCTTTTTTATAGGGATTTTCCGTTTCTTTTTTTAGTGAGTAGGGGGAGTGGGAGAGCGTGTGTGCAGGGGAGCTCATATTGAACGCATCAGGCGTCAAACTGCCCCGTTCGCACAGGAGCGAGCGAACCTGGCCAGCACAAGATTTTTTTTAGTTGCTTATTTTAATTTTCTAAAATCAATTATCATTCTATAATATGTAATAATTGTTTGTGAAATAAATTCATTTTTATCATTAGAAACAACAGTAATACCTCTTTTTTAGGAACACAATGAACGGGACTTACCCATATACTATCAGCTATAGGATAGATTATACCTGCTTTCAGAAGTTTTAATATTTTCGCTCTTACCAGTTCTTTCATTTTCGAATTTAACCGACGCTGATGATCGACAACGGGTTTAGCATCAGGTTCCATATTAATCTTATGCTGACATAGAGTGGAACTGATGTCCTTTAAATCATCAAGAGTATATCCAATAGTAGCTCGGTGCTTCCTTAGAACTTTCAATAATCTTTCTTCTTCATGTTCTGAAAAGTTTGCACTGATAATAACAGGATATATCTTGCTTTTTCATCAAGATAAGCATATTTCAAAGTGTCAGGCAATTGTTTTAATTCAAACACAGGATCACCTTCAGGTGGACGAGGACCTCCTAGAGTTTCAATAGGTAGATTGTGTTTAAGCAGAGGACGTTGCTCAAAGAAAATATCATCTATTTCATTTCTTTCATGCATATGCAAATCATTTTTATGATCTAGCAAATATTGTTCTAGAAGAGCGGTAGGAGGCACAACAATAGAAGCAAGACCAATAATTTCATCTTTACTAGGCAGTTCTTTTTCATGAAGCTTTCTATTAAACTTGGAAAAATTAAATTCATGAGACTCATCACCAAAACTAACACCAACAGTTTGTTTCTTATAATCTATTTTAGCATTAACGGTGTTCAAGAAAGGTCTACCAAAGATAATGGGACAAAAGTCGTCTTGTGGAAAACCAAGAACAATAAAATCAGTAGGGTATTTTATTTTCCCACACAAGACTTCAACATCTCTAACAATCCCAATTGGTGATATAGTGTCTCTATTAGCCAGTTTAATAGTGACATCAATGTCTTCTATCTCTGCGGGTGCTATGTCATTCATAATTTCTTGGTATAAAGAGTAGGGAATAGCACTCACACTAGCACCTATGTCGCATAAACCATGATAGCAGTGATCTCCTATTTTGAGTGAGACAACGGGCATGCCAACAATAGGTCTGTGTTTATCCTTTTTATCAAGCTTGGCAATTCTAGCAGCTTCTTCATTAAAGCAAATAACATGCCCATCTACATTTTTCTTCCAAGAGATCTTTGACAATAGCAATATTAGGTTCTAATTTAATTTGTTCATCTGGTTTAGGTGTTTTGATATAACTTTTGTTAACCACAATTGAAACTTTAGCGTGTTCCTTTATCCTAACAGGAAAAATGTTTTTTTCAATATAAGCAGTAGGAACAACTGGATCAACATTATAAAGTATAGTTTCTTCCTTACCTGGTACCGGTTCTTTAATTTCTTCTCTAATAGGTCGGTGATATTTAAACCACTTCTCTTTAGGGAGATCAACATGAGTAGCAAAAGATTCACAAAAGGAGGCTACTATCTCAGAGTCAAGTCCATATTTAGTGCTAAACTTTGAATAGGTATTCATAAAAGATTTAACACAATCATACTTAAGCTTAATACCCGACTCTCTACCTTCGTCAAGTTCCCAATCTTCAGAGTTGTGTTTAATTCTTTCCAAAAGATCCCACCGGAATTCAATAGTTTTTTTCATAAAAGAACCAGTACAAGAACTATCAAGCATGGATTGATCATTACGAGAAAGCCGAGCATAAAAATTATGAATAATAATTCCTCTTGAGAGCTCATGATTGGGGCATGAATATAACATTAACTTAAGCCTCCCCCAAGCTTGAGTGATACTTTCTCCTTCATGAGGCCAAAAAATATATATGTATTTCCGATCACGATGAACTAGATGCATAGGATATTTTTTTGGTTAAACTCCATTTTCAATCGGTTCTAGTTCCAAGATCCAATATAATCGCATAGCCTATACCATGCTAATGCTTTTCGCTTCAAAGATAAAGGAAAACCCTTCTTCATAACTTGATCTCCGGGTAAACCTGCAAGCTTAAACAATCCACAAATTTGTTCCACATATATCAAGTGCATATCAGGATGTTTGGTTCCATCTCGTGCATAAGGATTAGTTAGCAGTTGTTTTATCATTCCCGAAGGGATTTCATATTCAATATTTTCAGTAGGTGCAGCGGGTTGAGAGGTAGCTAATTGTGGTTCCATTCGAGGTGAAGATACCCCGTACAAACCCCTCAAAGGATTGTTCTCTATAGTAACAAGTGACAATAAATTTCAGCACACTATATGAATGTTTCCTTACAAATTTCCGCTTAGCAGAAGCGCTTCACTCCCCGACAACGACGCCAAAAATTTGCCTTGATGACCCACAAGTATAGGGATCAATTGTAGCTCTTTTCGATAAGTAAGAGTGTCGAACCCAACGAGGAGCAGAAGCAAATGACAAGTGCTTTCAGTAAGGTAAGTGCTGAAATTGTAAGTAGCATAGTAGTTTGATAGCAAGATAATTTTGTAACGAGCAAGTAACGATAATAGTAACAAAAGTGCAGCAAGATAGCCCAATCCTTTTGAGGCAAAGGATAGGCCAATACAGTCTCTTATAATAAGCAAAGCGTTCTTGAGGGTACACAGGAATTTTTGTTGTAAATATGCCCTAGAGGCAATAATAAAATGGTTATTATTATATTTCCTTATTCATGATAATCGTCTATTGTTCATGCTATAATTGTATTATTCGGAAATCATAATACATGTGTGAATACATAGACCACAACATGTCCCTAGTGAGCCTCTAGTTGACTAGCTCGTTGATCAATAGATGGTTACGATTTCCTGACCATAGACATTGGATGTCATTGATGACAGGATCACATCATTAGGAGAATGATGTGATGGACAAGACCCAATCCTAAGCATAGCACAATGATACATCTCCAACGTATCTATAATTTTTTATTGTTCCATGCTATTATTTATGAAGTCTTGGATGTTTAATGGGCTTCATCATTCACTTTTATATCATTTTTGGGACTGACCTACTAACCCAAAGGCCCACTCTAGATTGCTGTTTTTTTTTGCCTATTTTAGGGTTTTGCAGAAAAAGAATATCAAACAGAGTCCAAAGGGAATGAAACATTCGCGAGAGATATGTTTGGAGAAAATCACGCACGCGGAGCTTGAGGACCAAGTCAGGGGACAGAGAGGTGGCCCTCGAGGGTGGGGGGCGCGCCCCCTGCCTCGAGCCTCGAGGCCCCCTCAAGTGGCCCCCGGTGCCCTCCTTCTTCCTATATAAGTCCACGTACCCCAGAAACTCCGAAGACAGAGAGAAAACCCTAATTCCATCGCCGTAGCTTCTGTTCCCGTGGAGATCCCATCTTGGAGCCTGTTCCGGAGCTCCACCGGAGGGGGATCCATCACGGAGGCCTTCATCATCATCATCATCGCCCTCACCATGAGTTGTGAGTAGTTTACCACAGACCTTCAGGTCCATAGCTAGTATCTAGATGGCTTCTTCTCTCTCTCTAGATCTCAATACAAGGTTCTCCTCGGTCTTCGAGGAGATCTATTCGATGTAATCTCTTTTTGTGGTGTGTTTGTCGAGATCCGATGAATTGTGAGTTTATGATCAAGGTTATCTATGAAAGATATTTGGTTCTTATCTGAACTTCTTATGTGTTCTCATAATATCCTTGCAAGTCTTTTCGAATTATTGGTTTGGTTTGGCCTACTAGATCTATAGTTCTTGCAATGGGAGAAGTGCTTGGTTTTGGGTTCAATGTTGCGGTGTCCTTTCCGAGTGACAGTAGGGGCAACAAGGCACGTATTGTATTGTTGCCATCGAGGATAAAAAGACGGGGTTTTCATCATATTGCTTGAGTTTATCCCTCTACATCATGTCATCTTGCTTAAGGCGTTACTCTGTTCGTATGAACTCAATACACTAGATGCATGCTGGATAGCGGTCGATGTGTGGAGTAATAGTAGTAGATGCAGGCAGGAGTCGGTCTACTTGTCTCGGACGTGATGCCTATATACAATGATCATGCCTAGATAGTCTCATAGTTATTCACTTTTCTATAAATTGCTCGACAGTAATTTGTTTACCCGCCGTAGAATATCGCTATCATGAGAGAAGCCACTAGAGAAAACTATGGCCCCCGGGTCTATTCTCAACATATCAATCTACATCTACTTTACTTTTACCGCTTTTATTTGTTGTTTTATTAAACTAAATATACCAAAAATATAAACTATCATCTCTGTCAGATCTCACTTTCGTAAGTGACCGTAAAGGGATTGACAACCCCTTATCGCGTTGGCTGTGAAGTTCTTATTTGTTTCTGTAGGTGCGAGGGACTCACGCGTGGTCTCCTACTGGATTGATACCTTGGTTCTCAAAAACTGAGGGAAATACTTATGCTACTGTGCTGCATCTCCCTTTCCTCTTCGAGGGAATACAACGCAAGCTCAAGAGGTAGGAAGAAGAATTTCTGGCGCCGTTGCCGGGGAGGCTTACGCAAAAGTCATATACCAAGTACCTATCACAAACCCTTATCCTTCGCGTTACATTTTTTGCCTCTCGTTTTCCTCTCCCCCACTTCACCCTTGCCGTTTTATTTGCCCTTCTTCCGCCGTGTGTTTATCGTTCGCTTGCTTCTTGTTTGCTTGTGCGTGTTGGATTGCTTGCTTGTCACTATGGCTCAGAACAATACCAAATTATGTGACTTCTCCAATACCAACAACAATGACTTTATTAGCACTCCGATTGCTCCTATTACCGATGCTGAATCTTGTGAGATCAATGCTGCTTTGCTGAATCTTGTCATGAAAGATCAATTCTCCGGCCTTCCTAGTGAAGATGCCGCTACCCATCTAAACAACTTTGTTAATTTGTGTGTTATGCAAAAGAAAAGGGATACGGATAACGATATTGTTAAATTGAAGTTATTTCAGTTTTCACTTAGAGATCGTGCTAAAACTTGGTTTTCCTCTTTGCCTAGAAATAGTATTGATTCGTGGAATAAGTGCAAATATGCTTTTATCTCTAAGTATTTCCCTCCTACTAAAATCATCTCTCTTAGAAACGATATTATGAATTTTAAGCAACTAGATCATGAGCAAGTTGCACAAGCTTGGGAGAGAATTAAATTGATGATATGTAATTGCCCTACACATGGTTTGAATTTACGAATGATTATTCAGAACTTTTATGCTGGTTTGAATTTTGCTTCTAGAAATCTTTTAGATTCGGCCGCCGGAGGCACTTTCATGGAAACTACCTTAGGAGAAGCTACCAAACTCCTAGATAATATTATGGTTAATTATTCTCGGTGGCACACCGAAAGATCTACTAGTAAAAAAGTGCATGCTATCGAAGAAATTAGAGTTTTGAGTTGAAAGATGGATGAACTTATGAAATTGTTTGCTGCTAAGAGTGCTTCTTCTGATCCTAATGATATGCCTTTGTCCACTTTGATTGAGAATAACAATGAATCTTTGGATGTGAATTTTGTTGGTAGGAATAATTTTGGTAACAATGCTTATAGAGGTAATTTTAATCCTAGGCCTTTTCCTAGTAATTCCTCTAATAATTATGGTAATTCCTACAACAACTCCTATGGAAAGACGCCTTCTGAATTTGAAACTAGTGTTAAAGAGTTTATGATCTCGCAAAAGAATTTCAATGTTATGCTTGAAGAGAAATTGCTTAAGGTTGATGAATTGGCTAGAAGTGTGGATAGAATTACTCTTGATGTTGATTCTTTGAAACTTGGATCTATCCCACCTAAGCATGATATCAACGAGTCTCTCAAAGCTATGAGAATTTCCATTGATGAATGCAAAGAAAGAACCGCTAGAATGCGTGCCAAAAGAGAAGATTATATTAAATCATGTTCTTCTAGTTATCATGAAAATAAAGATGAAGATATGAAAGTTATTGATGTGTCTCCTATTAGATCCTTGTTTTCTAGTATTAATCTTGATGAAGATAGGATTGGAGATAATTCTGCTTTAAGGTGTCTCAATGATTCGGAGTTTTTAGATCTTGATGCTAAAATTGCTAAAAGTGGGAGTGAAGAGATTAAAACTTTGCATAGTGATGAACCCACTACTTTGGATTCAAGGGATTCAATTATGATAATTGCTATTTGATTGATTGTATTTCCTTGTTGCAATCCGTGCTAAATTCTCCGCATGCTTATAGTCAAAATAAAGCTTTCACCAAACATATAGTTGATGTTTTGATGCAATCCTATGAAGAAAAACTTGAGTTGGAAGTTTCTATCCCTAGAAAGCTTTATGATGAGTGGGAACCTACTATAAAAATAAAGATAAAAGATCATGAATGCTATGCTTTGTGTGATTTGGGTGCTAGTGTCTCCACTATCCCAAAAACTTTGTGTGATTTGCAAGGGTTCCATGAGCTTGATGATTGTTCTTTAAAATTGCATCTTGCGGATTCCACTATTAAGAAACCTATGGGAAGAATTAATGATGTTCTTATTGTTGCTAATAGGAATTATGTGCCCGTAGATTTCATTGTTCTTGATATAGATTGCAATCCTTCATGTCCTATTATTCTTGGTAGACCTTTCCTTAGAACGACTGGTGCAATTATTGATATGAAGAAAGGAAATATTAGATTCCAATTTCCATTAAGGAAAGGCATGGAACACTTTCCTAGAAAGAAAATCAAATTACCATATGAATCTATCATGAGAGCCACTTATGGATTGCCTTCCAAGGATGGCAATACCTAGATCTATCTTGTATCGTGCCTAGCTACGAAAACATCGGGGAGCGCCACGAAACCCTAATTCCACCGCCGCAACTTTCTGTACCCGTGAGATCCCATCTTGGGGCCTGTTACGGAGCTCCACCAGAGGGGGAATCGATCACGGAGGGCTTCTACATCAACACCATAGCCTCTCCGATGAGTTGTGAGTAGTTTACCACAGACCTTCGGGTCCATAGTTATTAGCTAGATGGCTTCTTCTCTCTCTTTGGATCTCAATACAAAGTTCTCCTCGATCTTCTAGGAGATCTATTCGATGTAATTCTTTTTGCGGTGTGTTTGTCGAGATCGGATGAATTGTGGGTTTATGATCAAGATTATCTATGAACAATATTTGGTTCTTCTCTGAATTCTTATATGCATGATTAAAATATCTTTGCAAGTCTCTTCGAATTATCAGTTTGGTTTGGCCTACTAGATTGATCTTTCTTGCAATGGGAGAAGTGCTTAGCTTTGGGTTCAATCTTGCGGTGTCCTTTCCCAGTGACAGCAGGGGCAGCAAGGCACGTATTGTATTGTTGCCATCGAGGATAAAAAGATGGGGTTTATTTCATATTGCATGAGTTTATCCCTCTACATCATGTCATCTTGCATAAAGTGTTACTCTGTTCTTATGAACTTAATACTCTAGATGCATGCTGGATAGCGGTCGATGTGTGGAGTAATAGTAGTAGATGCAGAATCGTTTCGGTCTACTTGTCACGGACGTGATGCCTATATACAATGAGCATGCCTATATATTCTCTTAACTATGCGCTTTCCCAGGCATAGTTCCCAGGGCATGAACCAAACTAGCCCTTAGTCCTGTATATATATTAAAAAAAAACTCCAAAAATTTACTTCCAACCCCAAAACGTGTTGGTCATTGATGTCTTTGTTCTTTGCGTCCCCCAATTTCCCTCCACCAAGAGATCGACCACCATGTCAAAATCCCACGTAGTCGTGCTTTGCTGACGACCTTTTTCTTTGGGAGAACACCTAGGTACAAGTCATGTCAACGTGCATCCCAGGCGCAAAGCGCCACGACGGCCGACGGCCCACCCACCGCCGACGACGACTTTACGTTACCGTACGTCGCTGACAGACAGCGGCGACGTTACTGGTCAGGTTAAAAAGTCAAGGCCAGGTCAGGTCAGAAACACCCACCAAGGCGTTCGCTCACCGGAGACGCTGCCCCCTTCCACCGCCAGGCGGGCCCCGCGCGTCATCCTCCCCACCCACCTTCTCCCCCGCCGCGCCCGTATATTTAACCCCGCTCCCAAATTCCTCCCCTGCCCCAGGAGCGTCCCCGGAGCAGAGCACGCCCACGGGATCCCGGCCCCCCATATCTCGCCCCACCCCACCAATTCCCTCCGCCCGGAGACAGGCCGGCGCCGGCGAAGAGATCCATGGGCTCCGTGGCTGCGGACGCGCCGGTGATGACGGAGACGGTGTTCCGGTCCAGGCTCCCGGACATCGAGATCCCGGCGCACCTCACGCTCCAGGACTACTGCTTCGAGCGGCTGCCCTCGGTGGCCGCCCGGCCCTGCCTCATCGACGGGCAGACGGGGGCCGTGCACACCTACGCGGAGGTGGAGCAGCTCTCCCGCCGCTGCGCGGCGGGGCTGCGCCGGCTCGGCGTGGGGAAGGGCGACGTGGTCATGAACCTGCTCCGCAACTGCCCCGAGTTCGCCTACGTCTTCCTCGGCGCGGCCCGGCTGGGCGCCGCCACCACCACGGCCAACCCGTTCTGCACGCCGCACGAGATCCACCGCCAGGCCAGCGCGGCCGGGGCGCGGCTGATCGTCACCGAGGCCTGCGCCGTCGACAAGGTGCGCGCCTTCGCCGCCGAGCGCGGGATCCCCGTGGTCACCGTCGACGGCCCGGCCTCCGACGACGGTTGCCTCGCGTTCGACGAGACCCTGCTGCCCGCGGAGCCGCTCGCCGCCGACGAGCTGGTCGACCCCGACGACGTGGTGGCCCTCCCCTACTCCTCCGGCACCACCGGGCTCCCCAAGGGCGTCATGCTCACCCACCGCAGCCTCGTCACCAGCGTCGCGCAGCAGGTCAGCTCACCTCACTCCCATCTCCATTGCTCCATTGCCGCTAGCTAGCCGGACCAAGCCGCGGATCCTTCGGAGCCAGGCGAGCTTCCGGTTTACGTTTCCCGTGGCCTCGCTTTACGCTTTCCAGACCGGGACGTTCCTTTTCCCCATCACGCGCCTCTCCGTCGGCGCCGGACCAATTTACTCCCCTGCTTAAAATAACGCCGCGCCATTAATTACCCGGAGATCGGATCGGATCGGATTGGACAAGGCGCGACGTGGCCCACGCAGGGCCCACCAATCCGCGCCAAGATTCGCGCCCACGCACGATCACATTTTCCATTTCAAATTTCGTCGATACAAAAATGGTTCAAATTTGTCGAACATTTGGTTTCTGAATTTCAAAATTTGTGTGTGTGTGTGTGTGTGCAGGTGGACGGGGAGAACCCGAATTTGTACTTTGGTGAAGACGACGTGCTGCTGTGCGTGCTGCCGCTGTTCCACATCTACTCGCTCAACTCGGTGCTGCTGGCGGGGCTGCGGGCCGGGTGCGCGATCGTGATCATGCGCAAGTTCGACCACGGCGCGCTGGTGCGCCTGGTGCGCGCGCACGCGGTCACCGTGGCGCCCTTCGTGCCGCCGATCGTCGTCGAGATCGCCAAGAGCGACCGGGTGACCGCCGCCGACCTCGCGTCCATCCGCATGGTCATGTCCGGCGCCGCGCCCATGGGCAAGGACCTCCAGGACGCCTTCATGGCCAAGATCCCCAACGCCGTGCTCGGCCAGGTTCGCCCTGCTCTTACACCTCCAACTCATATCCAATGATTAACTTGGTGTCAAGCACGTCGGCTACAGTAGTCCAGGTGAGTATATGGAGTGCTTGGAAGGCGAGTGAAGCTCGAAAGATCAATGGTTGTTGGGGCATCGGGGACGCGATTGGGACGGGTTGGCCGGTGGTGGCCCGGCGGGCGAGCCAAGGTCGCAGTTTTGGTGGGTGGCGTCGTGCTCTCTGGGTGCGGATATGGCGACATCCCAACCTTTACGCTTCATGACGGCCTCGTCCCAACTGAAGCGATCGCACGCACGCCACCCCCATGATCCCGGCGGGCGGGGTTGCCGTCCCGGCAAGCCAGCCAGCGTTTTCTATGATGCCAACCGCCAAGCGTCAGGCTTTCCGGTCGACAAGTCGCTCTCACCACGGATCCATCTGGGCAGTCTGAATCTTTCCTACTTACTTAAAACCGAACATATATATATCACCTGGGTTGAAATCACAGCGTGTCGATCGCCGGCATGGCAGAGCGTGGTGACCGCGAGCTGACGATGAACGGCCACTCTGTTTGCGCAGGGGTACGGGATGACGGAGGCCGGGCCGGTGCTGTCCATGTGCCTGGCGTTCGCCAAGGAGCCGTTCGAGGTCAAGTCGGGGTCGTGCGGC
The DNA here is from genome assembly GCA_902687465.1 of Secale cereale. Classification (NCBI taxonomy): domain Eukaryota; kingdom Viridiplantae; phylum Streptophyta; class Magnoliopsida; order Poales; family Poaceae; genus Secale; species Secale cereale. The sequence continues at coordinate 7,039,382 of LR738716.1, forward strand.
ACCGTGGTGCGGAACGCGGAGCTCAAGATCGTCGACCCCGACACCGGCGCCTCCCTCGGCCGCAACCTCAAGGGGGAGATCTGCATCCGCGGCAAGCAGATCATGAAAGGTATGTACGTTTAGTCGCCGGCCAAACGACGGCGATCTGCCTGGCACGACGACGTGATCCACTGTCCCATGACTGGTTAGTTTAATTAGGTGAGGTGAGCGAGTGGTTTGCGACTAGTCCCAAGGTAGCTCACGAGTAGATGCTGTGGTGGTGGTACTAGTCCCAAGTTAGGTGATCGGCTCGGACAGCTCTGTCTCCAGCTCAAATTATTGGCCAGCTTCACCCCTATTCCTGACAGCACTTTGGGACAGATAGATAGGTGGTAGTAGGAGTACCATCCAACATTGTCCGATCTCCAACAGCTCAGTCGGTCACCTGCACCTGCACCTGCTCATGTTCTGTCTCCGTCTGGTACGTACGTTGCGAGCGGACGGCTAGACTAATCTGAGTGATGGGTAGCTGCACGGACCAGAGCTTCTTCCACCTTCCGCTCACCAGATGCTCGGTGCACCGGTCGGTCTCCGGTTAGGTAGTAGCCGGCGACCGGTGAGCCCGCTCCATCCAACCTAACACCCACGTACGTACTACTAGCAGGAGATGATTCCCTTGTGAAGCACGTCTCCTTGGCCCTCGGCCACTGTTGGCAGATCTCTCGGATTCAGATGTACCTGCGCCGCTTGGGCATTGGCGACAAGGAACCAAGGCGGCAGAACCTGGCCTTGCCATGTGTCGTCCGGAGCGTCTTCGGATGACCGACCAGTTCATTTCCTTTGCTCTGCATTCAAAGAGAAGCAGAGAGCCTGGCCCATCATGGGACCTACAGCTACAGGACCCCACTTGGTCTAGTCAGTTTTACTGGGCTACTAGAAAAAAGATAAGATCGTATTTTTCAGGAAGAAATGGGATATTTTTTTAATTTTGAGGTGCCGCCAATCGGACTGGACTGTTCTCCTGTCCAGCATTTTTGTTTTAGCTGCTCCCATAATATAAGAGCGTTTTTGACACCACACGCACAGTCGCAAGTCGAAGGTTCCGAATTATGTTGCAGGCCACGATTGCGCTACATGTACATGGGGTTCCAGCAGCGCAACTAGGCCTCCTGAGTTGTACCACATGCATGACCACTTATCTTTGCTTGAAAGTCCATGCTTATCTTTTTGGGGGAAATGGCCAGGCTTAGGTCTATCACTAGCATAAGGAAACAAAGCCCGCCTTTCTGCTCGTTTTTAATACTCCCTCCGTCCGGAAATACTTGTCAGAGGAATGGATGTATTGTTTGACCTATGAATGATGGGGTACATTGTGGCAACAGGCTGTCCTGTGGGCTGTGGCCACCCATGATTGCCTACAACCACACATGATGGCAACAGGATGGGAATGTTGACGATTCCTTACTAATTTTGTCCATTTCCTATGTATGCCCCTTCATGCTCTGAAACTAGTAAGGGCAGAAGAAGCATTTTCCCTCCTCACTTTACTAATACATGAGAGTTTGGAAACTCCAACCAAATAAAACTATTTTTTGCTTCATGCTCTGAAACTAGTAAGGGCAGAAGAAGCATTTTCCCTCCTCACTTTACTAATACATGAGAGTTTGGAAACTCCAACCAAATAAAACTATTTTTTGCTTCATGCTCCCTTCCATATTGATGTAACCCTTCTATCTGAGTGCTGATTCTTCCTTCCATTTGAAAAATATCTGAATACATCTAGAATTCGGATATGGTCAGTATGCCGCTTTCGCAGACAGCTGGATGCGTGTTCAGCGATTACGACTTGAAGAATTGTTCAATGTTTTATTTTTCACAACAACATATGCACTCCCAAAAAATTCATGTATTCCGTACTCTAGGCTGCAACTTAAATGGATAAGAACTGTTACCAGGTACTAGCATGTCTACCAAGTTTCAGACCTGAAGTTGAGATTCACTCCGTTCGGTAGTATTTTGCTGAAAATTCTTGATATTCAGTTGGACTATTTCTGTAATTTCTCCAATTGCCTGCAGCAGTGGCACTTGCTTAGCCATTGATATTATTTTTTTAGGGAGACAACAGAAAATCTTAATATGCATCATGATAACAACTCGTGTAAATGACCTAAGCCTATGATTTGCAGGTTATCTAAATGATCCGGAGGCCACCAAGAACACCATTGACAAGGACGGTTGGCTGCACACTGGAGACATCGGTTATGTCGATGATGATGACGAGATCTTCATTGTCGACAGGCTCAAGGAGATAATCAAATACAAGGGATTCCAAGTACCTCCTGCGGAACTCGAAGCCCTTCTCATTACACACGCTGAAATCAAAGATGCTGCTGTTGTATCGTAAGTTGATAAACTGTTCAAAGGGATTTAGGATCCATTTGGTCCATGTCAAAAGTAGGTGATTAAATTTAGCTGATCTTCAATTTTTGCAGGATGCAAGACGAACTTACTGGTGAGATTCCAGTTGCATTCATTGTGCGGGTTGAAGGCTCTGAGATCAGCGAGAGCGAGATCAAGCAGTTCGTTGCAAAAGAGGTAATAATCAGTCGTCCACTTTCCATATATTCAAGTATGATGCGCAAATAGAGAAATAGACAAAGTTGCCACAAACAGTACGATTTTAACAAAATTCTGAAGAGAGCATAATTTACAACATGTGATTTTACAAGACTGAAGAGAGCATCAAATGTTTGCATTGGTTCATGTATCTTCACCAATTCAGTGCAGATCTGAGAGTTAAAAAACCTAATAAATTGTACAACGTTATTACAGGTTGTTTTCTACAAGAGGATCCACAAAGTTTTCTTCGCGGACTCGGTTCCGAAGAGTCCTGCCGGCAAGATCCTCAGGAAGGACCTGAGAGCAAAGCTTGCTGCAGGCTTCCCAGGCAGTGAAAGCACACAGTCCAAAAGCTGAGTCCCATCTTTACACACACACACACATACCCCTCTGTCCAAAAGCATGTAATGTTCTCAAATGAAATGGCAATAATATTATTATTATTACATATAGAAGGGCTGGCTGGCACATGGTCGTCGATTCTTTCAATTAGATGGCTAAGTTATATGATTTGTTTGTTTGTTTGTTCGTTCGATGATGTGTATCCTGTCATGTATAGATACCGACTCTTTTTGACAACAAAGGTTGATTATAATGTATACCGCTTATGATTTATATACCACAAGTTGAATTAAACTCATTTGTTCTAGTAGATTTTTTTTTTTTTTGAATCAGTTCGTCTGTTCCTGTGTTCCAAACAGGGCCTATGCATTTTTTTTTTTGCGGAGGGTAAAGCTTTATTGATTACCCAGACTGGAAGTCTTGCTTACAGAGATCAGGCACAGCGCCTGGACCAGAGGAAATGACTAACTTTATTTTGATCACGAGAGATGTGAGCTAGTCTCACGTCTCGTCCTCCCATCATGAGGCGTTTGGTCTGATCTATCAACATAGCATAACGGGAGCGGTCAACAAAGTTACCCCTCAGCCTATTGATTCCAACTAGGCAATCAGTCTCGATCTCCACCGGCAGAGGGGTCCATTGAAGTGCCAGGTTTAAGCCCTCCATACACGCGACCAGCTCCACCTCCAGTGCATCCGCGCATGCCCGAAGTTGGCGGCATGACGAGAAGATGATCGTGCCCGAGCTGTCCCGGAGCACCATGCCCGCTCCAACCGTTCCCGTCGAGGGGCAAAAGGACCCGTCGACATTGAGTTTGGCCCAACCCGCCGGGGGAGGGGTCCATCTGGCATGGGTCGGGATGTTCTTCGGGGTTTGAGCAGGCGTCGTCGTGTGCAGCATCTCCACCGTTTGCTTGCCCTTCATCGGATCAGCCTCCGACCGGTTCTGCGCCCCGATGATGGACTCCATGTAGCTCAACAGGAAGCGGCAAGAAACCTCGACAGGGGCCGGCTTCTTATCGTGCGTGAGTTCATTCCGAACGTGCCAGCAGCGCCATAGCAGCATCATCAGCTCCAGCCGCTCCCGGTCCGGGAGATCGCAAAGGCTTTGGGCAAGCCACTCCGACCTCGTCCTCCTGAATGAACGCACCTCGGGGATGCGCCAGTGTTCTCCCATAGCTTGCCATAGCCCGACAGCCCGTGGGCACCTGCAAAACGCGTGAAACTTGTCCTCCGGTTCGGAAGCACAGAGAGGGCACAAGTCAGAAACCTCGAGACCCCGACGTTTCTTGTTCACCCAGGTGGGTAGACAATCAGTGACGAGTCTCCAAACAAAGGTGCGCACCTTGGGAGGAGCAGGGCACCTCCATATAAAAGACCAGACGGCCTGTCGCCCGTCTGGTGCCCTGCTCGCCGCGACTGATGAAGGCCTCAACCGAACCTCCAGGGCTAGTCGATAAGCACTCCGAACCGTGAAGGTGCCGCTTCTCTCCGGAGCCCATGCAATAATGTCGTCGCCCGACTGGGGAGACGTTCTTATCTTCAGTATCTCTTCCACATCAACCGGGTAGAAGACTTGGTTTATCACGGCCGTCGTCCAAGCACCATGGTTATCAAGGAGATCTGCCACTCTCCTCAATCTGCATCTGCCCTGCGGTGTGATAGGTTTGTGTGACGCCCCCGATTTGATCGTACACTAATCATGCACGCAAATGTGTACGACCAAGATCAGGGACTCACGGGAAGATATCACAACACAACTCTAGACACAAATAAAATAATACAAGCTTCATATTACAAGCCAGGGGCCTCGAGGGCTCGAATACAGAAGCTCGAAAGCAACAGAGTTAGCGGAAGAAACAATATCTGAGTACAGATATAAGTTAAACAAGTTTTTCCTTAAGAAGGCTAGCACAAACATCAATGATCGAAGAGGCAAGGCCTCCTGCCTGGGACCTCCTAACTACTCCTGGTCGTCAGCTGTCTCCACGTAGTAGTAGGCTTCGTCGGGGTAGCAGTAGTAGTCGACTGGGGTGGCATCTGGCTCCTGGAATCCACCATCTGGTTGCAACAACCAGAAAGAAGAAAGAAGGGGGAAAGGGGGATCAAAGCAACCGTGAGTACTCATCCAAAGTACTCGCAAGCATCAGATCTATACTAAGTATGCATCAGTATCAAAGGAAAAGCTGTATATGTGGACTGAACTGCAGAATGCCAGAAGAGGAGGGGAAAAACCTAGCCTATCGAAGACTAGCATCTTCAAGCATCTTCTAGAAATCACCATCTTGCAGCAGTAGAAGGAAGTACAGAATAGCAGTTTATAATTAACAATGCATGTTGTAGCATTAACGGCCTAGAGATCCTTCCTCGACTCCCTGCGAGAAAGTAATCTCGCAGCCACATATCCATCACATATCTCAAGTATCCATTTCTAGTTATAGTAGATCAGGATATAAGACTGAACGTCCGTTACCGTGGACACGGCTATTCGAATAGATACCTTCCCTGCAGGGATGCACCACGTTACCCTCACGCTCGATTATCTCTGGCCGGACACACTTTTCAGAGTCAATGCCCGGCCTCGGGAGATCAACACGTCCCAGCCCTACCTAGGCTCAGCAGAGAGGTCCCCGCCGATCTACATCCTAAGCACTCCGGGGTCATGGGCCATCGCCCGTTGCACTCCGGAACGTTGCGCGCAGGGCGATCCATGCCACCTCCACTGGGGCGCCGACCAGGCCGTGCCGCAATGCTGAACTGGACGTCTGACAAAGCTTCGGCTGATACCACGACGCCGAGGCCCATAACTATTCTCGCGTGGCGGTTAGTGCGTAAAGGCCAGAGGCCAACTCAGAACAAATACCCAAATCTGTTAGTGCGTTATTGACAGAAGTGACGGCTGTCGGGACAAGTCCGGAGCTATCACCCCTCCTGGGTGATACCGCTAAACAGCCAGCCGCCACCGTAAGAACTTACGCGGGTGCTCTCCGGGCCGGCCCGCCTTTCACAAAGGTCTCAAGTAAAGTCCATGTAACCGTGTGTCCAAAACATCAAGGTGGAAAAACCTGAGGAATCACCCCCGACGAATTCCACTCGATGTGTCCGTCAAGGCGAACTATGAGGAATCACCCCCGAGGTTCACACTTGAGGGGTTGCACGATAGAGTCGTATTGGGAATGGAGAAAGAGGAATCACCCTCGATGACCACGACCGAATAGCTACACTACAAAGTTATCATCATGAGTGCGTTACGAGGTTTCACCCTCGGCACCTGTCATGGAATTAACGCGTCAGATGTCCGGATTAACGGACTTAGTCGTGAGGCCGCGCATCTATGTAGTAGCTTGAGAGGGGTTGAGCAGAATCGAGAAACGCACGCAAGACAAGGATTTAGACAGCTTCGGACCCCGGGAAACATCATCCGGTAATAGTCCTACGTGTTGTTTGAGGCTAGATCACATTATGATCCTCATGGTGTCGCCGGTAAACCGGCTCTTTGTGTCTAGCCCTAGAAACTTGTGAGAACTTGTCTGCTTGTAGCTTGTCTAACTTGTCCCTCTTTGGGGAGCCCTGCCCCTCCTTATATATGTTGAAGGGGCGGGTTACATGTAGAGTCCTAATAGGATTAGGATTGCTTTATTACAAGGAGTCCTAGTCTTGCTTCCTTTGTAAGAGAATATTCCTTGTGCTTTGTTCATAAACCGGCCCATCATAACATGAACCGGCCTTCTGGGCCTTGGGCCTTGTCTTCCATGGTCCGCCTGCCGGGTTACCAGTAAATTGCCAAGTGTAAACCGTCTTAAGTAAAATGCCAAGTCCGGTCGGGTTATAATTCCGGTCGGTTCATACTGCGGGGGTATATCCCCGACATTAGCCCCCAGTTTAGCTTAGATTTATCCATGATAAACTTGATCCTTCCTGCATACATAATACGAACAAATTTGATAGGTTGTGCTCCGGGTTAATGTATTTTCCTGAACCGGCACCTGATCATCCTTAAATCCTTGTCATTTCTTCCTTAATATGTATCCATGATCTCATAGCAAATCTCCTTAGCAGATATGTTCAAACACTACCAATGAAAAAATCCAGGCACTTCTTCTGAAAACTCCGGGTCAATAGACCAGCTTCATAATCCGTTTGCTGACATTGGTGTCTCATAAAGAAATATTGTAAGACATAATCCACTTGAATCGGCCTTCAATGCTCTGACTTGACAAAAATATTGATCTTCAAATATTCAATTGATATCCAGCCGGTTTGGAAATGTAGAACTTGCCGGTTTATGATTACCAAAATTGCCGGGTTATAAAACTGATGATCCCGGGTTATGACTGTTTATGGACGCCGTGTCACACAATTAATCTTCCTGATTTGCCAAGGTTGAGAATTTGTAGATGTTCCTCCTTTATATGCATATTACCTGTAGCCCCCAAGTCTTAAGAGGAGAACATAGTGATAGCTTAAGACTTGTTTCAATATAAAAATTGCAATCTTGAAGAAATCCGGATTGTCCATCCCAATCACTATGAAACTGAATATTCCATATTATGTAGCCCCCAAGTGCCGGGTCATTATGCAACAATGAGCAGGGACTTTGAAAATATGATCATGTAAACTTGAACAGCAATATGTAGCCCCCAAGTGCCGAGTCATTATTCAATAATGAGCAGAGACTTTGAAAATATGATCATGTAAACTTGAACAGCAATATGTAGCCCCCAAGTGCCGGGCCATTATTTAATAATGAGCATGGACTTTGAAAATATAATCATTGAAAATAACGTTATATAATGTAACTTCCATCGTGGGGTTTGAACCCACGTACACAAGGTTAAGAGCTTTGTGCTTTACCAACTGAGCAGTGGACCCTTTAATATAATGGATTAATACTTGTGTACCTTGAATTGTTGACAGGAGCGTTTGGTATCCCCCAAGGGCCGGCTCAATATGATATGATGAGTCGGGTCTTCAATAAGGTGAGCAAAAAATGACTTTGCATTAGCCCCCAAGTGTCATGGTGCATGCTTGCAGAGACATGAGACTTGTGTATTTGATGTAATCCCAATTTGAATAATGTAGCCCCCAAGTGCCGGGTTGTAAGCCTGCAGCGACTCGGGACTATTCCTTTGTAAAATAAATCATACCATTGACAATATGATATCCATTGCGCTGAAGCGACTTTGAAAACCACAATCATAATATTGGTTATTGATAATCATAATAAACATCCAGCCATGTTGGCTATTTAAAGATTTTAAGAATATAATCCGGTTTGAAGACCGGTTCCAGTAATGTTTGATCATACCCAGGTCGGGTTAATAAACACCGGTCATTATTTTATCTCATACTGGCGACTTATAGTCAAAAGCCAGGCCGGTTTAAAACACCGGTCATTATAACTGATCATGTACTGACAACCTGTTTTCTGTGAGTAAATGTGCTTGTCGACCTTAACCCGGTAGGAATAATTGAAAGCGCTGGCACTGATGAGGCTCTTGGCTCTCTTGTTTGGCTTAGCCTGATGGCCGATCCGGGTTACGATGAACGCCGGTTTAACTCTCGCTGGTGTTCATGACCCAGACTTTAATTTTGTAGATATATGGTCAACCTTGTAGTTGTCCAATTCCGAAAAAATAAACCATAGAAAACATTGAAAAATCACAAAATACAAAACACAGGTTTGCAAATAAGACCATGTAGTCGAGGCTTTTTGCGAGCTGCCAGGCTCCCTATGTGCCAATCAAAGGGTGCGACCCAAAGGGCTATGACTATCAAAGGAAGTACTCCTAGGGACAAGAACTTTGCCATCAAAGGAGGTACTCTTTTGCCATCAAAGGATGTACTCCAAGGGACAGGAAATATTGTATCTGCCATCAAAGGAAATACTCCTAGGGACAAGAACTTTTCTTTTGCCATCAAAGGGTATGTATCTTCCAAGGGACAGGAATATTACATCTGCCATCAAAGAAAGTACCCTAGGGACAAGAACAGATTTTCTTTTGCCATCAAAGGGAATGATCAACCAAGGGACAGGAATATTACATCTGCCATCAAAGGAAGGTTCCCTAGGGACAAGAACTTGTTTTTTTTCTTTTGCCATCAAAGGGAATGATCAACCAAGGGACATGAATATTACATCTGCCATCAAAGGAAGGTTCCCTAGGGACAAGAACATATTTTCTTTTGCCATCAAAGGGAATGATCAACCAAGGGACATGAATATTACATCTGCCATCAAAGGAAGGTTCCCTAGGGACAAGAACAGATTTTCTTTTGTCATCAAAGGGAATGATCAACCAAGGGACATGAATATTACATCTGCCATCAAAGGAAGGCTCCCTAGGGACAAGAACGGATTTTTGCCAATCGATGGAGTTTATCCAAAGGGCACTTGATGTGAAGATAATCATGTAGACCGGACCAGAAAAGACTTTTAGCGAGGATTCACATGTGATCCGTAGCCCTCTAGTTTGGTCCCTCCTGCACAATAAAATAGACTGATCAAAGCATCGTGTTTTTCTTGATGAAAATGATATATATCAAGAGAAGTAAACTTTAGATGGATATCACCTGAGTGAACTCCCATAAGACACTTATTTAGAAGAAAAAGGCTGATCCCCCGGTTTACCAGGGGTGCCGGTTTGAGAGGCCATAAGAACTTCTTGGCATGGAGAAGCCCCCATGTGACATATTCCTGAGCTGTGCTCGCCGGGGCCTATGTTTGAGTTGTGCTGTGCAATAAACTCTCTTTGGCCCCCTTAATTTTTCTGAGAACTCGAACTTGCGAGAAACACTTCTTCTTGAACCGGATGTTAAACCGGATATTAAGAGCGTAAAAGGCTTTGTGGGATCTTAAACCGGAATTATCATTTTCAGCTGGCCTTTAAATTTGCACCAATATGGCGGTTCAGGGTCCTGCATTAGATAACTTTGCAAGACGGGGTAACTGCTTTTCTAAAAAAAAGCAATATATAATAAAAAATACTTGATGGATTTCACCTGATATGTTTAAGCCAGTATTTATCCGTCGCAGAGTTGATGATCACCATCGTGAAGCAGAAATCAATCATGGATGAATCCGCCGTAGGAGCCGACGGATGAGTCGGTCGCAATATTATACGCCGGTGCAGACGGGCAAGCTGTCCTCCACGTTGTAAACCGGTGTGGGTGCGTGAACCGACCGTTCGTTCATCAGGTAATGTGACACAGAATAAAATGCCGTTTGTAGAATATTGCCGGTGCCTGTTTATATCTGCAGTATAGCAATGATTTTACCTGTACATGAAAAACACCAATATGGCTGTGTAATAGTATCCAGAGAAATTTAAAATGTCTTAATAAAATATATAGGAAGGATAACACCTGATTTGCTTGAATAGCAGATGGGTCAGCCGGCGCCGACAGGCTAGTTATCCTCCTGGTGGTAAACCGGCGCGGACGTGTGAACCGGCTACGACGTTGTAAACCGGCGCGGTCGCGAGAGACAGCCACGGTGCTGTAAGCCGGCGCGGTCGCGAGAGACGGACACGTCGTTGTAAACCGGCACGGGAGTCTGTTGAGTAACTACGTTCACTTGTGCCGAATGATGTTGGCGTGCCTCCACCTCCGTGGTATAATACCATTTATAATGAATAATTTTCTTGCGTATAAAATACAGTAGGGCGAGGAATTTTTGATCGGATGAATTAATATGTATTATAAATAAATAGGATAGATATCACCTGATTCGCCCGGAGAACAGATGAGTCGGCTGTGGTATTGCAAACCGGCACGTGCGGGCGAGTTAATCGCAGGCGTGGACAGTAAAGCGACCGCACGCGTATCCGTTGGGCCGGTTTATGAGAGCGGGTGCGGCACCGGCGTCTTAATGTAGACCGGACCGCGGAAGCGATGGCGTGCGCACGTCCATTGGCGAAGGAGTCGGCCGCGGCGTTGGAGACCAGCGCGCATGGGTGCAGACAGACGAGTCGGCCGGCGCGTTGATGTAAAACGGACCGCGACACGTATGTTCGTGAAGCCGCGCAACACAACTGAGCGTGCACCCGTGACATAACACCCTCCTTTTTCTTCTAATAATCGTCCTGCGAAAAATATTATATGCAAGAGTAATTGTTGTCGGATAAATTAACATGTGCTGATAAAATACATAGGAAAAACAACACCTGGTATTTTTCATCGGGTCCGAAGCGAGGCGCGGCGACGGCGGCTTGCAATAGACTCAGGCGGCTCAGAGCAAGACACAACAACGGCAATGGTTGGTTCGGTCCGCGACTGCATAGAGCTAGCCACCGCGACTCAACGCGCAAACATCGGTCGTCCACGTCCGTCCGTACGCCTGCTCCCTTCTCCAAGTCGTGGCCGGTTTGGCCCACCTTTTCTTTTTAATTCCTACTTGGTCTCACGTGAGAGTGGATGCAAACAAGTAGCCTAGTAGTCTGTGTGGATGACCTTCGGACTTGAGTGCGCCGGCCCTCGTGGCTGCAACAGATCGTGTACGACCACAGATCGTGTACTGCAGATGGATTCGCCCGCCGTCTGCCGGTCTCAACGGATTAAAATACATCGGAAATTGATCCGCCTCAGACTCAGTAGATTAAAACCTGCAGCGGAGACTGCCTCGAACTCGGCCGGCCTTGTCGGATCACAAGATGCGGCGGCGCGCATAAAACGCCAACCCATAAACGCATCTATGTCCCCGTCTTATTTTTGCCACCGCAGAATACTTCTTCAATCTTGATTGATGAACTCATCGTTTATGCAAATTTTTCCGCGCCAGCTTTTGTTGAACCGGAAAATTGCAAACTTGTCAATCCCATGGAGAGATCCCTTCAAGAACTCAACACCACCGTGCGCTGGCCCCATGGTGGGCGTCAACTGTCGTGGAATTAGCACGGCAGATGTCCGGTTTAACGGACTTAGTTGTGGAACCATCGCACGGGTTAGCTTGAAGGGGTTAAGAGCATACAAAGGACACAGAGGGTTTATACTAGTTCGGCCCCTTCGATGAAGGTAAAAGCCTACGTCTAGTTTGGTTTGGTATTGCTTGGGCGTCGATGAACAGGGAGCGGATTGCTTGCCTCTGTCTCGACGGGTTGTTGCTCGTCTCTGAACCGTCGCCGGGTCGTCCCTTTATATAAGAAGCGACGCCCGGTCCGGTTTACAGAGTCCCGAGGCCGGCTCATAATTGTGTCCGCCTCGGTCTCTACTCTTTCTTCCTTGTGTCTCAAGTTACATGATAGGACGGTTTACAAACCGTAAACTTTACACATGGGTCCTGAGCCTTCATGGGCCGTAATCTCTACTGAGCTTACAATTATACAACTATATTACCATAATCCGGTTTTCCCGAGCCGGTTTACACCTGCTAGTAATATCCCTGACAGCACCCGATAGTACCTCTGTAGAGTCGAGCGACAAAGGGGGTGTGATGTGATGTGAAGTGTCGGGCTCCGGTCTTCGATCACGTTGCTCGAGTTGTCGATGATGAAGCAGGGGCAACAAGGACAAGGTGGGGTCACTGTTGGATCACTATCCAACCTATACTAAGCAGTTTAGCATAAGCAGGTAGGTAACAATAGCAGGTACAAAAGCAGGCTATGCATCAGAATAGGATCAAACAATAACAGTAGAAAAATCTAATGCAAGCATAAGAGGGAATGGAATGGGCGATATCGGGATGATCAAAAGGGGGGGGGGGCTTGCCTGGAAGCTCCGCTGAAAGAGAAGAAGAGTCGTCGATGATGTCGATTACCAGGGCATCAACAGGAGTCTCGGGGTCTACCGGAGAGAAGAGGGGAGAAGAAACAATAAATACATAGCACACAGTTGCATGACGTGACAATAAGCGGTACTAGGCGTGTTCTAACGCAGTACTACACGATATCGGCGAAGGGGGAAAACACCCGGGAAAGCATTTCCGGTGTTAGGCATTTTCGGACAGGCGAACCGGAGGGGGATTGTTCCATGTTCGGTATGCTAGGGATATGTGGCGGACGAACGGACCGCGTATTCGGATTCGTCTCGAAATTCTGAGCGACTTTCATATATAAATATTTTTCATCCGAGTTACGGATTATTTTATATGATTTTTCAAAGTTTTATTAATATTCTGAAATTATTATTAATTCGAAATTAAATAATAAATTGCTACGGGTACCCAGCTCTGTGTACACAGAAGTGTACCAGAGGCTGACAGGTGGGCCAGGGGGTCCCAGTTGACCAGTCAACGTTTGACTGGCCAACAGGGGGTGGGGCCCCCAGTCATAGAGACATCTAACCAAATCTAGATTAGTTAGTTTAACTAGTTAATTAGTTCAACTAAAACATTTTAATTAAATTAAGTAATTAATTATTAAGTAATTAATTAATTATTTTAAAATTATATTATTTTTTATCCTTTTTTATAAAAGGGGCTGGGCCCACCTGGCATTGGGCCTGAGGCCAATGCGGGCGCGGGCTAACGGGCGGGTGTGGGCGCTGGCACCCGCACTCGAGGCCGCCAAAGGCGAAGCCAGAGGCGAGGCCAGGGCCTTGGCCGGGTGGCGCCGGAGCGGAGGGGCGGCCATCGCCAGCGAGCGCCGCGAGGGCCAGCGGCCGGAGCCGGCCTCAGCTGCTGGCGGTGGAGGAGGGGGCCCGGGCCGCGGAGCAGAGGGGGGGCCGACGCGGCCAGGACACGGGGGGCCGCGGCGAGCGGCCGGAACCGACGCGGCGCCGGCAGCCAGGGTCGGTAGCTGGTGCCGGCGACAGTGCGGCGCGCGCGCGGACGAGGAAGGCCGGCCGGAGCTGGCCCGGTCAGGGCCAGGCGCGGACGCGGCCGCGTGCGGCGGGCAGCAGGACACCGGCGGGCGCGGGCGCCGGCGCGCGTGGCCACGGCGGGGCTTCGACGAAGGGGCGTAGCCGTCCGGAGCTGCAGTGGGGTTCGGGGCGGGGCTGCGAGCGACGCGGCCAAGCGCGAGGGGAGGCAGGCTGCGGTGCGGGGGTGGCCATCGTAGCGAGGAAGTAGCGGCGGAGGTGCGAGCTGCACGGGAGCTCGGGCGAGCTCCGACCAGGACGTGGGGCGATGGCGTACGGGACGTGAGGGAGAGAGGGGAGACCATGGGCTCACCGTAGTCCTGTAGGTGTGCGTGAGTGGGCTCGGGGAGGGCTCGAGGTCGCCGGATTTGGCGTCAACGGCCGGCGGAGCAGAGGAGGAAGGAGGGCTCGGGCAGCGTCGCGGGGCTCCCGGGTCCTTGTAGCTCGTCGAAGAGGAAGACGATGACGAGGCCAGTCAGGGAGGAGGAAGGGGAGGCGACCGGTGATGGCAGCGAACGGCGACGAGGATGACGGGGTCGAAGCAGTGGTGTGGCCGCGGCCTCAAGCGGGCGCCGCCGCTAGGGAGAGGGGAGGGGTGAGGAGGAGAGGAGTGGGGTTAGGGTTCGTGCGAGAAGGGTCGGGGGCGACCTAATAGAGCACCGGGGGCAGCTCGGATGTCGACGTGTGGCCTGTGGCCATGGCGGATGGCTGCCACGGCGGCGTCTGCTTGTGTAGCTGGAGGAAAGGGAAAACAAGGGGGGTGATGGGTTGGGCTGTGTAGGCCTACTAGGTAGATGGGCTGGGTGGCCCAAGGGGAGGGGGATTTATTTTATTATGTTTTTTTGTCTTTGTTTGCCTTCTCATATTTATGTTTATTTGTTTTTCTTAATTTTAAATTTTATAAAATATAGCACTAGCCCCTAAATTAGTATTAGCAATTATGCCACCGCCACCACTATTTTGGCACTAAAATAAATTAGTTTATATTTGTTTATTATTTATAAAGCATTTAAACTAATGTTATAGCCATTGTTATATTGTCAAGAAGGCATTTAATTACTTTACAAAGTGTTGGGTCACCACCATAATTAGTTATGGAATATTTTCCACAGTTTGAACATTTTAGTTGTGACATTTGAAAACTTTAAATTTTGACTTCAACTTAAATTGAAATTTAAACCGGACGAAATCAAAGAGGGATTTAGCAACAGTGAAACGATGACGTGGCACCATTAACTTGGGATTACTGTAGCTTAATTATCCGGGCGTTCCAGTTTGCCGGAGCCATTCCTCGGGATCCAGCTATCGCGCCATATACGAATAGACTCACCGTTCCCCACACGCCAAATAAGCCCTTGTTTCAACAATTCCAAACCATGTTGCACCCCTTGCCACGTAGCCGAAGCTCCCGTCGGAAATACTGTGTCCTCCAGCTCGCCATTTGGATAATACCGCGCCTTCAGAAGCCGCGCGCACAAGCTGTCCGGGTTGGACAGCAGCCTCCAAGCTTGTCTTGCCAGTAGCGCTTGATTGAAGAGCTTTAGATCTCGGAAGCCGAGACCGCCTTGTGCTTTCGGTTTGATCAGGTGAGTCCACGCCTTCCAATGCATCTTCTTCTTGCCCTTCTCCACGCCCCATTAGAAGCTGCGTATCATCCGCATGAGATCCTCGCAGGTGGATGCGGGGAGGCGAAACACACTCATAATGTATGTGGGGATCGCCAAGGCCACCGACTTGATCAAGACTTCTCTCCCGCTTTGAGCTAGCAGATGCGCCGCGTCCCACTCAACCATTCTCTTTGTAAACTTCTGCTGTAGATTCTGGAACTTATCCTTGGTCATGCGTCCGGATGGGGTGGGTAGCCCAAGGTAGCGTTCTTCGAAACTATGCTGATGTACCCCAAACACTTGCTTGACCTCCTCTCGAGTATTAGCAGGGCAGTGCTCCCCGAACAAGATGGAACATTTATGTGGATTGATAAGTTGTCCGGTAGCTCGAGCATAAGAATTCAGTGCCTCCTTGACATTTTTGCTTCAGCTGCAGTCGCGCAAAAGAATAGCAAAGTATCATCGGCGAACAACAGATGCGAGATGCCGGGTGCCCTTGGGCAGACCCTTACGGGCGTGATCTCTTGGACCTGCACTTTCTGACGCAAGATGGCAGCAAGACCGTGAGCCACTAAGAGAAATAAGAAAGGGGAAAGGGGATCTCCCTACCGAAGCCCACGCGTCGGTGCAAACGAATATGAGAGGGTTCTGTTAAGATTTATGCAATACCGAACCGAGGTGACACATGCCATAATCCACTTCACCCATTGGCTCACAAAACCCATTCTCTGCATCACTTGCTCGAGAAATCTCCAATCCACTCTATCGTAAGCTTTTGACAAGTCTAGCTTGTAAGCACAAAAACTCCTCTCCGGGTCCTTTTCCTGCCTTATATAGTGTGTACACTCGAATGCAATGAGGGCATTATCGGTGATAAGCCTCCCGTGGACAAAAGCACTCTGCTCCTCAGACACCACATCACCAAGGATAGGCCTGAGTCGGTTGACCAAACATTTTGAGATGATTTTGTACACCACGTTGCATAAGCTGATGGGCCTAAACTCCGTCATCATCTTTGGATTGTCCACTTTTGGAATGAGGACAATTGTAGTGGCATTCACTCCCTCCGGCATAATACCCGTAGCAAAGAACTTGTTAACTGCTGCAATGATATCATCCTTGATAATGCTCCAATGGCGCTGAAAGAACCTGGCCGGGAGGCCGTCCGGTCCCGGCGCCTTGAGGGGGCCGATCTGAAATAACGCGTCACTGATTTCCTTTTCGGAGAACTGGGCACAGAGATTTGTATTCATCTTGGATGTGATCACCTCCTGAAAGATCGTGGATGTCGCCTAGAGGGGGGGGGGGGGGTGAATAGGCGCTTTAAAATAATTACGGTTTAGGCTTGAACAAATGCGGAATAAACCTAGCGGTTAATTTGTCAAGCACAAAACCTACAACAACTAGGCTCACCTATGTGCACCAACAACTTATGCTAAGCAAGATAAACAACTAGGTGATAGCAAGATATATGACAAGAAACAATATATCTATCACAAAATATAGTGCATAAGTAAAGGGCTCGGGTAAGAGATAACCGAGGCACGCGGAGACGACGATGTATCCCGAAGTTCACACCCTTGCGGATGCTAATCTCCGTTTGGAGCGGTGTGGAGGCACAATGCTCCCCAAGAAGCCACTAGGGCCACCGTAATCTCCTCACGCCCTCGCACAATGCAAGATGCCGTGATTCCACTAAGGGACCCTTGAGGGCGGTCACCGAACCCGTACAAATGGCAACCCTTGGGGGCGGTCACCGAACCCGTACACTTTGGCAACCCTTGGGGGCGGTCACCGGAACCCGTCAAATTGCTCGGGGCGATCTCCACAACCTAATTGGAGACCCCGACGCTTGCCCGGAGCTTTACACCATAATGATTGAGCTCCGAACACCAAGGTTGGGGCTATCTCCCCAACGACACCACGAAGCTTCACCACAATGGAATATGGCTCCGAGGTGACCACAACCGTCTAGGGCGCCCAAGCACCCAAGAGGAACAAGCTCAAGGGTACCAAGCACCCAAGAGTAATAAGCTTCTCAACTTCACTTCCACGTATCACCGTGGAGAACTCAAACCGATGCACCAAATGCAATGGCAAGGGCACACGGAGTGCCCAAGTCCTTCTCTCCCAAATCCCACCAAAGCAACTAATGCTAGGGAGGGAAATGAGAGGAAGAACAAGAAGGAGAACACCAAGAACTCCAAGATCAAGATCCAAGGGGTTCCCCTCACCTAGAGGAGAAAGTGATTGGTGGAAATGTGGATCTAGATCTCCTCTCTCTTTTCCCCCAAAAACTAGCAAGAATCCATGGAGGGATTGAAAGATAGCAAGCTCGAAGAAGGTCAACAATGGGGGAAGAACACGAGCTCAAAGGATAAGGTTCATTGGGGAAGAAGAGCCCCTTTTATAGGTGGGGAAAAATCCAACCGTTATGCTCACAGCCCGCACAGAGCGGTACTACCGCTCCAGGAGCGGTACTACCGCTAGGGCATTAGTACTCCTTAGAAAAACAACAGCGAGGAGGCAAAAAGTCCTGAAAAACCGTCGGAGCGGTAGTACCGCTTGACCTCACGGTACTACCGCTAGGGGTAGCGGTAGTACTGCTAAGGGTAGCGGTACTACTGCTTGCGAGCGGTACTAAAAAATTACATCCGTGCCTACCACCGCTGGACTTGTGACGAGTTTTTGGCCCCGAGCGGAAGTAGCCACGGAAGTAGCCGCGGTAGTACTGCTCCAAGCGGTAGCGGTACTACTGCTTGCGAGCGGTACTAAAAAATTACATCCGTGCCTACCACCGCTGGACTTGTGACGAGTTTTTGGTCCCGAGCGGAAGTAGCCACGGAAGTAGCCACGGTAGTACTGCTCCAAGCGGTAGTACCGCTCCCGAAAGCGGTAGTACCGCTTCCGAAAGCGGTAGTAAAAAATTACTTCCGCTCCTACCCGCGGTAGTACCGCTGCAGCCTTTTCAGTACACCAAAACGTCAATAACTTTTGCATACGGACTCCGAATTCGATGAAACCAAGTTTGTTGGAAAGCTAGCGACAAGGGCTAACACAATCTTGATAGAAAAACCAATAATAAGCAAATTAGAAAAGGCCCATAAGAAAATGGTGAGAACCCTTCCTCGGATAAGACCGGTAAAACACCCAACACCGAAAACATCATAGAAGACACATGTGAACTCCGTTTTCGATGAACTCAAGCTTGTCATCACGATGACCATAAGCTCTAAGACTCACAAAGAGAACCAAACAAGAACCAAGAAACATGATGCAAGGATGCAATGGTTTGAGCTCTCTACTAACGATACGATCAAGCTACCAACTTGAGAGCCCCCCTTGATAGTACGGCAAACGATCCTATAACCCGGTCTCCCAACTACCACCACGAGACCGGTAAAATAGAAAACCTATCAAGGGCAAACCTTTGCTTTGCACAAAGTCCACTTGAGCTAGATGTAGACGATCTTGACTTCCTCAAGTTGGACCACCTTTCTTGATTGCGTTGTCTCGGTGAAGACTAGTAGATTGCTCCCCCATACTCCTCTATGGGAGAGCCACTCTTCGGCATATCTTCACAAGTCCATTGTCACGACAATGGATGGCAAGCTTCAAGCACTTGATTTCTTCGTGATGCTCCACTTGAACTTGCACACCGCAACCTAACCCCACAAAGAACTCTCACGAAGACCATGGGTTAGTACACAAAGCGTGATTGACAATGCTTACCATACCATAGGATTGCTTGATCCCTCTCGGTACATCTTCTACGCTTTGTGTGTTGATCAACTTGATTCACTCCTTCACTTAGTCTTGATCAACCTTGAATCTTTCCAACTCTTCATTTGGATGATGTCTTGAAGGTAAACATGAATGATAACACACTCTTCTTCTTCAAGACATGCTTGCAATAAGCTTAACACTCACAAGACCAATCTTTGGATAATTCCTTAATAGCACCTTGGTCATCACAAACTCTCCTTGAAACCAACAAATGAACTCCAAGAAAAGCCTATGGACAAACCCTTCAAATATAACTCAAGGAAACCATTAGTCCATAGAGATTTTCATCAATTACCAAAACCAAACATGGGGGCACCGCATGTTCTTTCAATCTCCCCCATTTTGGTAATTGATGACAATCACTTTCAAGAGAGTTTATATAAGGAATTATGCATCACCATACCATGCAACAATAATGTATGCGCATAAGATGCAAAAGCTTAGGAACAAAACCAAAGCAAGAAGAGCGAAGAGACAACTCTCTAAACTTCCTCACAAAACTAAACTCTCTGAAACTTCTCCCCCATTGGCATCGATTGCCAAAATGGGCGAAGAACTTAGAAGGTCAATATAAATTGTGTTCCTCCATAAATTATGTATTCCTCAAAATAGAGAGTGGAATGCAATACATATATCCAACTGTAAATACTTGGAGGAAGACAAACTATATTGAGGCCCAGAGATTGCAAAAGAATGATATGCCACAAAGGCATAACAAAGGGAGAAAAACATGCAATCAAGCAATCAAAGGATACCAATTGAATTAAGCTATCAAAAGATACCAATTGACCCAACTAGACCAATGATCCTACATGCCAAATGAATAAAATATATTATGATAAGAGCAAAGGAGTGTTCTAGAGAAACTAGAGAAGCTCCCCATGATTTGTGCACAATTTAGTTTTGTATCTGGATACAACGAGCACAAAATAGGATCGTCGCTCCCCCAGATCAATAGAACTCACGACATAGCAACCGATTTTTCTAAAGACACTGGTGAAGCTCCCCATAATTTGTGCACTCCTTAGAAATTTTTTGTTAGGATACCAAGTGCACAAAATAGGATCATCACTCCCCCAAAATCAATAGAAACTCACACCAAGTGCAAGTGAGCATGAAGGTAACAAAGCCTAGCACTTGCAACAAACAAATGGTTGAGCAACATATAAAAGAGACAACTTAAGAGTATGCTCAACTAAAATGATGTGTGTGAGTCATGGCAAAACACTTGAGAAGACTAATGTATGGATGAACATTAAGCATCAATATAGTCTTGAATGAAGGAGATACTCGGTGCAAGGCCTATCATTCCCACACACAACAAGCAAACGGGTTCACAAGCTCACTAATAAGCATATAAAGAACCTATGCTTGTGACAACCCGTGGTGAAGATATAAAAGAGAGCGTTATCAAGACGAGGGATACCAATTAATTGGCAAAAGCCTTGTCAAGACAAGCAAGAGACAAAAATATCCTCACCACACAAGAGTGCATCTAGATGCAACAAGATAAGATGCAAAGGCTTTCACGGAGCCACCAAAGAAATGATACAAGAACGACAAGGTGGACGTGAAAGAAGGGGATATCAAATAGATATGCAACTTCTCTCAAGTGTATAAGATTCTAGGTAGATGAAGATCATGATGATATCAATCCACAAAGAAGGATGTACACACGAAATTGTTGCAAAAAGGAATGAATAAGTTATCCCCAAGGAAGTCATAAATATACCAATAAGATATGTGCTTGAAGGCATAGCACATGGCTAGATATGTTCTCATTGTATATAAATGAGTTCCAACAACACGGGCATCAAAGACATCACAAGTAGCAACAAGAGATCATTGTTGGGATGCTTTGAGAAAGGAAACAAGTATCATAAGAAGAAATGACTAACAAGCCATGATAGAACCTACACAAGGTTGGTGCAAGAAATGTGTGCATGAAGTAGATGGTGATACTTGTTACCGAGATACCATTGGAAGGATGTAGTAGATACCAATTGAAGGTAGATAGTAGTTCATTGATCATCCTAGCTTGACTCCAATAAGCACATGGTGACACCACCTTCCTTTTGAATGAGCCGAGCTTCCAATGCATCTCCAATTGTTCCTAGAACACCAACACAAACAAAATGGTACCCAAACTCATTGGGAGCAAAGAGTTAGAAACACCAATACATAGGAAAAACTCCACAAACATATGTGCATTTATATATGAAAATGAATTTCATGCACATCTCATCCAAATTGAGACTAGGTGGAGTTTCCCTTATATATTGGGTTAAAGAAAGAAAGCATGCCAAAGAAAGTACATGAAGTAAATATGCATGCTCAAGACTTTCAAGAAACGAAACAAAATAAAAAGAAATACCAAGTGAAAATAGGATACCAAATGGAGAGATCATCACTTGGAAGATATCTATTAGAAGATACATCAAGGAATGAGATATCCATTGATACACGCAAAAGGAAATATATCAGACTCCCAAAAGAGAGGATGGTTCCAAACAAACCAACCCATCTACAAAGTTTCATGATGGCACAAGTACCAAAAAGAAACGGCTTGCCTTCCATCAACACACACTTGATATGGATCACAAGATGAGTGTTCTATCGAAAATAGGATAGCTCCCCCACGAATTGTGCATTAAAGAGAATTTGCATTTGAATACAAAATGCACAAGGTAGGATCACCACTTTCACTATATCTAGAAAACACTTGACAAAATCAATAAAATAACAAGATCCACAAGTGGCACGAAAGGCAATGGGAGTTGACACAAACTTGGCAAGAGATAAGACAAATAAAACCAAAAGACAATGTAAATATGATCAATAATTTCCACCACATAAATTATTACCAATTGTCAAAGACAAGAGGTATTTTGGAAATAATTCCCGGTGATAGATAGCAATGATATCCAACATCATCTTCACACCAAACACAAGCAAAATGCAACTTGTAGAGCTAACATGCCACCTAGGAACAACATAATTTATACTATCAACTCTAGGTGACAATATCTCAAATTTACACATTTTCTAGGCTTGTAATATGCACATAGAATGTTACTCCCCCATAATGTGATACCAATGAAAAACTTACCAAGATGCAAAAAGAGAACCAACAAGAGATAATTAATGGAACATTTAGAATTTGACTTTCTCATGAGAAGACATACCACATAGAGACTAGATAATCTTGTAATATCAATACTAGATGGTATTCCTCATGTACACACATTTATAGGATTGTGAGGTGCACAAAGCACATCACTCCCCAAAATGGGATGTTCCATTAATCTCTCACAAGAGCCAACTAAGATAAAAGCAAGAAGCACAAAGGCTCAACGCACGACACACACATACATGATGTGCAAACCAATATACACATACTTGATTTCTCAAGATATACAAATTGGACGCACAACATATACAAACACATGCAAGGAACAAAACCAAAACATGCAAAGGGGCAAGTAACTTTCAATGTAGACAATTTAAGCACGAGTTACCGCAAGGAGGAACATTGGATATAAGATAGAAACTTGATAATCCGAATGACTTGGCTTGAGACAATATGAATGACGAAGACCCCTTAATTCTTCATAATGTAGCCAAGTCTCCAATGCCATCCAAAACACCTATTGATCAAGTTTGAGCTAGTTGGTCCCCAACCAAGTTGGGTCCTAAGAGGTTAGTCACAATAGGCTTGGCTACCCAAATGGTTCTTTTCTTGACACCACTTTGAGTACCAAAAAACTTGGCAAACACATTGCCAACATTATCCTTCCCAAGAAAATAAAAATCATTAATAATAATTGGGTTGGATAAGTTACCACTAGTGCATGAAGAAGCAAGGTGACCCTTCTCACGGCATAGGTAGCAACATCTACTCTTCACTTTCTTCTCATTTGATTTCTCAAAATGAGAAGCATTAGCATGAGTCTTCTTGGGAAGCGGCCTTTCTCCAACTTGCGGTTGAGCACGAGATTGAACTTGTGGCCTCTTCCCTTGTTGCTTGTCACTAATGGCCTTCTTCTTCAATGGGCAAGATCTAACATGATGCCCTTCAATTTTGCACTTGAAGCAAATAATCTTGGCTGAATTCTTGACATGTTCTTGGCCCTTCTTCTTGTTGCTCTTGGATTTCTTCTTATTGGAGTTGAATCCAAGACCACCTTTGTCATTGGGGGATTTTTGCACACTCAAGATATTGTTGAGTGTGGACTTCCCTTCATGACACTTTTCCAAGTCTTTCTTCAAGGAAGAGACTTGGGCCATGAGCTCTTTGATTTCCTCTACATGGTTAGTATCAACACAAGTACTAGAGGAAGTATATGCTTCATTGTTAGAGCAACAAGGCAAGGAAAGCAATTCATCACAAGATGTACCAATGTTATGCATAGATGAATTACGAGGACTAGCACATGGCAATATAGCATTTTGACTAGAAGTAGTGCTAGCGACCACATGAGACTCACTAGATGTTACCTTGATGATCATAGCCTCATGAGCTATCTTTAGCACATTATGGGATACTAGAAGATCATCATGAGAGCTTGTGAGCTTTACATGACTATCTTCCAATCTCCCATAATTGCTAGATAGCAACTCAAGTTGAGCCCTTAGCTCAACATTCTCCTTCAAAATAGATGCTTCACTAGAAATAGAGTTAGTAGCACAAGCATCATCAATAATAGCAAGAGGAGAAGGCGACTTGGCAAGCTCTTTAGAATATGAAGCTTCAAGTTGAGCATGAGACTCGGTGAGTTTGATGAGCTCACTCTTAATGACCCTTGAGCCATTTTTGAGGTGATCAAAATCCTCAAGGAGTTTAGCATGTGCAACTTCAAGCTTCTCATTTTTAGTTTCAAAATCATTAGCCACCTCGAGAGCTCTATCACGGGATTCCTTTATTCTAGATAGTTCTAGAGCAAAAGTCTCCTCAAGGGATTCCTTGGTGGTTTGTTCAAGTTCAAGAGCTCGCGAGAGGTCGGCGATCTCATTAGCGTAATCACGCTCATGACCTTCCATTTTCTCAATGGTGACCTCATGCTCCTCTTGATGAGATTCCAACTCCTCTATATATTTCTTGCCCTCAATGGCAATAGACATGATTTCCATGAAGTTGGAACGAGCAATTTTATTCTTATGAAGAGCTTTAAAAATCATTTCCCCCTTAATTTTTAAGGAGGCAACATTATCATTTTCTTCATCATTTTCTACATCATCATCATTGTTATCATCACTATCATGACAAGATATATTGGGGTTCAAAGTGGGAGATACCTTTGAAGCCTTAGCCATAAGGCAAAATGCAGTAGATGATGTTGTAGGATCCCTTGAAGCACCATTCAAGACTACATATTGTTCCATGGGGTGTTGGGTTTCCTCTACATTGTTAGCACAACAATTCGAGGGAATAGATGCATTTTTATCATGGCAACAAGACATAGCAAGCATATCATCATGAGTTTTAGTCAAGCAATTTCTACAAGATATGCAAGGACTATCAACACAAGCATGTGAAACATGTAGGGTGCTCGAAGTGTTAAAGTCCAAAGAAGATGCATTGCAATAAGATAGTGATGAAGGATCATCCACAATAAGCATACTATCATCATTGCAATGACCAACACTACTCACCATATCATTACCTTGTGGCAAACCACATGTAGGTGAAGTAGAAGAAGTTGAGAACACAATACGGCCGGAGGTGGAGGGAGAACAATCATTCCTACAATTCTTGGACACACCATATTTATCTTGAAGCTTTGTCCACAACTCATGAGCATCCCGGAACGGCATGAGTTGAAATATAACTACATTGCTCAAAGCATCAAAAAGCACATTAGAAGCTTGAGCATTGAGATAAGAGTTTTTCTCATCCTCTAAAGATAATCTTTGTGGATCCTTTGGAGGAGAAAAACCCATATCTACAATTCGCTCTAAATTTGGGTCCATGACCCTAAAGAGATTAAGCATGCGAATTACCCAAACATCAAAATTTGTGCCATTGAAACTAAGAGTGTCAGAGAATCCTAAACCCCTAGTCGACATCCTTACTCTCTAGGCGGTTAAGCCCTATAAAGAGAGACGAGGCTCTGATACCAATTGAAAGATCGTGGATGTCGCCTAGAGGGGGGGGGGGTGAATAGGCGCTTTAAAATAATTACGGTTTAGGCTTGAACAAATGCGGAATAAACCTAGCGGTTAATTTGTCAAGCACAAAACCTACAACAACTAGGCTCACCTATGTGCACCAACAACTTATGCTAAGCAAGATAAACAACTAGGTGATAGCAAGATATATGACAAGAAACAATATATCTATCACAAAGTATAGTGCATAAGTAAAAGGCTCGGGTAAGAGATAACCGAGGCACGCGGAGACGACGATGTATCCCGAAGTTCACACCCTTGCGGATGCTAATCTCCGTTTGGAGCGGTGTGGAGGCACAATGCTCCCCAAGAAGCCACTAGGGCCACCGTAATCTCCTCACGCCCTCGCACAATGCAAGATGCCGTGATTCCACTAAGGGACCCTTGAGGGCGGTCACCGAACCCGTACAAATGGCAACCCTTGGGGGCGGTCACCGAACCCGTACACTTTGGCAACCCTTGGGGGCGGTCACCGGAACCCGTCAAATTGCTCGGGGCGATCTCCACAACCTAATTGGAGACCCCGACGCTTGCCCGGAGCTTTACACCACAATGATTGAGCTCCGAACACCAAGGTTGGGGCTATCTCCCCAACGACACCACGAAGCTTCACCACAATGGAATATGGCTCCGAGGTGACCACAACCGTCTAGGGCGCCTAAGCACCCAAGAGGAACAAGCTCAAGGGTACCAAGCACCCAAGAGTAATAAGCTTCTCAACTTCACTTCCACGTATCACCGTGGAGAACTCAAACCGATGCACCAAATGCAATGGCAAGGGCACACAGAGTGCCCAAGTCCTTCTCTCCCAAATCCCACCAAAGCAACTAATGCTAGGGAGGGAAATGAGAGGAAGAACAAGAAGGAGAACACCAAGAACTCCAAGATCAAGATCCAAGGGGTTCCCCTCACCTAGAGGAGAAAGTGATTGGTGGAAATGTGGATCCAGATCTCCTCTCTCTTTTCCCCCAAAAACTAGCAAGAATCCATGGAGGGATTGAGAGATAGCAAGCTCAAAGAAGGTCAACAATGGGGGAAGAACACGAGCTCAAAGGATAAGGTTCATTGGGGAAGAAGAGCCCCTTTTATAGGTGGGGAAAAATCCAACCGTTATGCTCACAGCCCGCACAGAGCGGTACTACCGCTCCAGGAGCGGTACTACCGCTAGGGCATTAGTACTCCTTAGAAAAACAACAGCGAGGAGGCAAAAAGTCATGAAAAACCGTCGGAGCGGTAGTACCGCTTGACCTCACGGTACTACCGCTAGGGGTAGCGGTAGTACTGCTAAGGGTAGCGGTACTACTGCTTGCGAGCGGTACTAAAAAATTACATCCGTGCCTACCACCGCTGGACTTGTGACGAGTTTTTGGTCCCGAGCGGAAGTAGCCACGGAAGTAGCCGCGGTAGTACTGCTCCAAGCGGTAGCGGTACTACTGCTTGCGAGCGGTACTAAAAAATTACATCCGTGCCTACCACCGCTGGACTTGTGACGAGTTTTTGGTCCCGAGCGGAAGTAGCCACGGAAGTAGCCACGGTAGTACTGCTCCAAGCGGTAGTACCGCTCCCGAAAGCGGTAGTACCGCTTCCGAAAGCGGTAGTAAAAAATTACTTCCGCTCCTACCCGCGGTAGTACCGCTGCAGCCTTTTCAGTACACCAAAACGTCAATAACTTTTGCATACGGACTCCGAATTCGATGAAACCAAGTTTGTTGGAAAGCTAGCGACAAGGGCTAACACAATCTTGATAGAAAAACCAATAATAAGCAAATTAGAAAAGGCCCATAAGAAAATGGTGAGAACCCTTCCTCGAATAAGACCGGTAAAACACCCAACACCGAAAACATCATAGAAGACACATGTGAACTCCGTTTTCGATGAACTCAAGCTTGTCATCAAGATGACCATAAGCTCTAAGACTCACAAAGAGAACCAAACAAGAACCAAGAAACATGATGCAAGGATGCAATGGTTTGAGCTCTCTACTAACGATACGATCAAGCTACCAACTTGAGAGCCCCCCTTGATAGTACGGCAAACGATCCTATAACCCGGTCTCCCAACTACCACCACGAGACCGGTAAAATAGAAAACCTATCAAGGGCAAACCTTTGCTTTGCACAAAGTCCACTTGAGCTAGATGTAGACGATCTTGACTTCCTCAAGTTGGACCACCTTTCTTGATTGCGTTGTCTCGGTGAAGACTAGTAGATTGCTCCCCCATACTCCTCTATGGGAGAGCCACTCTTCGGCATATCTTCACAAGTCCATTGTCACGACAATGGATGGCAAGCTTCAAGCACTTGATTTCTTCGTGATGCTCCACTTGAACTTGCACATCGCAACCTAACCCCACAAAGAACTCTCACGAAGACCATGGGTTAGTACATAAAGCGTGATTGACAATGCTTACCATACCATAGGATTGCTTGATCCCTCTCGGTACATCTTCTACGCTTTGTGTGTTGATCAACTTGATTCACTCCTTCACTTAGTCTTGATCAACCTTGAATCTTTCCAACTCTTCATTTGGATGATGTCTTGAAGGTAAACATGAATGATAACACACTCTTCTTCTTCAAGACATGCTTGCAATAAGCTCAACACTCACAAGACCAATCTTTGGATAATTCCTTAATAGCACCTTGGTCATCACAAACTCTCCTTGAAACCAACAAATGAACTCCAAGAAAAGCCTATGGACAAACCCTTCAAATATAACTCAAGGAAACCATTAGTCCATAGAGATTTTCATCAATTACCAAAACCAAACATGGGGGCACCGCATGTTCTTTCACCTCCTCAAACAGCAGCACTACAGTCTCAGGGAGCAAGGTTTGGTCAGCTTCAAAAAGGTTCCGAAAATAAGCGAGCGCCATACCTGACATAACATGATGAGCTGTTTGGTAGTTGCCCTCAGCATCAAGTAGCCCCTTGATCTTATTCTTGTGTGCTCTCCACCTAGCCTTGCGGTGAAAGAACTTAGTGTTTTGATCACCATGCTTTAGCCATTCTACTCGCGATCGCTGAAGCCACATCATTTCCTCCTTATACAACAGTTCGTTCATATGATCAGATTCCCTCCGTATCTCATTACAGTCCGCATTCATGTTGGTGAGCTGCTCCAATCTTGTTTTGGACTTCTCAATTTCCTTGGTGATATTACCCACCTTCTTGCTGCCCCACTTGTGTAACGCTAGCAATGTCGACCGGAGGGTCGCGCTGATATTGCCTCGGTGGCCCTCTGCACCGGTTGCTTTCCAGGCCGCTTCGACTACCTCCGGCAGTGCCGGTTCTCTTTCCCACATAATCTCGTATCTACGCGTCTTTCCGGTGCGCACCCGAGTCTCCCGCGCACATCATAGAATGATGGGGCAGTGATCCGAGCAGGGGGATGCTACCTCTTGAGCTTGCTTTGTATTCCCTCAAAGAGGAAAGGGAGATGCAACACAGTAGCGTAAGTATTTCCCTCAGTTTTTGAGAACCAAGGTATCAATCCAGTAGGAGACCACGCGCCAGTCCCTCGCACCTGCACAAACAAATAATAACTTCGCAGCCAACGCGATAAGGGGTTGTCAATACCTTTACGGTCACTTACGAGAGTGAGATCTGATAGAGATGATAATTATATTTTTGGTATTTTTGGTTTAATAAAACAGCAAATAAAAGCGGTAAAAGTAAAGTAGATGTAGATTGATATGTTGAGAATAGACCTGGGGGCCATAGTTTTCTCTAGTGGCTTCTCTCATGATAGCGATATTCTACGGCGGGTGAACAAATTACTATCGAGCAATTGATAGAAAAGTGAATAATTATGAGACTATCTAGGCATGATCATTGTATATAGGCATCACGTCCGAGACAAGTAGACCAACTCCTGCCTCCATCTACTACTATTACTCCACACATTGACCGCTATCCAGCATGCATCTAGTGTATTGAGTTCATACGAACAGAGTAACGCCTTAAGCAAGATGACATGATGTAGAGGGATAAACTCAAGCAATATGATGAAAACCCCATCTTTTTATCCTCGATGGCAACAATACAATACGTGCCTTGCTGCCCCTACTGTCACTGGGAAAGGGCACCGCAAGATTGAACCCAAAGCCAAGCACTTCTCCCATTGCAAGAACTATAGATCTAGTAGGCCAAACCAAACCAATAATTCAAAGAGACTTGCAAGGATATTATGAGCACACATAAAAAGTTCAGAGAAGAACCAAATATCTTTCATAGATAACCTTGATCATAAACTCACAATTCATCGGATCTCAACAAACACACCACAAAAAGAGATTACATCGAATAGATCTCCTCGAAGACCGAGGAGAACTTTGTATTGAGATCCGGAGAGAGAGAAGAAGCCATCTAGATACTACCTATGGACCCGAAGGTCTGTGGTAAACTACTCACAACTCATGGTGAGGGCGATGATGATGATGATGATGAAGGCCTCCGTGATGGATCCCCCTCCCGGAACAGGCTCCAAGATGGGATCTCCATGGGAACAGCAGCTACGGCGGTGGAATTAGGGTTTTCTCTCTGCGTATGGAGTTTTTGGGGTACGTAGGCATATATAGGAGGAAGAGGGGCACCAGGGGCCACCGGGCCTGCCCTCGAGGCAGGGGGCGCGCCCTAGGAAGAGGGGCGCGCCCCCCACCCTCGAGGGTGGGCCCCCTGTCCTCTGGCTTGGCCCCGAAGTTTATCTCGCGTGATTTTCTCCAAAAATATCTCCTGCGAAGGTTTCATTCCGTTTGGACTCCGTTTGATATTCCTTTTCTGCAAAACCCTGAAATAGGCAAAAAACAGCAATCTGGACTGGGCCTTTGGGTTAGTAGGTTTGTCCCAAAAATGATATAAAAGTGAATGATAAAGCCCATTAAACATCTAAGACTTCATAAATAATAGCATGGAACAATAAAAAATTATAGATACGTTGGAGACGTATCAAGCATCCCCAAGCTTAATTCCTGCTCGTCCTCGAGTAGGTAAATGATAAAGAAAGAATTTTTGATGTGGAATGCTAACCAATATAGTTTCTCAATGTAATTCTCTTAATTGTGGCATGAATGTTCAGATCTGAAATAAAAGTCTATATTGACATAAGAAATAACAATACTTCAAGCAATACTAACAAAGCAATCACGTCTTCTCAAAATACAATGGCTAAAGAAAGTTATCCCTACAAAATCATATAGTGTTGGCTATGCTCCCTTGCTATCACACAAAATATTCATATGATGCACAACCCCGATTTCAGCCAAGCATTTGTTTTCATGCTCTATCTTTTCAAACCTTTCAACTTTCACGCAATACATGAGCGTGAGCCATGGACATAGCACTATGGGTGGAATAGAGGTGGTTGTGGGGAAGACAAAAAGAGGGAGATAGTCTCACATCGACTAGGCGTATCAACGGGCTATGGAGATGCCCATCAATAGATATCAATGTGAGCGAGTAGGGATTGCCATGCAACGGATGCACTAGAGCTAAATATGAATGAAAGCTCAACAAAAGAAACTAATGGGTGTGCATCCAACTTGCTTGCTCACGAAGACCTAAGGCATTTGAGGAAGCCCATCGTTGGAATATACAAGCCAAGTTCTATAACGAAAATTCCCACTAGTATATGAAAGTGACTAAGCATGAGACTCTCTACAATGAAGAACATGGTGCTACTTTGAAGCACAAGTGTGGAAAAAGATAATAGCAATTGTCCCTTTTTCTTTTTCTTCATTTTTCTTTTTTTTTGGCGGAGGGGCTTTATAGATTCAGACTTTCCTCCCATGGGACAATGCTCTATAAATGATGATCATCACACTTTCATTACAACACAAGATTACAACTCGATACTACAACAACAAAGTATGACTCTATATGAATGCCTCCAGCGGTGTACCGGTATGTGCAATGAAACAAGAGTGACATGTATAAAGATTATGCATGGTGGCATTGCCACAAATACGATGTCAACTACATGATCATGCAATGGCAATATGACAATATGGTGTGTGTCATATAAACGGAACGGTGAAAAGTTGCATGGCAATATATCTCCGAATGGCTATGGAAATGCCATGATAGGTAGGTATGGTGGCTGTTTTGAGGAACAATATGGTGGCTGTTTGGAGGATGGATATATAGTGGGTTTATGGTACCGGCGAAAGTTGCGCGGTACAAGAGAAGCTAGCAATGGTGGAAGGGTGAGAGTGCGTATAATCCATGGACTCAACATTAGTCATAAGAACTCATATACTTATTGTAAAAATCTACGAGTCATCAAAACAAAGCAATCAACGCATGCCCCTAGGGGGAAGGTTGGTAGGAGTTAACCATAGCGCGCCCCCGACCTCCACACAAAGGTTGACACCCTACAAATACATCATGCTTTAACTTAGTCACACAACGGTTCACCATACGTGCATGCTACGGGAATCACCAACCTTAACACAAATATTTCTCAATTTCATAATTACTCCACTTGCATGACTCTAATATCACTATCCTCATGTCTCAAAACATTTATCAAGCATCCAACACCTCTTTCTACTCAATGCACTTGATGTGAATTTTTTTACTACATTGACATTGGATGTTTATCATGTGAAGACTAGTTTCTTTAGCCTAAACACTTTACCATGCTGTTTTAATAGACTCTCAAATAGATCCAAGTGAAGCATGAGAGTTCAACAATTTCTACAAAATATTACCACCACCGTGCTCTAAAAGATATAAATGAAGCACTAGAGCAAAAGCTATTCAACTCAAAAGATATAAGTGAAGCATATAGAGTGTTCTAACAATTTCTAGGGCATATTTAACTCTCTCAAATAGGTGTGTCCAGCAAGGATGATTGTGGAAAACTAGCAAGCAAAGACTCAAATTATACAAGACGCTCCAAGCAAAACACATAGCATGTTGCGAATAAAAATATAGCTTCAAGTATGATTACCGATGGATGAAGACGAAAGAGGGGATGCCTTCCCGGGGCATCCCAAAGCTTAGGCTTTTGATTATCTTGAATTTACTTGGGGTGCCATGGGAATCCCCAAGCTTAGGTCTTTGCTACTCCTTGTTCCATAGTCCATCAAAGCAATACTCAAAACTTGAAAACTTCACAACACAAAACTTAGACAAAAATTCTCGTGAGCTCCATTAGTAAGAGAAAGCAAACCACCACTCAAAGGTACAACAAGGAATTCATTCATTGTTTATACTAGATGATACCCCGCACGTTGTTGCGGGAACTCTTAGTCCTACGCACATGATAAATAGGTTTGTTTGCATAGTAGACATATTATCTAAAATAAAAAAAAGTGTAACGAACATAGTACTTGGGTACTGCTCTGCTTATACGTTCATGCTCTCCAACTATGTGAAATCAAAGGTCATGTTGCAAGGCTCTGGGATACCATTCATGAAGTTAATTAAGCTTCTGCTTCATCCATTCTGCACTCTTCAATTGCTAAATGATATAAAAGTAGCAGGCGGTTAGATAATAGACATGAAGAGATCAATCAAGAGCAAAACTTATCTGAATGAACTGTAGCAGAACATATACCTCAATCCAAATATGTGCACCGATTCAAGGTCAAGCGACCTTCATATTCGATAATAACATTGACCTTTAGATTCAATAATGTAAAAGGAATCAGGAACAGAATCATGCATCATTGAATCCCATTTACCTTGCTGACGGGAACGTTGCTGCCAACAGAGGAGTTCATCACCAAGGAATCAACTCCACCGTCTGCCCCGTGTATAGCTTGACACCTGCGACCCTCTGCATGATGCCATGTACAGCACATGGTTATTTACCGACCAAGGTAGAAAGCAACAGAAAAGAATTGACACGAAGTGAAAAAAACACAGATCTATGATCTCAGCCGGAAGTCATGCTAGTCACAGCCAGCATCTTATAAGATTCAGGTCGCTCATCTCTTGGGCTGTGTGGTCAATCAGCGAGCGCCGCCTTAGATCTTCTCGAACCAAGAGATGGGATCGCTTCTTCTGTAGTAAGTACAACACACAAGGAGATAAGAAATTCAGTTTGTACAGATCGAGAACATTAGACGACACAAAGAACATTTAGCTTGTACAGACCTGAATTCTTGGTTTGTTGCCGTGCATCGCCAAGTTTCTTGGTGGCACTGCGAGGACGCGGGTGAGTGTGGAGGATAGCCGTGGCCAGGCGAAGCCGATGCGTGCGGGAGGTCGGAAGTACCCTGTCGAGCGAAGCCAATGCGAGGCCCGAGGAGGCGCCACAGGTGCCGGTGATCTGCTGCAGGCGTGCGAAGGTGTCGTTCGGGCATGGCGTCGCGAGCCACGCAAAGCCGAGGCGAGGCACCATGGGCGTGCACTGGCGCGCCGCGGTGTGGAGACGGAACATCGAGCGCTCCATCTTTGCGTGATGATGAGATCGTGTAGACCGGAAGTTCGAGCGGACTACTCAATTAGAATAGGAAGGGATGCAGCGATAAAAGAACCGTGTTATGTCATTATGTGGTCTCTTTGATTACCTCCTCTGTCACAGGAGACGGGAGGGCAAACAACGTGAGGATGGCTCCGTACTAAAAACAAACTGGGCAAGATTTGTTGGATTATTTTTCATAGCTAACATAAATGGGCCAGGGATGATGAGGTGGATAGGCTGCATGTCAAGAGAAATAACATAGTGGGGATGAACTATTTAGGTATTATAGATTGGTGTTAAACCTACTGCACTCCAAGTTCTCTATGGTTCATATCCTCCAATATTACTCATAGAGCATCGGAATAAGCCAACAACACACGAAAAACAGAATCTGTCAAAAACAAAACAGTCTGTAGTAATCTAATGGGTTCGCCTACTTCTTGAACTCCAAATACTTCAAACTAAATTGGTAAATTTTAGCAATTTGTCTACCAATCAGCATAAAAAATAATCAGCTAAAAATCATGCTCCAGTAAAATCTGAAGACTACTTTAGCGAGCGCTAACGATTCTGTTTTTCACAACAAGATCAAATAAACTTCACACAAGTCTTACCAAAGGTTCTACTTGGCACAAACACTAAACAAAACATGAAAACACATCTAATCAGAGGCTAGATGCGATATTTATTCCCTAACAGCAACAAAAGCAAATAAACATAAAATTGGGTTGCCTCCCAACAAGCGCTATCGTTTTACGCCCCTAGCTAGGCACAATACAAGATAGATCTAGGTATTGCCATCTTTGGAAGGCAATCCATAAGTGGCTCTCATGATAGATTCATATGGTAGTTTGATTTTCTTTCTAGGAAAGTGTTCCATGCCTTTCCTTAATGGAAATTGGAATCTAATATTTCCTTCCTTCATATCAATAATTGCACCAATCGTTCTAAGGAAAGTTCTACC
This sequence comes from Secale cereale, assembly GCA_902687465.1. NCBI lineage: Eukaryota > Viridiplantae > Streptophyta > Magnoliopsida > Poales > Poaceae > Secale > Secale cereale. The sequence continues at coordinate 7,074,054 of LR738716.1, forward strand.
AAGAATAATAGGACATGAAGGATTGCAATCTATATCAAGAACAATGAAATCTACGGGCACATAATTCTATTGGCAACAATAAGAACATCATTAATTCTTCCCATAGGTTTCTTAATAGTGGAATCCGCAAGATGCAAATTTAAAGAGCAATCATCAAACTCATGGAACCCTAGCAAATCACACAAAGCTTTTGGGATAGTGGAAACACTAGCACCCAAATCACACAAAGCATAGCATTCATGATCTTTTATTTTTATCTTTATAGTAGGTTCCCATTCATCATAAAGCTTTCTAGGTATAGAAACTTCCAACTCAAGTTTTTCTTCATAAGATTGCATCAAAGCATCAACTATATGTTTAGTGAAAGCTTTATTTTGACTATAAGCATGTGGAGAATTTAGCACGGATTGCATCAAGGAAATACAATCAATAAAAGAGCAATTATCATAATTGAATCCCTTGAAATCAAAAGTAGTGGGTCCATCACTATGCAATGTTTTAATCTCTTCAATCCCACTTTTAGCAATTTTAGCATCAAGATCTAAAAACTCTGAATCATTGGGACACCTTAAAGCAGAATCATCTCCAATCCTATTTTCATCAAGATTAAGACTAGAAAACAAGGATCTAATAGGAGACACATCAATAACTTTCAGATCTTCATCTTTATTTTCACGATAACCCAAAGAGCAAGATTTAATATAATCTTCTCTTTTGGCACGCATTCTAGCGGTTCTTTCTTTGCATTCATCAATGGAAATTCTCATGGCTTTGAGAGACTCATTGATATCATGCTTAGGTGGAATAGATCTAAGTTTCAAAGCATTAACATCAAGAGTAATTCTATCCACACTCCTAGGTAATTCATCAACTTTAAGCAATTTCTCTTCAAGCATAGCATTCAAATTCTTTTGCGAGACCATAAACTCTTTAACACTAGTTTCAAATTCAGAAGGCATCTTTCCATAAGAGTTGTTGTAGGAATTACCATAATTATTAGAGGAATTACTAGGAAAAGGCCTAGGATTAAAATTACCTCTATAAGCACTGTTACCAAAATTATTCCTACCAACAAAATTCACATCCAAATATTCATTGGTATTCTCAATCAAAGTGGATAAATGCATATCATTAGGATCAGAAGAAGCACTCTTAGCAGCAAACAATTTCATAAGTTCATCCATCTTCCCACTCAAAACACTAATTTCTTCGATAGCATGCACTTTTTTACTGGTAGATCTTTCGGTGTGCCATTGAGAATAATTAACAACAATATTATCTAGGAGTTTGGTAGCTTCTCCTAAGGTAGTTTCCATGAAAGTGCCTCCGGTGGCCGAATCCAAAAGATTTCTAGAAGCAAAATTCAAGCCAGCATTAAAGTTCTGAATAATCATCCATAGATTCAAACCATGTGTAGGGAAATTACGTATCATTAATTTCATTCTCTCCCAAGCTTGTGCAACATGCTCATGATCTAGTTGCTTAAAATTCATAATATCGTTTCTAAGAGAGATGATCTTAGCAGGAGGGAAATACTTAGAGATAAAAGCATCTTTGCACTTATTCCACGAATCAATACTATTTCTAGGCAAAGAGGAGAACCAAGTTTTAGCACGATCTTTAAGTGAAAACAGAAATAACTTGAATTTAACAATATCGTTATCCGTATCCCTTTTCTTTTGCATATCACACAAATCAACAAAGTTGTTTAGATGGGTAGCGGCATCTTCACTAGGAAGGCCGGAGAATTGATCTTTCATGACAAGATTCAACAAAGCAGCATTGATCTCACAAGATTCAGCATCGGTAATAGGAGCAATCGGAGTGCTAATAAAATCATTGTTGTTGGTATTGGAGAAGTCACACAATTTGGTATTGTTCTGAGCCATAGTGACAAGCAAGCAATGCAACACACACAAGCAAACAAGAAGCAAGCGAACGAGAAACACACGGCGGAAGAAGGGCGAATAAAACGGCAAAGTGAAGTGGGGGAGAGGAAAACGAGAGACAAATAAATGTAATGCGAAGGATAAGGGTTTGTGATAGGTACTTGGTATATGACTTTTGCGTAAGCCTCCCCGGCAACGGCGCCAGAAATTCTTCTTGCTACATCTTGAGCTTGCGTTGTATTCCCTCGAAGAGGAAAGGGAGATGCAGCACAGTAGCGTAAGTATTTCCCTCAGTTTTTGAGAACCAAGGTATCAATCCAGTAGGAGACCACGTGCCAGTCCCTCGCACCTGCACAAACAAATAAGAACTTCGCAGCCAACGCGATAAGGGGTTGTCAATCCCTTTACGGTCACTTACGAGAGTGAGATCTGATAGAGATGATAATTATATTTTTGGTTTAATAAAACATCAAATAAAAGCGGTAAAAGTAAAGTAGATGTAGATTGATATGTTGAGAATAGACCCAGGGGCCATAGTTTTCTCTAGTGGCTTCTCTCATGATAGCGATATTCTACGGCGGGTAAACAAATTACTGTCGAGCGATTGATAGAAAAGCGAATAATTATGAGACTATCTAGGCATGATCATTGTATATAGGCATCACGTCCGAGACAAGTAGACCGACTCCTGCCTGCATCTACTACTATTACTCCACACATCGACCGCTATCCAGCATGCATCTAGTGTATTGAGTTCATACGAACAGTGTAACGCCTTAAGCAAGATGACATGATGTAGAGGGATAAACTCAAGCAATATGATGAAAACCCCATCTTTTTATCCTCAATGGCAACAATACAATACGTGCCTTGCTGCCCCTACTGTCACTGGGAAAGGGCACCGCAAGATTGAACCCAAAGCCAAGCACTTCTCCCATTGCAAGAACTATAGATCTAGTAGGCCAAACCAAACCAATAATTCAAAGAGACTTGCAAGGATATTATGAGCACACATAAAAAGTTCAGAGAAGAACCAAATATCTTTCATAGATAACCTTGATCATAAACTCACAATTCATCGGATCTCGACAAGCACACCGCAAAAAGAGATTACATCGAATAGATCTCCTCGAAGACCGAGGAGAACTTTGTATTGAGATCCGGAGAGAGAGAAGAAGCCATCTAGATACTAGCTATGGACCCGAAGGTCTGTGGTAAACTACTCACAACTCATGGTGAGGGCGATGATGATCATGATGAAGGCCTCCGTGATGGATCCCCCTCCCGGAACAGGCTCCAAGATGGGATCTCCACGGGAACATCAACTACGACGGTGGAATTAGGGTTTTCTCTCTACATATGGAGTTTCTGGGGTACGTAGGCATATATAGGAGGAAGAGGGGCACCAGGGACCACCGGGCCTGCCCTCGTGGAAGGGGGGTGCGCCCCCCACCCTCGAGGGTGGGCCCCTGTCCTCTGGCTTGGCCCCGAAGTTTATCTTGCGTGATTTTCTCCAAAAATATCTCCTGCGAAGGTTTCATTCCGTTTGGACTCCGTTTGATATTCCTTTTCTGCAAAACCCTGAAATAGGCAAAAAACAGCAATCTGGACTGGGCCTTTGGGTTAGTAGGTTAGTCCCAAAAATCATATAAAAGTGAATGATAAAGCCCATTAAACATCTAAGATTTCATAAATAATAGCATGGAACAATCAAAAATTATAGATACGTTGGAGACGTATCAGGGGACGTGAGGTGCGCCAATTCACACTCCGGGAATTGATCACGCCATTGGCTATCCGCCACCACCCGGTCCAGCCGCACTTGGACATTGGCCCGTCCACCGCGTTTGTTATCATATGTAAACGGGTGGCCCGCAAATCCCAAGTCTGCAAGCTAGCAGACCTCTAAGCATTCCTTGAAAGCGATCATTTGGTTTCGGGGGCGAGGAGTCGAAGACAAGTGTTCAAAGTCCCACATAGCCTCATTGAAATCCCCGGCCACTAGCCATGGTAAATCTGAGCTGCCTCTTAGTCTGCATAAGCTCTTCCACATGAGATATCTATTTTCCACCCTTGGTTCTCCATAAACAAAAGTCACCCGCCATAACGGTGCCTCGTCAGAAAATTTTACGAGGGCATCAATCCTCCTTTCATTTATATCCTCAATGTTGACCGACACTGTTTCATCCCAGTACAAAGCTAAGCCACCACTCTTTCCCTGACTACTTACCCCATCAAAACCCTTCAGTCCAAGTCTATTACGTACTCTCTCCATTTTCTGTTTTGGTTGTCTAGTTTCACATAAAAACACCAGCTTCGGGGAATGGGCTCGACAAAGAGCCTGAAGGTCACGAACTGTACGAGAGTTCCCCGCCCCTCGACAGTTCCAGAATAAGCAACTCATTGCGATTGACGGGGCGCCTCACTTGGCCCCGTCATCTTACCAGCGGCCCCAAGGCTGGTTGCCTCCCGATCCTCCTCATGCTCCATGCTGCTAACTTCATCCTCGACGTGCTGCACCCCTAGCTTCCCCCTTTTCTGGACTCCTCCCTCTGACATTTCCTCGAAAGTCACTACTGCATTGCCATCGTGTGCAATCAAGTGACGGCCCCTCAGGCTTTCCATATGTCTCTTGCCCAACACGGAATCATTAAAATCCATCGACTCCCGGACACTCCCGAAGGACACCTCCAGATTGTCCAGATCATGCAATGCCGGTATCATATCGTCCCTTCCCAGTTGAGTATCTATCCGCACCATCGTCCCACTCTTCTTGACCGCCGCCACCTTTTTTTGCCCCTCGACCGGCTTCTTTCGGTGTTGCTTTGGCGTAACCCCTGTCTCGACCGCTGATTTAGCTTCGAATTGCTTCTTCATTTGTTGAACCTTGCTACACTCCGGCCTTTCTTTCTCAAGCCTCAACCCGAGCCCTTCAACATGTTTTGCAAGTTGCTCATCTGCCTCCACCACACCCACACCTTCAGTGTTCTCAAAACCATCATGCGCATCTACTCTGGTAGGGATCTCGGGGTGTTGTTGTTGCTGGCTCCTGCTCGTCTCTGATCGCGCCGAGTACTGCGACGCCGATCCCGCACTTCCCAGGGAGAAGTCCATCGCCCGACGGGCTCTAGGTTGACCCGGCGATGGGGTGTACGCCGGCGGAGGGTGGAATCATATCCTTTGGTAGCCATCCCTACTCTCCTCTTCTCGCACGCATCCTTGCCGTGTCCCATAAAGCCACAGTGGAAACAAAAGTGAGGCACCCTTTCATACTTGAGCTTGAACATACTACGCTTGATCACCCCCTTGGCCTTATATTCCAGCGTTATCTCTTTCTACAGTCGTCTATTATAGGGCAGCTTGATGCGGATACGCAAGAACTCATTAGTGTCGTGGCCGTTCTCCGGGGCATCCACCTCCAGCACTTCCCCTAGTGCACCTCCTACTACATTACCATATGCCCTCGTCTGCTTTTTCCACGGGATATCAAAGACCCTCACCCAAACAGGAACAGCGTCCAATTGAGTCTCTGATGGCCTAGCCTCATTGTCAAACGGTGCCACTAGCAGCGCATCACCATCGTAGATCCAAGGCCCCCCCTCTTGCGACAAACTTGTAATCACCCTCGGAGAAGAGAGTAATGGTGTAGAAATTATTCCTGATCGGCTGAAACTCGACCCCCGTTCTAAGTTGCCAAATCTTCTCAAAGTGTTTTGATAGGGTTTTTGCACTAGGTCATCTTTGCGATCTGTATAGGCTCATGAGCTTCCACGTCTCCTGCGCGCTTTCTTCTTTCTCCTCCTCCTCATCAAAATCAACCGAGACGAAGGCCACATCATCCATGTCCACCTCAGCGTCGATCTGGTTCTCGGCATTCTCCGGGAGCCCTCCTTCGGCTGTCAGTCCATCCTAGTTCCCATCCTCACGCGTCTCATCCCGTTCCGGCACCTGCCTGACCGCCACGAGCCTGCCGGCACCAGAGGGCTTCGGGTGGGTAGGAGTCTTATCGACTCCCCCATGATCATCCCCACCCTCAATGGCCGACGCGACTCTCTCCATAGGAGGGCGAACTCTGTATTGGGGTTGTGCAGGATCGGGATCTGGATCGATTGAGGGAGCCGGACGCGGTTGTGGAGCGGCTCTACCCGATCGGAGCTCTCTATTTGAAGACCTTGCCGTAGGGTTTCAGTTTCCTTGGGCCGCACGTAGATGTGTTCCCGGAACAGGGCGGATACTCGGAGACACAGAGGACATCGGAGCCGTAGTCCGAGAGGGAACCTCCTGGCAGTCCGTAACGCTCCCGTCAGGGAAGGGTTCAGGCGGCGGCGGTGGGGGCTCGCGATCGCCAATCGCCATCGCTACCCTAACCCTAGACGAAGCAGACTACCCTAACCCTAGACCTGGGCCTATGAATTTTTGCAGGGCAACAATTTCACTCTGAAAAAACACTTCATTCATCAGTAGCAACAGAGAAGAGGTTACATGGTCTTCTTCTTTTTTGCGAGAGACCACTTGTCTTACTCAATCACCAACATGACTAGCAGAACGCCCGTGCGTTGCTACAGGCTATGCATATATAAATTAATTGAACTAATGATTAAGATTGTCTGTAAGGTCAAGGCTCATTTGTTCTCAAAGGTCCGGACGTGTTCGGACATCAAACGAACGCTTAGTAGGCTCTTCAAAATTCAACTGTATGGACAGTCCGGGCTCCCCCAAATTTAGACAATATATGGGGAAGAAATGCAATTGTTCGGACTATTCCCCATGTTATCTCCAACACATGGGTCCAACACAAAAACTCCACCCCACAACGTATCGCCCCCTTTATCTCTCGGACCCTCCCTTTCTCACTAGGTTTCCCGCCTTAGTGGGACATTTCTCGCTGGAGCCTCCTTTGAAATCAAAGGACACCCACCTCACCTTCGTCATGCATTGCAACAAAGATGACATTTTTCATATTTTTTGTATAATAAAGTGGATTAAACTAACGCATACTACTGACATAAAATAATAAATAACTATAGAGATCAGTCTCAAAGGTCCATTCAACTTCGCAAATGAACATTGACATGGGAGGTAAGTGGCAACCTGAAAGTATCTGCGGTGGCATCTCAGGGACATGTCCCCGTAAGCGATACCAGTTGAGTGCAAAAGGCGTGTTGGAGTTGTGGACGTCGGGTTGGCGGCCCGTTGAACATGGACCTTGTGTTGTGTGGTTGCAACTATTGCAGGCATAGGGAATGCTTGTCTTCACCATCGCGGGAGAGTGCCTCATGACTTCTTTCCGATAGTGATGGAAGAGCAGCTTCTTTGGCTGAGCGAATCCCCCAGCCTATATGCACGTGCAATGCATGTCTTAATAGAATTTAGAATTTGAATACACATCTTGCAATTTCAATTCACATGTAGCTACTTGTGTTGCAATCCTAAATGTGCAATAATCTAGACAGATCAAATGCTGATGGGCTATACTTGTTTCCAAACATAATTAAATATCTAATTAAATGCTGATGAGATTTACTTGTTTCCAAACATAATTAAATATATGTGTTGTAAGCAATCAAGCATTGCAAAATAGTACAAGTAGGATCTGAAGGCATTAGGATTTACAACAAAATGGACAGATGTGCTACATAAATATATATTTTTCTCTTTCTATAACCATGATCAATATAACCTGAATAAATATAACTGTTCCAAATAATATTAGTATTAGCTTACTTATAAGTACTACCGTAGCCTTGACAACCCATAGCTCATGGATGAATCCATTAGTGACACTCTATTCCCTGTATTCATGCCATTCGCCAGCAACGCTGGTGCACTTTAGCTCTAACATCTTTCTGATTCCTGGAAAGAGTTTGACATACCAATCCCCCTTTGCGAATAAAGTTACTCAGAACAGAGGAGGAAGTACAATTTACCTACTTTGACGATATACTTGAGAAATGATGTACAGGGGGAGCTTATTATAAACTTTATGGTGCCAGCAAAATAACTCAAAACAGAGGAGGCAGATGGGGATTTGCATTAGCAAAATGTAAAGCCTATGGCGTCGTGCAGCAACAGCTGTCCAGGAGATTAGAAATATGCACATTCGGTCCATGGTGATGGTGCTTTTAAGATGTTAAAGATCTGAAACAGCCACCAAGATCAAGTTCATCTTAAAAACAGATTGAAGCATATGTATGTACCTATCTAGAAGAGACGACACCAATTCGAACCCAGCCAAGCGATCGAAGGACCCGAGGCATTGGAATCCCACCACTCACCCTGCACAACATTGTGCACCACGACGTGTTGACGTGCTACCTCGTGCCACATTCCCGCCTCGGCACCATGCTACCTCGAGTCCTCCACGACAACTCCCATGTGTGGCACGGATCTAACCACCATGGTATATAAAATATTCTCTATAAAAACATTGCAGACAGGCGCTTAATTCTCCCTGTCACTAATTCTCTATTTGAATCTCTCATATTATACTATTATAGTCTCACTAATATGTAGATACGAAAAGTAATGCTAATCAAACCTTGAAAATTTATTTACGGATAAAAAGAGGCAGGGGATACATCAAACACTCATTCATGTAATAAAAATCACAGGAATCTACTCACATCCTTGGTGTTCAAATGAATATATTGCGGAGAGCGTACATGTTATAAGCCTTGAAGAAATCTGCGAGATCAGATTGAATTTCCCAGTGCCTTGTTTGGATTGGAAAGGAGGTCACATGAAGATGCAGCTTAGCTAATGTTTGATTATCTGTTAGTAGCGTGGCCTGCTGACTCAGCACATCTTGCCATGATCGTCCTATTCTCTACAACATAGATTCCAATGCTTGTAGCAGGTTGCACAGAGCTCTTCTTCTTTCAATTTATGCGTACTTAGGACAGTCAAGGCAACCTACATAGAATACTGGTCTAGCCTTTGCAACACTCTTCACACCACTCTGTTTTTGTGGAAAGATTTGGTCTGTTGGAGAAGAACTTGCCAGGGCATCAAGCTGCCTCTTCTCTACAAATATAGATTTCAATGCTTTAGCTACTCACATATTTCTTTCAAAAAAGACAAACTTTATCAACTGAAGAGGAAAGTGAATCCTGCAAATCCATGAAATGGTCATATTGATTTGTAACAATTTCCTAAAAAATGCTAAATGTTTTTGGACCTTTTCATCATGCTAGTATGGACTTACTTTCTTAGGACTATCAACTCTGTAGTTAACAGACCATGAACATTCCATCTCTGGATTTCCTAGACAGTAGACTCCATAGGACACTCTTGTTTACTTCCAGTCCACAAGATAAGATGTGACAAGGAGTTGGTGCACATATCAAGCCATAGCATGATTTTAGTTAAATCAAAGACAATATAATTGTGCCTCGCCTGAAGAAGCCTCCCTAGTAGAGATACTCATCATAGATGCCGCCACATAGCCACAGCTCACAAAGTCAAATGCCGCAAGATGGAAAAAGTATGGATTACTAATGATTTCTCTATTGGGGATCGTAGCAGAAAATCAAAAAAATTCCTACGCATCACCAAGATCTATCTATGGAGTAATCTAGCAACGAGGGAGAGGGGAGTGCATCTACATACCCTTGTAGATCGTGATGCGGAAGCGTTGCAAGAACACGGATGAAGGAGTCGTACTCGCTGCGATTCAGATCGCGGTTGATTCCGATCTAAGCGCCGAACAACGGCGCCTCCGCGTTCAACACACGTGCAGCCCGATGATGTCTCCCATGCCTTGATCCAGCAAGGAGAGAGGGAGAGGTTGGGGAGGACTCCATCCAACAGCAGCACGACGGCGTGGTGGTGGTGGAGGAGCGCGGGACTCCAGCAGGGCTTCGCCAAGCACTGCGAGAGACGAGGAGGGAAAGAGGTAGGGCTGCGCCAGGCGACAGAGGTCAAAACCGTGTTATGGGCAGCCCCAAACCTCACATATATATAGGGGGAAGGGAGGGGCTGTGCCCCCTTTAGGGTTTCCCACCCCTAGGGGTGCGGCCACCCTAGATCCCATCTAGGGGTGGCGGCCAGAGGGGGAGAGGGAGAGGGGGGCACCAGATTGGGCCCTGGGGCCCATCTGCCCTAGGGTTTGCCCCCCTTCCCTCTTGGAGGCGCCTTGGGCCCTGGTGGGGGGGGGGGGGGCGCACCAGCCCACCTGGGGCTGGTCCCCTCCCACACTTGGCCCATGCAGCCCTCTGGGGCCGGTGGCCCCACCCGGTGGACCCCCGGGACCCTCCTGGTGGTCCCGGTACGCTACCGATAGCGCCCAAAACTTTTCCGATGACCAAAAGGGGACTTCCATATATGAATATTTACCTCCGGACCATTCCGGAACTCCTCGTGACGTCCGGGATCTCATCCGGGACTCCGAATAACATTCGGTAACTGCGTACATACTTTCCCTATAACCCTAGCGTCATCGAACCTTAAGTGTGTAGACCCTACGGGTTCGGGAACCATGCAGACATGACCGAGACAACTCTCCGGCCAATAACCGACAGCGGGATCTGGATACCCATGTTGGCTCCCACATGTTCCACGATGATCTCATCGGATGAACCACGATGTCAAGGATTCAATCAATCCCGTATACAATTCCCTTTGTCTACCGGTATAGTACTTGCCCGAGATTCGATCGTCGGTATCCCGATACCTTGTTCAATCTGGTCACCGGCAAGTCTCTTCACTCGTTCCGTAACACATCATCCCGTGATCAACTCCTTGATCACACCGTGCACATTATGATGATGTCCTACTGAGTGGGCCCAGAGATACCTCTCCGTCATACGGAGTGACAAATCCCAGTCTCGATTCGTGCCAACCCAACAAACACTTTCGGAGATACCTGTAGTGCACCTTTATAGCCACCCAGTTACGTTGTGACGTTTGGTACACCCAAAGCATTCCTACGGTATCCGGGAGTTGCACAATCTCATGGTCTAAGGAAAAGATACTTGACATTTAGAAAAGCTTTAGCATACGAACTACACGATCTGTGCTAGGCTTAGGATTGGGTCTTGTCCATCACAATATTCTCCTAATGATGTGATCCCGTTATCAACGACATCCAATGTCCATGGTCAGGAAACCGTGACCATCTGTTGATCAACGAGCTAGTTAACTAGAGGCTTACTAGGGACATGGTGTTTGTCTATGTATCCACACATGTATCTGAGTTTCCTATCAATACAATTCTAGCATGGATAATAAACAATTATCATGAACAAGGAAATATAATAATAACCAATTTATTATTGCCTCTAGGGCATATTTCCAACAGTCTCCCACTTGCACTAGTGTGAATAATCTAGTTCACATCGCCATGCGATTAACACTCACAGGTCACATCGCCATGTGACCAACATCCAAAGAGTTTACTAGAGTCAGTAATCTAGTTCACATCAATATGTGATTAACACTCAATGAGTTCTGGGTTTGATCATGTTATGCTTGTGAGAGAGGTTGTAGTCAACGGGTCTGCAACATTTAGATCCCTATGTACTTCGCAAAACTTTATGTCATATCGTAGATGCTGCTACTGTTGGAAATATGCCCTAGAAGCAATAATAAATTGGTTATTATTATATTTCCTTGTTCACGATAATCGTTTATTATCCATACTAGAATTGTATTGATAGGAAACTCAGATACATGTGTGGATACATAGACAAACACCATGTCCCTAGTATGCCTCTAGATGACTAGCTCGTTGATCAATAGATGGTTACGGTTTCCTGACCATGGACATTGGATGTCGTTGATAACGGGATCACATCATTAGGAGAATGATGTGATGGACAAGACCCAATCCTAAGCCTAGCACAGATCGTGTAGTTCGTATGCTAAAGCTTTTCTATATGTCAAGTATCTTTTCCTTAGACCATGAGATTGTGCAACTCCCGGATACCGTAGGAATACTTTGGGTGTACCAAACGTCACAACGTAACTGGGTGGCTATAAAGGTGCACTACAGGTATCTCCGAAAGTGTCTGGTGGGTTGGCACGAATCGAGACTGGGTTTTGTCACTCCGTATGACGGAGAGGTATCTCTGGGCCCACTCGGTAGGACATCATCATAATGTGCACAATATGTGATCAAGGAGTTGATCACGGGATGATGTGTTACGGAACGAGTAAAGAGACTTGCCGGTAACGAGATTGAGCAAGGTATCGGTATACCGACGATCGAATCTCGGGCAAGTGCTATACCGATAGACAAAGGGAATCGTATGCGGGATTGATTGAATCCTTGACATCGTGGTTCATCCGATGAGATCATCGTGGAACATGTGGGAGCCAACATGGGTATCCAGATCCCGCTGTTGGTTATTGACCGGAGAGTTGTCTCGGTCATGTCTGCATGGTTCCCGAACCCGTAGGGTCTACACACTTAAGGTTCGATGACGCTAGGGTTATAGGGAAAGTATGTACGCGGTTACCGAATGTTGTTCGGAGTCCCGGATGAGATCCCGGACGTCACGAGGAGTTCCGGAATGGTCCGGAGGTAAAGATTCATATATGGGAAGTCCTGTTTTGGTCACCGGAAAAGTTTCGGGCGATATCGGTAATGTACCGGGACCACCGGGAGGGTCCCGGGGGTCCACCAGGTGGGGCCACCAGCCCCAGGTGGCTGCGTGGGCTAAGTGTGGGAGGGGACCAGCCCCAAGGGGGCTGGTGCGCCCCCCCACCAAGTCCCTAGGCGCATGGAGTGTGGAGGGGGGCAAACCCTAGGTCCAGATGGGCCTTAAGGCCCACCCTAGGGCGCCCCCTCTCTCTCCCCCCCCTTGGCCGCACCCTAGATGGGTTTTCTAGGGCTGGCCGCACCCCTAGGGGTGGGAAACCCTAAAGGGGGCGCAGCCCTCCCTTCCCCCTATATATATGTGAGGTTTTGGGGCTGCTAGACACACGAGAACGTCTCCCTCTTGGCGCAGCCCTACCCCTCTCCATCCTCGTCTCTTGCAGCGCTTGGCGAAGCCCTGCTGGAGTCCCGCGCTCCTCCACCACCACCACGTCGTCGTGCTGCTGTTGGATGGAGTCTTCCCCAACCTCTCCCTCTCTCCTTGCTGGATCAAGGCGTGGGAGACGTCACCGGGCTGCACGTGTGAAGAACGCGGAGGCACCGTCCGTTCGGTGCTAGGATCTTCGGCGATCTGAATCGCGGCGAGTACGACTCCATCAACCGCGTTCTTGAACGCTTCCGCTTAGCGATCTACAAGGGTATGTGGATCCAACTCTCCTCTCGTAGATGCATCTCCTAGATTGATCTTGGTGAGCGTAGGAAAATTTTTGTTTCCCATGCAACGTTGCCCAACAGTGGCATCATGAGCTAGGTTCTTGCGTAGATGCTTTCACGAGTAGAACACAAAGGGGTTTGTGGGCGTTGATGTTTAGATTGCTTCCCTCCTTGGTCTTTCTTGATTCAGCGGTATTATGGGATGAAGCAGCCCGGACCAACTTTACATGTCCACGTACATGAGACCGGTTCCATCGACAGACATGCGACTTTTGTTGCATAAGATGGCTGGCGGGTGTCTGTCTCTCCTATCTTAGTTGAATCGGAATAGACAAAGGCGGTCCTTGTAGAAGGTTAAATAGCAACTTAAATATCACCGTTGTGGCTTTGCGTAGGTAAGAAGCGTTCTTGCTAGATACCCATAGCAGCCACGTAAAACATGCAACAACAAATTAGAGGACGTCTAACTTGTTTTTGCAGGGTATGTATGTGATATGATATGGCCAATGACATGATGAGATATATTCGATGTATGAGATGATCATGTTGTAATAGTTAATATCGACTTGCATGTCGATGTATACGGCAACCGGCAGGAGCCATAGGGTTGTCTTTAATTTTTGTATGACCTGCGTGTCAATCATTAAGCGCTATGTAATGATTTACTTTATCGCTAAACGGTAGCAATAGTAGTAAGAGCATGGTGGGCGCGCGACAACCACGATGGCGACACGATGATGGAGATCATGATGATGGGGATCATGGTGTTACGCCGGTGACGATGGAGATCATGCCGGTGCTTTGGAGATGGAGATCAAAAGCACGAGTTGATGGCCATATCATGTCACTTATGATTTGCATGTGATGTTAATCCTTTTATGCATCTTATTTTGCTTAGGACGGCGGTAGCATTATAAGATGATCCCTCACTAAAATTTCAAGATGAAATTGTGTTCCCCCCGAGTGTGCGCCGTTGCGAAGGTTCGTCGTTTCGAAGCACCACGTGATGATCGGGTGTGATAGACTCTACGTTCGCATACAACGGGTGCAAGCCAGTTTTGCACATGCAGAACACTCGGGTTAGACTTGACGAGCCTAGCATGTACAGACATGGCCTCGGAACACGGAAGACCGAAAGGTCGAGCATGAGTCATATAGTAGATATGATCAACATGAAGATGTTCACCATTGACACCACCTCATCTCACGTGATGATCGGACTTGGGTTGGTAGATTTGGATCATGTCACACTCGGATGACCTGAGGGATGTCAATTTGAGTGGGAGTTATAAGTAATTTGATTAGTTAAACTCACTTATCATGAACAATAGTCTAAGTTGCCTTTGCAAATTATGTTGTAGATCAATAGCTTGCGTTGTAGCTCCCTGTTTAAATACGATCCTAGAGAAAGACTAAGTTGAAAGATATTGTAAGCAAGGATGCGGACTGGGTCCGTAGTCCGAGGAGTGTCCTCACTGCTGCACAGAAAGCTTACGTCTTTGATGCACCGCTCAATGTGCAAACCCCTACAACGTTGTCTGTGGATGTTGTGAACACCTGAGAGACACGTCCTGATGACTACTTGATAGTTTAGTGCACCATACTTTACGGCTTAGAATCGGGATTCCAATGACGTTTTGAACGCCATGGAACATATGAGATGTTCTAAGAGCTGAAATTGGGATTTCAGGCTCATGCCCGTGTTGAGAGGTATGACACCTCTGACAAGTTCCTTTGCCAAAAGGATGGAGGAGAATAGCTCAACTAGTGAGCACGTGCTCAGAATGTCTGGGTGCTAAAACCACTTGAACCAAGTGGGAGTTAATCTTCCAGGTGAGATAGTGGTTGACAGAATTCTCTAGACACTATCACCAAGCTACTAGAACTTCGTGATAAACTATGACATGCAAAGGATGGAGATGATCCCGGTGCTGTCAACGGTTCTTAGTACCGCAAAAGTAGAGATCAAGAAGGAGCATCAAGTGTTGATGGTTTAACAAGACCACTGGTTTCAAAAGGGTAAGGGCTAGAAGGGAAACTTCATGAATGGCAAACCTGTTGTCGCTCTGATGAAGGAACCCATGGTTGAACCCAAACCTCGAGACTAAGTGCTTCTATTGTAAGGGGAACGGTCACATGGTAGCGGAACCACCCCAAATACATGGTAGATATGATAGCTGGCAACTTCAACAAAGTATATTTGATATACGTGTTATTGATGTGTACCTTAGTAGTGCTCCTTGTAGCACCTGGGTATTGGATACCGGTTCAGTTGCTATTATTAGTGACTTGAAGCAAAAGCTACGCGCTGAACGGAGACTAGCTAAGGGCGAGGTGACGATGTGTGTTGGAAGTGTTTCCAAGGTTGATAAGATCACCATCGCACACTTCCTCTATTTTCGAGATTAGTGTTGAACCTAGATAAATGTTATCAGGTGTCTACGTTGAGCGTGAAAATGATTAGATCATGTTCATCGCAATACGGTTATTCATTTAAGTTAGAGAATAATGGTTATTCTGTTTACATGAATAATACCTTTATGGTCATGCACCCAATGGTTCGTTGAATCTCGATCATAGTAATACACATGATGATAATATTAATGCCAAAAAGATGTAGAGTTAATAATGATAGTACCACTTTCTTGTGGCACTGCCGCTTAGGTCATTTTGGCATAAAATGCATGAAGAAACTCCATGCTGATGGATGTTTGGAGTCACTTGATTTTGAATCGCTTGACACATGCGAGCCATGCCTCTTGGGCAGGATGACTGAGATCCCGTTTTCAGGTACAATGAAACGGGCAAGTGACTTGTTGGAAATCATACATGCTGATGTATGTGATCCAATGAGAATTAAGGCGTGTGGTGGATATCGTTATTTTCTCATCTTCAATGACGATTTGAGTAGATATGGTATATTTACTTAATGAAGCAAAAGTCTGAAACGTTTGAAAGGTTCAAACAATTTCAGAGTGAAGATTAAGAATCATCATAACAAGAAGATCATGTTCCTACGATCTGATCAAAGGGATATTATCTGAATTATGAGTTTGGCAATCACTTAAGACATTGTGGAATTGTTTCGCAATTGAAGTCCCTTGGAACACCACAACGTAATGGTGTGTCCGGACATCGTAATCGAACCTTATGAGATATGGTGCGATCTATGGTGTATCTTACCGATCTACCGCTGTTATTTTAAGGTTATGCATTAGAGACAGCTGCATTCACTTTAGATAGGGCACCATCTAAGTCTATTGAGACGACGTCGTATGGTTTGGCAAGAAACCAAAGTTGTCGTTTTCTTAATGTTTGGGGCTGCGATGCTTATGGCTTCAGCCGGGAAAAGCTCGAACCCAAAGCGGACAAATACATCTTCATAGGATACCCAAAGGTAACAGTTGGGTATACCTCCTATCTTAGATCCAAGGGCAAAAATGTTTGTCCCTAAGAACGGGTCCTTTCTCGAGAAGGAGTTTCTCTCGAAAGAATTGAGTGGGAGGAAGATAGAACTTGATGAGGTCGTCGAACCCTCACTTCAACCGGAGAGTAGTGCAACACAGAAAGATGTTTCTGTGGAACCTGCGACGTTGAAGAGGAAACTAATGATAGTGATCATGAAGCTCCAGATCAAGTTGCTATCGAACCTCGTAGGTCGACAAGGATATGTACTACTCCTGAGTGGTACGGTGATCCTGTCTTAGAGGTCATGTTGTTGGACAACGATGAACCTACGAACTATGGAGAAGCGATGGTGGGCCCATATTCCGACAAATGGTTAGAAGCCGATAAATCCGAGATAGGATCCATGTATCAAAACAAAGTATGGACTTTGGTGGACTTGCCCTGTGATCGGCAAGCCATTGAGACAAATGGATCTTTAAGACTAAGAGGGACGTGGACGGTAATGTCACCGTCTATGAAGCTCGACTTGTGGCGAAGAGTTTTCCACAAGTTCAAGGAGTTGACTACGATGAGATTTTCTCACCCGTAGCGATGCTTAAGTCCGTCGGAATCATGTTAGCATTAGCTGCATTTATGAAATCTGGCAGATGGATGACAAAACAAGTTTCCTTACCAGTTTTCGTAAGGAAAGGTTGTATGTGATACAATCAGAAAGGTTTTGTCGATCCTAAGGATGCTAAAAGGATATGCTAGCTCCAGCGATCCTTCCATGGACTAGAGCAAGCATCTCGGAGTCGGAATATACACTTTGATGGAGTGATCAAAGTTTTTGGGTATACAAAGTTTGTTGGAAACTTGTATTTGCAATAAAGTGAGTGGGAGCACTACAACATTTCTGATAAGTATATGTGAATGACATATTGTTGATCCGAAATGATGTAGAATTTCTAGAAAGCATAAAGGGTTGTTTGAAATGAGTTTTTCAAAGGAAGACCTGGATAAAGCTGCTTACATATTGGGCATCAAGATCTATACAGATAGATCAAGACGCCTGATGATACTTTCAAAAGAACACACACCTTTGACATGATTTTGAAGGAGTTCAAAATAGATCAGTCAAAGAAGGAGTTCTTACCTGAGTTGTAAGGTGTGAAGTTGAGTAAGACTCAAAACTTGACCACGGCAGAAGGAAGAGGAAGGACGAAGGTCGTCCCCTATGCTTTTGTCATAGGCTCTGTACGGTGTGCCATGCTAAGTACCGCACCTGATGTGTGCCTTGCCACATGTCTGGCAAGAGGGTACAAAGGTGATCCAGGAGTGGATTACTAGATAGTGGTCAAAATTTTCCTTAGAGGAGTAAGGAAATGTTTCTCGGTTATGGAGGTGATAAAGAGTTCGACGTAAAGAGTTACGTCGATGCAAGCTTAACACCTATCCGGATAACTCTAAGTGGAGATACCGGATACGTATAATGGAGCAACAGTTTGGAATAGCTCCAAGTGGAACGTGATAGCAGCATCTACGATATGACATAAAGTTTTTGCGAAGAACATAGGGATCTGAATGTTGCAGACCCGTTGACTACAACCTCTCTCACAAGCATAACATGATCAAACCCAGAACTCATTGAGTATTAATCACATATTGATGTGAACTAGATTACTGACTCTAGTGAACTCTTTGGATGTTAGTCACATGGCGATGTGACCTGTGAGTGTTAATCACATGGCGATGTGAACTAGATTATTGACTCTAGTGCAAGTGGGAGACTGTTGGAAATATGCCCTAGAGGCAATAATAAATTGGTTATTATTATATTTCCTTGTTCACGATAATCGTTTATTATCCATGCTAGAATTGTATTGATAGGAAACTCAGATACATGTGTGGATACATAGACAAACATCATGTCCCTAGTAAGCCTCTAGATGACTAGCTCGTTGATCAATAGATGGTTACGGTTTCCTGACCATGGACATTGGATGTCGTTGATAACGGGATCACATCATTAGGAGAATGATGTGATGGACAAGACCCAATCCTAAGCCTAGCACAGATCGTGTAGTTCGTATGCTAAAGCTTTTCTATATGTCAAGTATCTTTTCCTTAGACCATGAGATTGTGCAACTCCCGGATACCGTAGGAATACTTTGGGTGTACCAAACGTCACAACGTAACTGGGTGGCTATAAAGGTGCACTACAGGTATCTCCGAAAGTGTCTGGTGGGTTGGCACGAATCGAGACTGGGTTTTGTCACTCCGTATGACGGAGAGGTATCTCTGGGCCCACTCGGTAGGACATCATCATAATGTGCACAATATGTGATCAAGGAGTTGATCACGGGATGATGTGTTACGGAACGAGTAAAGAGACTTGCCGGTAACGAGATTGAGCAAGGTATCGGTATACCGACGATCGAATCTCGGGCAAGTGCTATACCGATAGACAAAGGGAATCGTATACGGGATTGATTGAATCCTTGACATCGTGGTTCATCCGATGAGATTATCGTGGAACATGTGGGAGCCAACATGGGTATCCAGATCCCGCTGTTGGTTATTGGCCGGAGAGTTGTCTCGGTCATGTCTACATGGTTCCCGAGCCCGTAGGGTCTACACACTTAAGGTTCGATGACGCTAGGGTTATAGGGAAAGTATGTACGCGGTTACCGAATGTTGTTCGGAGTCCCGGATGAGATCCCGGACGTCACGAGGAGTTCCGGAATGGTCCGGAGGTAAAGATTCATATATGGGAAGTCCTGTTTTGGTCACCGGAAAAGTTTCGGGCGATATCGGTAATGTACCGGGACCACCGGGAGGGTCCCGGGGGTCCACCAGGTGGGGCCACCAGCCCCAGAAGGCTGTGTGGGCTAAGTGTGGGAGGGGACCAGCCCCAAGGGGGCTGGTGCGCCCCCCCACCAAGTCCCTAGGCGCATGGAGAGTGGAGGAGGGCAAACCCTAGGTCCAGATGGGCCTTAAGGCCCATCCTAGGGCGCCCCCTCTCTCTCCCCCCCTTTGGCCGCACCCTAGATGGGTTTCTAGGGCTGGCCGCACCCCTAGGGGTGGGAAACCCTAAAGGGGGGCGCAGCCCTCCCTTCCCCCTATATATATGTGAGGTTTTGGGGCTGCTAGACACACGAGAACGTCTCCCTCTTGGCGCAGCCCTACCCCTCTCCCTCCTCGTCTCTTGCAGCGCTTGGCGAAGCCCTGCTGGAGTCCCGCGCTCCTCCACCACCACCACGCCGTCGTGCTGCTGTTGGATGGAGTCTTCCCAACCTCTCCCTCTCTCCTTGCTGGATCAAGGCGTGGGAGACGTCACCGGGCTGCACGTGTGAAGAACGCGGAGGCACCGTCCGTTCGGTGCTAGGATCTTCGGCGATCTGAATCGCGGCGAGTACGACTCCATCAACCGCGTTCTTGAACGCTTCCGCTTAGCGATCTACAAGGGTATGTGGATCCAACTCTCCTCTCGTAGATGCATCTCCTAGATTGATCTTGGTGAACGTAGGAAAATTTTTGTTTCCCATGCAACGTTCCCCAACACTTGCTACTACGTTTGATGCTACCTTAATGAGTGCTTAGTCATACTATGCTTTAATGTGTGCTTAATGCTTATCATATGCTATTCCTTATTGTATGGCTATTTACTCTTGTCTTGGTGATTGAGTGCATGTTATTCATTCTTATCATTTTGTGCGCTCCACCAAGATGTATGTGACATGGAAGAGTGACCCATAATCCTAATCGATTGTGCATTTGCATTCAAACGCAAATTTTAAATAATGCACAAATTTAGGGGGAGCTCTTGTTTATCACATACTTCTCAAAGCGACGATATTATTCATTGATTATATCCTTTGTCGAAGCTTTGATCTATATGTTGTCATCAATTACCAAAAAGGGGGAGATTGAAAGTGCAACTAATCCCCGGGTGGTTTTGGTAATTAATAACAACATATATATCATTGAACTAATATTCACTTGAGAATCATTTCAGAAAAGTTCGATGATATGGGTATGGAAATGTCTGAAGAAGTGGACCCCTCAAAATGCTAAGACAAGCATTGGCAAAAGCTCAAGACTCCATTTTTGGTTTAGTGATCAAAGATCACATTGAGTCCATAGGAAAAGCCAATACTATTAAAAGGGGATGAGGTTGTGTTAATGTTCTTGTTGCTCAAGTGCTTGGTGATCTAGCTCCCTCAACTATCAGCACTCTTCACTTTACAACACTCTCGTAAGTAATCTCGGACAAACCGATTCTGCCAACTCAGTCCCACCGAGATGAACCACTTCAATTATTCCCCAAACCCTAATTTCTCGGTCCAGCCGATTCTGAGTTTCGGTCTCACCGAAAATGGTCTGCCAACCTTCTGTAACCAATTGACAGCATTTCGGAATATCCGAGTTGTTGTTTTCGGTCACACCGAGATGGCAAACCCTAACCTTTGACTCACTTCAGACACACCGAGATGGTATTTTCGGTCCCACCGAAAATCCCAACGTTCACTATATTTGAACTTTCGGTCTGACCGAGTTTTCACTTCGGTCTCACCGAGATTGGTCAAATGTGTGTGTAACGGTTGGATTTTGTGTGGAGGCTATATATACCCCTCCACCCCCTCTTCATTCGTGAGGAGAGCCATCAGAAAGTACCACCACTTCTACCATACACTTTCTGAGAAGTGAACCACCTACCCTTGTGTTGAGATCAAGTCATTCCATTCCTACCATATGAAACTTGATCTCTAGCCTTCCCAAGTTGCTTTCCACTCAAATCTTTCTTCCACCACAGCCATATCAGTGAGGAGAGTTGAGTGTTGGGGAGATTATCATTTGAAGCACAAGAGCAAGGAGTTCATCACCATCAACACCATCTATTACCTTTTGGAGGGTGGTGCCTCCTAGATTGGTTAGGTGTCGCTTGGGAGCCTCCGTCTTTGAGATGTGGAGTTGAACCAAGAAGTTTGTAAGGGCAAGGAGATCGCCTACTTCGTGAAGATCTACCCCGAGTAAGGCTAGTCCTCCGTGGGCGTAGGCCATGATGGAATAGACAAGGTTGCTTCTTCGTGGACCCTTCGTGGGTGGAGCCCTCCGTGGACTCGCGCAGCCGTTACCCTCCGTGGGTTGAAGTCTCCATCAACGTGGATGTACGATAGCACCACCTATCGGAACCACGACAAAAATCTTCGTGTCACCAAACTGCGTTTGATCTTCTCCACCTCTCTTTTACATGTGCAATTTACTTTCCGCTGCTATTACTCTAGAATTGCATGTGTAGGGTGATACTTGACTTGATCTTAATTGTGAAACTGCCAAAAACTTTGCTTAATCAAAAGGCAGATTTTTTATATTGTCAAGTAGTCTAATCACCCCCCCTCTAGACATACTTTCGATCCTACAGATGATGACCAATTATTCCCAATGGCACACCGAACGCGCTCCAACAGGTAGGAAGGTAAACTCAGTCGAGGAGATTTCCTCCCTAAATGAAAAAGTTGACTTGATCATGTCTCTACTTTCCAAGCAATCTTCTATTGATCCTCATGATGTTCCTTTAAATTCTTTGATTGCTCAAGATCAAGTAGATGTGAACTTTATCTCTAGAAACAATTTCAATAACTATGCTTATAGGAGTAATTTTGGTAGCAACCCTAGACCGTTCCCCTCTAATTCCTATGGGAACAACAATACTTATCCTAGCACCAAGAACTCCACCCCTAGAGATAGAGACATGCCTAGTTATGAGAAACTTCTAGAAATAGAGAAGGCCACTAAGAACTACATGTGCACCCAATATGAACAAAACAAGACCTTCTCGAGGCAATTAGATGAGCATACTGCTATCTTGCAAGACATTGGTAGACAACTGGAGAGCCTAAATATTGAGATTTCTAACCTCCAGACTAGGCTCACCATCACTGAGACCCAAGTTTCCAATATGTCCCACACACAAGCCACTTTGATAAACCAAATGGCAGCTAAACCTGAAGTGGTTGCACCCCTGAAGGAGGAAGAAGATAGAATTAAGAGTCTTCCTACCCACCACACTGTTGCTACTATCCAAGTTGTTGAGGATATCCAAACTCTTAGCACCCAATGCACTCCTAGTCCCATTGGACCTATTAATGGTGATGCTATGACCTCAACCGTAGAAGAAGAAACTCCTATGACCATAGAAGCTACCAAACAAGTGAGCCTAAAGGACACCACTACCACTTTACTTGATAGTAGTGACCTTGATTTTGATAATTGCACCCTTTCTGAAGTTATTGGTTTTCTTCACAAGATGTCTAGAGATCCCCACACTAGCACACTTAATCTTGCCTTCACGGAGCATATCACTAATGCTCTTACCAAAGCTAGGGAGGAGAAGCTTAGGGTAGAAGCCTCCATACCTAGAAAGCTAGAAGATAGTTGGGATCCTATGATTAAAATTAAGTTGAATAACTTCTCTTGCTATGCTTTATGTGATGTTGGAGCTAGTACCTCCGTTATGCCCAAAAGAATGTATGATATGTTTGAATTGAAACCTTTTGATCCTTGTTCTTTTGGTGTTCGTCTTGTTGATTCTTCCGTAAAGAAACCTTTGGGGAAGATCGACGATGTTCTTATCATTGTCAATGACAATTATGTTCCCGTTGATTTTACTATTATGGATATTGAATGTGAACCTTCATGTCCAATTATTTTGGGACGTCCTTTTCTTCGCACCGTTGGTGCTATCATTGACATGAAAGAGGGGAATTTAAAATTCGAATTCCCTCTCAAGAAAGGGATGGAACACTTCCCTAGAAAGAAGATTAAGTTGCCTTTTGAGGCCGTTACACGGGCTAGCTATTCTCTTACTCTTGATAAAACTTGATCTTCTCTTTTTGCATCATGCCTAGCTTAAAGGCATAAAAGAAAGCGCTTTTGGGAGGCAGCCCACAACGAATTAGGTTTTATTTTGCTTTTGTTGTGTCTTGATGTTTGTTACTACAGTAGCATCATCATTGTATATTTTCTTTTCAGCTTTGTGCCAAGTTTAGCCTCCGATTGCAAGAAAGTTCAAAAGTTGTGACGTGCTGTCCAGAAAACAGATTCTGTCCTTGGACAGAAAAATTCGAATAAAATCACCAGATCATCTTTTTGATCTGCATTTTTTTGACAGCGTGCTCTATACAATTGGCTTTCGAGCGTCTGTTCTGAGTTGTTTTATTTGAGTTGCAGAAGTGCCCCGAAAAAAATATTTACTACCTGCTGGTCTGTTTTTCACAGATTCTGTCCTGTTTTGCCTTTTCTTCGTTTTGCAAACCTTGAGCTTGCTTTTTCTTTGCAAAAACCTTTTCGCAATCTTGAGAAACAGTAGTTCTTCAAGATTATCTTTATTTCTAGTAGGGAAAAATTATTTTATTGTGGGTACTAACCTCGCTAATCAGATTATGATGAGTTATGTATGAAGGGAGTTTTCAAGTGTGCGAGGGAAGATGATAAAAGAAGATTCAGGAGGGTCAAACGCTCAAGCTTGGGGATGCCCCCGTGCACCCCCAAGAAATATTCAAGAAGACTCAAGCGTCTAAGCTTGGGAATGCCCCCATGCATCCCCTTCTCCATCAACAATTATCAGTTCGTCTTTCGTTCCACTATAATTTTATCACTTCATGCGTTATATGCTATGCTTGGAGCGTCTTGCTCTTAGTTTCTTTTTTTAGTTTTCTTTAGCTTTGCTTGCTGTTCATAACAAGTTAGAACCCAGCTTTCTTTGTGTGGGAGAGAAACACGCTCCACTTCAACCTAGAACACAACATAGGATTTTCATGCTTATCTTTGTTGTGTGTGTTCTTTGTCTTTCCATAGGTGTTGTCATGTTTAGCTCTTAGTTTTCATGCTTTTCTTTTTAAAGAGCTTTTGTTTAGTTGGTTGCTGAACTCTCTTGAGTTTCCATCTTTATCTTGTTAAGAGAGTTTGCCTGTTGCACTGAGTTGTGTGTCTTAACTTAAAGTAGGCAATTGAGGTTGCTATTTAATTTTAGTAGTAACTTGCAATAGTTTTGAGGTATTGCCATGAGTAATGTCTGAACTTTTGGTGTCAAGAGCTTTAGCCTATTAGTGATAGATGTCGTATTTTGGGCAATCCGTGTTTATTTTCGAAAACCTACAAAATAGTTGAGAACTTTAGCTACTAGATGGATCACTAATCTTTGGAGGGATCGAATATTAGAGTACACTCACGTACCATGAGTCCAGGATGCGCAAGGATAACCAAACCCCCATACACTCCTCCTCGGGGTACTTGTCTCTTTGTGAACCTCCTAATTAGATTGAGAGTTACCGACAATAAGTGCATGAGTTCTTCGGACTAATGTGAGTATTCGAAAGTTGACACTTCCACCTAGCCATATTTTTCTAGGCTCTTCGGTACCGTGCATTGCCCTTTCTCACCTCGAGAGTTGGCGCATACTTCGCCGGTGCATCCAAATCCTTGGCACGATACGCTCTGTCATCATAGGCCTCATTATATCCTTCCACAAAACAGCCACCATACCTACCTATCAAGGCATTTCCATAGCCTTTCCGAGATACATTGCCATGCAACATCCATCTTCTCATGACTTGATCTTCATGTCATACATGCTTTTTGCTTGATCGATGAGCCGCATGCTAGTTGGGCCTTGCCCTAATCATTGCTACATGATGCGCTAGTATCATTGCATATCCTGCTACACCGGCAGAGGCATACATTTGCATACATCATGATAGTTTCATTTTCTTTATGTAGAGTACTTTTGTAAAGTGTGAAAGATCTTCTATACTTCTTGTAATATATAGAGTGTTGCCCCTAAAGTGAGGAAAAGATCCCAAAGAGGACAAAATCAAAAGATCCCAAAGAGGACAAATGAGAGTTGAATAGAAAGAGCCATTGAGGCCACACAAAAAAAATAAAAAAAGAGAAAAAAGAGAAAAAGAAATAAAAAGAGAGAAGGGGGCACACTACTATTCCTTTTGAGAGATCCACACTCGTACTCCATCTTATACCTTGTACTCCATAGAGATTATCATTCATGCATATAGCTATGTGGGGACCTTCACACTATAGAACTTGGCTTGTATATTCCAATGATGAGCCTCCTCAAAAGAGCTCTAGGTCTTCTTGAGCGAGAAAGTTGGATGCACCCCCACTAGTTCCATTGGAGAGCTTACCTTAGCTCATATGTGCATCCATTGCATGGCAATCCCTACTCCTCACATCATATCTATCATTTGGCTTTCTCTCGCCTATGATTGTCCTCATTGATGTGAGCCTTTCACACCTTTTTTGTCTTCCCCCTCCATCATTTTTCTCTCTTTGCCATCCTAAGTGTCAACTTTCTTGCTTACGCTCATCCATTGCATGAGTGCTCAAAATATCGAAAGGGAGTGGATCATTTTGACTTGTACCTGGCTAGTGGTCTGGGGATGAGTCAAGATAAGATTCCAAAGAAGACCAAGTGTGAAACTTTAGTAGATTAAGTTCTCAACAATACAAAAACTATGTTTTACTCTCTCGTATATCCCTATCCCCTTTCTTGCACGCAAACACCATTTGGAGACATTCGAGTCACGGACAGCGAGAGCTCTTGCACCTTT
>LR738716.1:7109021-7136166 GCA_902687465.1 Secale cereale
GCGCCTGGTGTAGCTGCTTCTTCAAGCTCCCGAGCGCTCAAACTCAATACACAACCAAGCAGGAGTAGGGTTTTACGCGTCTACCGCGGCCCGAACCTGGGTAAAACTGCCCGCGTGCTCGTCACGATCTGCTCTTTGTGCTCCCTCCGCCCTCGTACCGCACAGACAAGGGGCTCCGGTCCCATAGGTGTTCGTGGCGGACAGTTTCCCCCGACATCTTTGGCGCGCCAGGTAGGGGGCGTCGAGGTTGTGCGAACCTGATCAGGCGTTCGCGCGGGCGCATTCTTCATCAACCTCTCCAGCTTCATCAGCAACTTCATCAGCGACAACTCCATGGCCCCGAAGAAGAAGGCTTCGGAGGTCGGAGGCCCGTCTGCGTCTCACCCGCCGCCACCAGAGCCAACGGTGGGCGGGGGAGACGCCGTCGGAAGGATGGTTGCCGGTGAGGACACTCACGGCGCCACCAGATCCAAGAACAGAACGGATGACCGAACCTCGGTCTCCGTGGACGCGCCGCGTCCATCTCAGCACACGACGACCCAGCAGCGCCATACCACAGGAGGTGGTATCCGCTTGCTGGGGCAAGGCCAAACCGGAGGCTCGCGGGACGCCCCGGACCCCCGTCCGGGCACAAGTAAAGCGAAGGCGCCGGCGCGGGACCCCGCTCCTTCTAACGTTGTTAGAAGTCCGAGCGTATCCCGCTCCTCGCACCGCTCGCCCGCGTTCCCTTCCACTCCAGCGGAAGCGCTCGCAAGAGCGCAGCTGCTCCTCGACTTTCCTCCAGCGGCCGACAAGGCCGAAGAATGGAGGGTCACTATACGGAGCCTGATAGACTTCGCCAACAACGACTCTCCACAGCAGCCGTCGACCTCACGGCCGCGGCAAGCTGAGAAGACGAAGGCTATCGGCGACAAGACTGCCGGGGGTGCGACAAGCGTGCACTCCCCGCCGCAGAAACAGAAGACGCCGCCCCGCCGGAACAACCCCGACGACGGCTCCACAGCCTCGTCGGACCCGCGGGCTCGTCGGGACCAGCGCCAAGTCCTCGACGACCGGCGAGATGAAGACGCTCGAACCACAATCGAGCGCCGCCGAGAAGCTCGGCGACAATCCGACAAGAGAGCTGGGAATACTGTCGACGCGCACGCGCCCGGTGAACCAGGCGACTTGCCGTACGCGGCAGGCTGCCCTGCGTTCACCCGCGAGCTGCGGCGCGTCCAGTGGCCCAGCATGAAGAATTTCAAGCCCGACGTACCGGAGAAGTACGACGGCAAGACGCACCCCTCGGAGTTTCTCAGCGTCTACACCATCGCAGTACAAGCTGCCGGGGGGCGCGACGAGAAGATCTTGGCGAATTACTTCCCGCTCGTGCTAAAGCCGAACGTCCGTTCGTGGCTCATGCACTTGCCGGAAGGTTCCATCTCTTCTTGGGCCGACCTTTGCCACCAGTTTGTTGGCGCCTTCACCGGCGGCCACAAACCCCATGGCCAGGAGAGAGATCTCCATATCTTGGCCCAGAAGGAAGGCGAACCCCTGCGCAAGTATATCCAACGCTTCAGCCGGGTGCAGCACAACATCCCTGACGTTCACCCTGCCGCGGTTATCAGCGCGTTCCATCAGAACGTGCGTAACCGCTGCATGCGTGAGGAAATGGCGATGACCAAGATTAGGGACGTCAGCGAGCTCTACGCTCTTGCTGACAAGTGCGCACGCGCAGAAGAGGGGAGGAAACTACCCGGGGAGGATGCTGGCGCGGGAGGAAGCGACAGCGACGACACCGCCCCGGCAAAGAAGAGCCGGCGGCGGAACAACAGGAAGAAGGGCAAGAAGGAGGTGCTTGCCGTCGAGAAGTCCGGCAAGGAGGCCCCCGCCAAGCAAGCGCAGGCTGGCAGCTCCGGCAAGGAGCCTGCCCCTGCAGCGGCGGCCGACAAGCCGGGTAGCTCCGACAAGCAATACTGTAAGATTCACCGCACCAAGGGTCATGATCTCTCCAACTACAAGCGCGTCGAGTACCTCGTCGAGCAGCAAAAAGCTGAGTACGAGAGGCGCGACAAGGAGAAGGCCCAAGGTGGCGGGGAAGAGCCCAGCAAGAAGCGGCCGTTCAACGGCCGGGGAGGACGCCGCGGCAAGGCTAAGCAGCGGCAAGGAGATCGACCTCCCCGGGGCCGCGACAACGACGAAGACGACGATGAAGACATGGAGGACGACGAGAACAGCGAGCAGGAGTTCCAGAAGGCCACGGAGGTCCTGTGCGTCGACGGTGGCGCCTCCCTGCATACCTCCCACCGCCAACTCAAGCAGTGGGTGCGTGAGGTAAACGCAGCGGAGCCGCCCGTGGAGTCGCGCAGGCTCCTCAAATGGTCCAGCACGCCCATCGTTTTTGACCTTGAGGATCACCCTGACCGCACCACGGCGGTCGGGTGCTTGCCGATGCTGGTTTCTCCCACCATCCGCAACCTCAAGGTCACCAAAATGTTGGTTGACGGCGGGGCCGGGCTGAACTTGATCTCCTCTGCTGTGATCAAGAAACTCCAGATTCAAGATAGCGAGCTCGAAGAGACCGGTTCATTCCAAGGAATCAACCCGGGAAGGAGCAAGCCCAAGGGAAAGATCACTCTGCCGGTGACCTTTGGCGGGGAGCTCAACTTCAGGACTGAGCGCATCACTTTCGACGTTGCCGATATTCCATTGCCCTACAATGGAATACTTGGCCGTCCTGCCCTCGCCAAGTTCATGGCGGCTTCCCACTATGCCTACAACGTGCTGAAGATGCCGGGGCCGATAAGCGTCATCACTGTCCACAGCGACAAGAAGGATGCGCTTATTTGCGCCGACAAGATTTACCGGGATGCGGCAGCTGCGGCCGAGAAGGATACTCTTGCCGCTGAAGCTCCCGGGGGGAAGAAGACGAAGATCAAGTCCGGCAAGTGCTCTGGGACCCACTCCGGCAACCGCACCTCCTCGGAGTGCTGCGCTACCGTCGAGGACGTTCCATCGAGCTCCACCGGTAAGAGTAAGAAAGGAATGGCTGCTCCTCCGGCAACCAAGAAGGTGTCCGCAAAGGAGGACGGCACTGGTGGTACCTTCACCATCAGTGCCACCCTTGACAGCAAATAGGAAAGCGCGCTCGTTGCCTTCCTGCGGGCGAATGTCGATGTGTTTGCCTGGCAACCATCTGACATCCCCGGTGTTCCCAGGAAGGTGATTGAGCACAAGCTTGTTGTCTGTCCTCATGCGCGCCCCATCAAGCAGAAAGTGAGGAAGCAAGCCGTGGAGCGCCAAGAGTTCATCAACGAGGAAATCAAGAAGCTAGAAGCAGCAGGCCTAGTTAGAGGTGTGATCCATCCGACGTGGTTGGCAAACCCAGTTGTCGTGCGCAAGGCCAACGGGAAGTGGAGACTGTGTATAGACTTCACCGATGTCAATAAAGCATGTCCCAAGGATCCATTCCCTTTGCCGCGCATTGACCAGATCGTTGACTCCACTGCCGGATGTGAGCTACTCTGTTTTCTTGATGCATACTCAGGCTATCATCAGATTTTCATGGCCAAAGAAGATGAAGAGAAGACTGCATTCATCACTCCGTGTGGCACTTATTGCTTTATCCGCATGCCATTTGGATTGAAGAATGCAGGCTCAACCTTTGCAAGGGTAGTGTACACTGCTTTTGAGCCACAAATCCACAGAAATGTAGAAGCTTACATGGATGACATCGTGGTGAAGAGCAAGAGCAAGGAAACCCTGATTCAAGACTTGGAAGAAACGTTTCAGAACCTGCGCAGGATACAGCTCAAGTTGAACCCCGAGAAGTGCGTCTTTGGAGTCCCCTCCGGCAAGCTTCTCGGGTTCTTTGTATCACAGAGGGGGATTGAAGCCAACCCCGACAAGATCAAAGCCATTGAGCAGATAGAGGCCCCGAAGCGCGTCAAGGATGTCTGAAGGCTTGCAGGTTGTGTTGCTGCCCTCAGTAGGTTCATTTCAAAGTCTGCAGAACGCGCCCTACCTTTCTTCAAAATCTTGAAGAAGGCAGGTCCCATGAAGTGGACTCCGGAAGCGGAGGCGGCGTTGCAGGATTTGAAACGGTACCTGTCCTCCACTCCTATACTTGTCGCACCTAGACCACAGGAAAAGTTGTTGCTATACTTAGTGGCAACCAACCAGGTGGTTAGTGCTGCGTTAGTAGCGGAGAGGGAGTCCGACGAGGAGTCAGCATCACCGGCAAGCGAATCCAGCGACAAGCAGGGGGCTGTCCCGACAAGCTCTGGTCCCGACAAGGAAGACTCTGCGCAGGAACAAGGAGAGGTGCGGAAGAAGATGGTGCAGCGCCCAGTGTATTTTGTAAGTTCCCTTCTCCAGGGGGCTAGATCAAGATACTCTGGTGTGCAAAAATTGCTTTTCGGCCTCCTCATGGCCTCGAGAAAGCTGCGCCATTACTTCCAAGCCCACGAGATAACAGTGGTCACTCGCTTTCCGTTGAAGAGGATATTGCACAATCCAGAAGCAACAGGCAGGATCGTCGAGTGGGCGCTAGAACTGTCAAGCTTTGGACTCAAGTTTGAAAGTACTTCAACCATACAGAGCCGAGCTTTGGCAGAATTCATAGCTGAGTGGACCCCGACACCAGAAGAAGAAGTTCAAGAAACAAGTGCACCCGTACAAGAAGCGACAAGTGAATGGGTAATGTATTTTGACGGTGCCTTCTCGCTGCAAGGCGCCGGTGCTGGCGTGGTACTCATCGCGCCCACCGGAGAGCACCTCAAATATGTTATCCAGATGCACTTTCCCAGGGAGCAAGCGACGAACAACACTGCAGAATATGAAGTCTTGCTCGCCGGCCTCAGGATTGCGGCCGAACTTGGGATCAGAAAGCTGATTGTGCGGGGCGATTCTCAGTTGGTGGTCCGACAAGTTAACAAAAGCTATCAGAGCCCTTTGATGGAAGCTTATGTCGATGAAGTGAGAAAGCTTGAAGAGCACTTTGAAGGTTTGCAGATGGAGCACGTCCCGAGAGCTCAAAATGAAATTTCAGACGGCCTTTCAAAGTGCGCTTCGATGAAGTTACCTGTGGAACCAGGGACCTTCTTGCTCAAGCTGACTCAGCCATCCGTTACACCATCAATTGGGCAGCCCAAGAAGAGAAAGTTGGTCTCCGGCGACTACTTGCCGGCGGATCTTCCTGAAACCGCCGCCAAGGTCCCCAAGATCAATAACCAGAACGCTGAGGAACAGTTTGCTCCTGCGAGTCCTCGGGCTTGTACAGTTGAAGCAAACGTTCCCGGCAAGCCTCGCCCCGGCGAGCTTGCCGGGGGACCGTCAGCTCCGGCAGAACCAGAGGTCCTTGCCGTAGAAGCTGAGGTTCCCGCAGCGGCCCTCGAGCCTTTAATCCTCGCCGTCGAGCCTCGGGCTCCGGCATGGGCGCAGCAGATCGTCCGTTTTCTGCAAACTGGAGAACTTCCCGACGACCCTCAAGAGATAGAGAAAATAACCAGGCAGTCAAGTATGTATCAGTTCGTGGATGACGAGCTGTACAGAAGAAGACTCAACGGTGTCAGGTTGAAGTGCATCTCCAGAGAAGATGGACAGAAGCTGTTGGCGGAAATACACGGAGGCATATGCGGCCACCACATTG
The DNA here is from genome assembly GCA_902687465.1 of Secale cereale. Taxonomy (NCBI): domain Eukaryota; kingdom Viridiplantae; phylum Streptophyta; class Magnoliopsida; order Poales; family Poaceae; genus Secale; species Secale cereale. Next base: position 7,114,651 of record LR738716.1, read on the forward strand.
GCGCAAGGGCGCTTGCCGGGAAAGCTTTCCGGCAAGGGTTCTTTTGGCAAGAAGCCCTCCAAGATGCAACTGCACTAGTAACCAAGTGTGAAGCGTGCCAGTTCCATGCGAAGCAAATCCATCAACCAGCTCAAGCTCTCCAAACAATCCCTTTGTCATGGCCCTTCTCGGTCTGGGGGCTCGGTATCCTCGGCCCTTTCCCTCGTGCTGTCGGGGGCTTTGAGTACTTGTACGTTGCAATCGACAAGTTCACAAAGTGGCCAGAAGTGGAGCCGGTGAGGAAGGTGACAGCACAGTCAGCGGTCAGGTTCTTCAGGTCAATTGTTTGCCGTTTCGGGATCCCTAACAGGATCATCACCGACAACGGTACGCAATTTACAAGTCGCACCTTCATGCAGTACGTCCAAGACCTTGGCGCCAAGGTCTGTTTCGCTTCTGTTGCTCACCCAAGGAGCAACGGTCAGGCGGAGAGGGCAAATGCTGAAGTGCTGCGCGGACTCAAGACAAGGACCTTTGACAGGCTGCGCAAGTGCGGAAGGAATTGGATAGAGGAGCTCCCGGCGGCTCTTTGGTCAATCAGAACGACACCAAGTCGAGCCACCGGGCAGACACCTTTTGCTCTAGTCTATGGAGCAGAAGCAGTTCTCCCCACGGAACTCGTATACGGATCTCCTCGAGTGCTCGCTTATGATGAGCTCGAGCAAGAGCAACTGCGGCAAGATGACGCATTGCTCCTTGAGGAGGGACGTCTCCAGGCTGCTGTACGAGCTGCTCGATACCAGCAAGCTTTGCGCCGCTACCATAGCCGCAAAGTCAAGGCCAGGAGTCTCGAGGAAGGCGACCTTGTTCTTCGGCGTGTTCAGTCCGCCAAGAATTCCAACAAGTTGACGCCAAAGTGGGAAGGCCCTTATCGGGTGAGACAAGTTACGAGGCCCGGCGCTGTCCGCCTCGAGACCGAAGAAGGCTTACCGGTGAGCAACTCCTGGAACATAGAGCATCTTCGCAAGTTTCACCCCTAAGGCGCGGTTGTCGTGATCCGCTCCGGCAACCACCTTTTGTACAAGCTTTGCCGCTGTTGCATGTAACCCTTTGTACAAAGCCGGGCGCAGACCCCGTGCATCAGTAAAGCTTTCGCGTTTTTCGCATCGATTACCTTTTGCATGCTTCTCTTTGCTGTTTGCATGTTCTGTTTGGCATTTGATGCAACACTCAAGCATACGGTAAGCATTAGCACGCCGAAAGGCCATATACTTGTTTCCCTCTCCCTTTTCTTTCCTCTTAAGCAGAAGGAACGTTCCTCGCGCACAAGTTTGCCGGGGGGGAAGGAGGTGGAGGAGGAACCAAGTGCTGTTCAAGAAAGAGAAGCCTTACCGGAAAGCAAGCGATATAAGCAAGCAGCATATGAAAGATAAGTTGTTAGAATTTGACCAGTTCAAATTTTAAATTTTGAAGTTGTCTTCCTTGAACGATCACATTTTGTATGGAAAACCTGTGCGCGGAGGAACCTACCCGTAGCTTGCCGCACCCTTATCTTGCTTTCGAGTTCACTCAACGATTTAAGTGAGCTGCGACAAGTGTCGCGCCCCTGCTTCGTTTCCGAGTACGCTCAGCAAGCTAAGTGCGTTGCGGCTAGCTGCGGCAAGGTTGCTTGCCGGCGAGAACCTTGGCCAGCAGGCTGCTCAGAGTCCAGCACTCAGCGCTCGCGGCAAGGGCCCCTTGCCGGCAAGCTCCCCGGGAGCGTAGGGTGAAAAACATACAAAGTCAAAGATTGAGACAAGGAAGATAACATTGCACCGATTAATCAAAATAAAGTGAATATCTTACAAAGGATAAATTGTCGCGATGGACTAATAAGTTCATGACATAATGTGCAGCAACAAGATAAAGATAATGGAGCCCTAGTCTACGCGGTCGCCTTCCTTCCTGCCAAGCTTTGCCACCTTGGCGATGATGTGGCCGACCTGCTCCTTCAGGGCCTCCGTGTCTGCATCAGCCGGCAAGCTGCGAAGAACGTTCGTGAGGTTGATTCCCGGGTTGCGGTACACGATCTTCGTCAGCACCCGCTCCAGAGTTCCCGCGCAGAGCAGGCGCGACTCCTCGGCCAGCTGCGCGGGGATGCGGTTCCGGAGACTTGCAAGGGCCGGCGCGACCCCTCTGAAGAAGAGGCTGAGCCTGGCGCTATGCGGGAGATCCGGATCCGGCGAGTAGATGAGATGTTCGACCTTCAACGCCAGCAACTCCTGGTCAATATTGGACGCAGAAGAAACCAGCTCTTCGGTCCACACTTCAATGGTCTGCCGGAAGAGCTCGGACGCCTTGTTGACGTTCTCCACCAAGGTCCGCTCCTTGCGGAGCTCATCCTTCAACTTGGTCTCCTGAGCCCGGGCAGCATCGAGCGATTCCTTCAGAGTGGTGACCTTCAGCTCCAAGTCCTCAATGGAGTCCTTGGCGGCCTTCAGCTCGTCGCCCCTCTTGGAGAGACTCACCTGAAGCTCGGAGTTTGTGTGAGCATCCTTCTCGCGCTCCAAGATGAGCGCGGCAACCTTCTCGGCGCTCACCTTCATCGCCTTCTCCAACTGTTCAACCTTGGCGGCGAGCTCTTTCTTGGCGTCTTCCGCGGCAACCGCGGCGGCTTTCGCCTCCTTCAGCTCCCCGCCAAGGGCAGCCTCGCGAGCGGTAAGGTCCTCCTCATGGGAGTCCAGCTCGACCTTCCGCTGCGCGAGCTCTCCTTCTCGCCGGGACATCTCCACCCCGGCGAGACGCTGCTGTTCTTCCGCTTCAGCTTTCTCGAGCACCCATTCCTGGTACTCGCCGGCGAGACGCTCCCGTTCCTCCGCCACCTCGCGGAGGGCTGCCTGATTGGCGGCGCTGAGCTCCGCCGCGCGCTTCTCCATTTCCGCCGCGGCCTTGGCGGCAAGGGCCTCCCGGGAGGCCAGCTTCGCCTGCCTGGCCCGGTAAAGGGCCAGGAGCTGGTGGAGCAACCTCTCCTCCTCGGGCCCCTCACTCCCGCCGGGCGCCTCGACGATTTTCAGGCCTGCGGAGGCGAGGACTTCTCCGTCGAACGCCTCGCCCTCCGCAGGAGCTCGCGATGAAGACACCCAAGGCATCTGGATGAAGACGCCGTTGGGGGCCTCGAGATAATACCCCTGCTCCTTGTTGGCGGAGGGGCCGGAGGCCGGTGCAGCATCTGATGCTCCCGCCGCCTCCGGGCCGGCGGTGTGGTCGCCGTCCCCCTCCCCAGCCGCTGCGTCCGCAGCTGGGGCAGTCTCCTACGCGGCCGGCTCGGCGGCCTCGGCCATCTCCTCGACGACAGGAGCGTCGCCGCCGCCGCCCTGCGCGCCCTCCTCCTCAAGGTCGATGACCTCCGTCTCCATGGGCGCAGGAGGAGGAAGATCTAAAAAGAAGAAGAAGAAAAAGAAGTTCAAGACTCAAGAAAATATCCAAAAAAGAGGCAAGCCAAGAAGACAAGTCACAAAACTTACCTTGGCGGACGTCCTCAGCGGCGGGCTCCCTCGCCGGGGAGCTCGGCCTTGGCGGAGTGGCCGCCCTCGCCGGGCTGCTCGCCCTTGGCGGGGTACTCTGCCTCGACGGAGTACCCGCCCTCGGCGGAGCACTCTCCCTTGCCGGAGAGTTCTGCCTTGGCGGGGATGGCGGGGCCTGCGGCTCCTCAGCAGTGGTCTCCGGGCGCTCTTCCCGCTGGGGCTCCACCTCTGCACAGAACAAGACAAGAAACGGCAAGATATGAAGACAAAACCAAATCCTCAGGCGTTCCCCGACAAGCGAAAAGAGAGAACCCCAGACTTACGCTGGGGGCTGCGCTGCGGGCTACGCTGGGGGCTGCTCCTCGGAGCAGCGCTCGGATCCGGCAGGCTCGGCTCCGGCACACCCCCTGTTGCCGCGGCTGCCGAGTCTTCCGCGACCTCAACCTCGGGCGCCTTGGCCTTCTTCGCCGCGCGATGGGCCAGGGTCCTGAAATCAGAACGATAAACAGAGTCAACATCAACAAAAAAAATCAAGACAAAAATCAAGAAGATATAAAGTCTTGGATTCTTACTCCTGGTCCTCCTCGTCGTCCTCGCTCAGGGCGGAGAAGTCATACTCCACCGTGGGCGCGTCGGCGCGAGGAGCGGAAGACGAAGACTCCCTCGCGCGCTTGGTGTTCACCGGGGCTGGGGGCTGCGAAGACCCAGCCCCTGTGGCTGCCGGCGCCCAAGGAGCGGGCGGAGCCGTTGCTCCGCTCCGAGAAGACCCCTGCCGGCTCCCTGCCGGCCTGCGGGGCGCCTCCGTCGTGGTCCGCGCACGGGCCGCCTCCGCTGCGGCTGGTGCGCCGGACGGCCTTGGCGCGGCTTGGCTCCCCCGGGGAGCTGCCCGGCGAGGCGGCTGTTGCCGGGGCGCCTGCGCCCTCTCCCCCGTTGCCGCCTTGCGGAGGCGCTTCGCCGGGGACTGCCTCGGGCTTGCCGGGGGCGGGGAGCTCTCCGACGAGGAGAGGTCGTCGGCGTACAACTCCGTGGATCCGCCGGAGTCCTCGGCCTCCTCCTCCTCCTCCTCTGCCCCGGCCGGCTCACTGGGCCCAGCGTCCTGCGCTGCGGCCCCCTTTCCCTTGGCGCCTCCGCCCCTTGCGGCGCCTCTGCTCCCTCCGGCGGTGCCCTCCATTGCCGCGGCCTCCGCCGCGATCTCGTGGATCCCGGAGTGCCTCAGCGAGGGGACCCCGGCGAGCGCGTCGGGTGGAAGATTCAGCAACCTGCGGATCTCCGCCTCCTCCGCCTGGGTGGACGCGTCCTCAGCCTCCGCCTCCTCCGGCGAGAATCCGAAAACTCCTGCCGCCGCGGCTGCGGCGGCCTCCTCGGCCCGAGAAGCTATGTAGGCGATCTCCTGGTCGGTGGTGTCCCGCGTGTGCAGCTTGAGGTCCTCCTTGTTCTTCGCCACCTCGGCGAGGTTGTCGTAGAAGTTGAGGACGTCGATGGGCTTCGGGGCGATCCACGTGCGGTCCAAGCCATGCGAGTCACACATGGGCATCATGGCGAGGATCCGATCCCTGACGGCGTTGTTGCAGAGCGGCACCACTTCCCGGGGAGTCCTGAACCACTCGGGGTGCGTCGGGTCGTACTTGAAGAGTTCCCGTACCATTCCCCGCAGCTCCAGCGTGGTGAAGTTGAAATTGAGCCCGGGTCGCAGCCTCATGATGTCTGCCGGGCCGCCGTACTCCCAGGCCGGCCTCTTCCGGTCTTGGAGAGGGGCGATGCGCCGGCGGAGGAAATCTGCGCCCACCTCAGCAACTGACAGATTGGCCAACCGAAGACGAAGAATCCGGACGAGGGCGATGTTGAGCTTGACGTCGTCCGAGTCCAGCTCACTCCAGTCCCTGCCGCGCACGATGGGTGTTGTGCGCGGCGCGGTGAAGGCTTGCGGCTGGTCTTCTACGATCCAGCACCACTCCGCTCGCCATTCCTCCCACTTGCCGCGGAGCTCCCCCGGCAAGTACGCCCCTTTCTTATTCAGACGAAAGACCCAAGAAATTCCTCCGGAGAGGGGGGCATCGGCCTCGGCTCTAGGAGTGAAGAAGTGTCTAAAGAGGGCTACATTGGGGTGGACTCCTATGAAGTTTTCGCACATGTGTGCGAAAACGGCCATGGTGAGAATGGCGTTGGGGGTGAAGTCAAGCAGATGGAGGCCATATGTGTTCATGACGTCGCAGAAGAAGTTTGAGAAAGGAGGACAGAGACCACAATGAAAAAAGGCAGCAAAGAAGTAGTACCCGCCGGGATAGCTGTCCTTGGCGGCGGCCGGGTACGCTCGCGTGCGGGGATGCGCGTCGGTTCCCTTGGACCAGAACAAGTAATACTTGTTCCAGAGCTCCCGCACGCCGAGCTTTGGCGGGAAGACGACGTGCCGCTTCCGGTACGCGATGAGCTTGGCCGCTTGCTCCGATTTCTCCCGCTTGGCCTTCTCCGCCTTTGCCTTGTCGGTCTTTGGGGCCATGGCGGACGCGGTGGAAGGAGGGGGACGAAGAGCTCGGCGGCGGCAGAGATGTGGAGGCAGAGCGCAAGAAGGAATCTTTGGAGGAGGAAGACGACGTAATGAGAGCGCAAGGAGGGGAACCGCGCCCGCTCCCTCTGCTTTTATGGGGGAGTGGGGGGCGTTTCGCCCTTTCCATTAAGAGATCGTGGGCACGTCCCATCCCACGGCGCCGCGATCGACGCGTGCCGTTACCGTGGGGTGCGGCGGATATGGAAGTGGATTCGGCGCGCCGCGGGCCGCGGGTGCCCGTGCACTGTTTTGGGCCTGGCCCAACAGCGCTCGGCACCGTGTGTGGCCCAGGCCCGGGGGCTCCTGTCGGTGTACTAAGGTAGGGGTACCCCAGTACCCCAACTTGTGCACGGGCAGTTGCAGCTTCCCGCGGCAAGGTTTACTGCGTGCTCGCCGGAGACCTTCCTGCTCCCTATTAAACCATTCAAAAACAAAGTATACAAGACATAAGACCGAGACCCCGGCAAGAGGAGCTTGCCGGGAAGGCCGTACCAGGCTCGAGACCGCCCCACTAACACAAGACCCTGGCAAGAGGAGCTTGCCAGGAAGACTAGAAGACAACGCCTCGGCGCTATATGCGCCCCCGCAAGGGGCCCGGGGAGCGACAAGCTCCCGGGCCCGGCAAGACCAAGGCCCTGGCAAGGTGCTTGCCGGGGAGGCTGCGCTGTGTGCCCGCGCTCCAGCTCATCGGCCCACGCGTCGCCCTGGGGCCTATCCGGGGACGCGTGGCGGATGGCTGTGCAGCCTGGGGTACACGGTGGCACTCCACGGTGATGGATCCATCGCCGTGGCGGACGGAGACGCTAAGGCGGGAGCTTTTGGGGTCGACGGCGACGGGCATTAAATGCCCTTGTCCCCCACTGTTAAAGTAGGTATAGACCACTGTTCTGTACTGTAGCTCCACTGTTCCCGCACTGTTGCAACTACCACCTCTTTTACATTTTTACCCCTTTCTCCTACGTTGACACCTGTCGGTGACCCCTTGCACTATAAAAGGAGGCCCATGCGCAACGTGGGGGGGTTCGGAACCTAGTTCACTCTCGCGCCTGGTGTAGCTGCTTCTTCAAGCTCCCGAGCGCTCAAACTCAATACACAACCAAGCAGGAGTAGCGTTTTACGCGTCTACCGCGGCCCGAACCTGGGTAAAACTGCCCGCGTGCTCGTCACGATCTGCTCTTTGTGCTCCCTCCGCCCTCGTACCGCACAGACAAGGGGCTCCGGTCCCATAGGTGTTCGTGGCGGACAGTTTCCCCCGACAATCGCCATCGCTACCCTAACCCTAGACGAAGCAGACTACCCTAACCCTAGACCTGGGCCTATGAATTTTTGCAGGGCAACAATTTCACTCTGAAAAAACACTTCATTCATCAGTAGCAACAGAGAAGAGGTTACATGGTCTTCTTCTTTTTTGCGAGAGACCACTTGTCTTACTCAATCACCAACATGACTAGCAGAACGCCCGTGCGTTGCTACGGGCTATGCATATATAAATTAATTGAACTAATGATTAAGATTGTCTGTAAGGTCAAGGCTCATTTGTTCTCAAAGGTCCGGACGTGTTCGGACATCAAACGAACGCTTAGTAGGCTCTTCAAAATTCAACTGTATGGACAGTCCGGGCTCCCCCAAATTTAGACAATATATGGGGAAGAAATGCAATTGTTCGGACTATTCCCCATGTTATCTCCAACACATGGGTCCAACACATAAGCTCCACCCCACAACGTATCGCCCCCTTTATCTCTCGGACCCTCCCTTTCTCACTAGGTTTCCCGCCTTAGTGGGACATTTCTCGCTGGAGCCTCCTTTGAAATCAAAGGACACCCACCTCACCTTCGTCATGCATTGCAACAAAGATGACATTTTTCATATTTATTGTATAATAAAGTGGATTAAACTAACGCATACTACTGACATAAAATAATAAATAACTATAGAGATCAGTCTCAAAGGTCCATTCAACTTCGCAAATGAACATTGACATGGGAGGTAAGTGGCAACCTGAAAGTATCTGCGGTGGCATCTCAGGGACATGTCCCCGTAAGCGATACCAGTTGAGTGCAAAAGGCGTGTTGGAGTTGTGGACGTCGGGTTGGTGGCCCGTTGAACATGGACCTTGTGTTGTGTGGTTGCAACTATTGCAGGCATAGGGAATGCTTGTCTTCACCATCGCGGGAGAGTGCCTCATGACTTCTTTCCGATAGTGATGGAAGAGCAGCTTCTTTGGCTGAGCGAATCCCCCAGCCTATATGCACGTGAAATGCATGTCTTAATAGAATTTAGAATTTGAATACACATCTTGCAATTTCAATTCACATGTAGCTACTTGTGTTGCAATCCTAAATGTGCAATAATCTAGACAGATCAAATGCTGATGGGCTATACTTGTTTCCAAACATAATTAAATATCTAATTAAATGCTGATGAGATTTACTTGTTTCCAAACATAATTAAATATATGTGTTGTAAGCAATCAAGCATTGCAAAATAGTACAAGTAGGATCTGAAGGCATTAGGATTTACAACAAAATGGACAGATGTGCTACATAAATATATATTTTTCTCTTTCTATAACCATGATCAATATAACCTGAATAAATATAATTGTTCCAAATAATATTAGTATTAGCTTACTTATAAGTACTACCGTAGCCTTGACAACCCATAGCTCATGGATGAATCCATTAGTGACACTCTATTCCCTGTATTCATGCCATTCGCCAGCAACGCTGGTGCACTTTAGCTGTAACATCTTTCTGATTCCTGGAAAGAGTTTGACATACCAATCCCCCTTTGCGAATAAAGTTACTCAGAACAGAGGAGGAAGTACAATTTACCTACTTTGACGATATACTTGAGAAATGATGTACAGGGGGAGCTTATTATAAACTTTATGGTGCCAGCAAAATAACTCAAAACAGAGGAGGCAGATGGGGATTTGCATTAGCAAAATGTAAAGCCTATGGCGTCGTGCAGCAACAGCTGTCCAGGAGATTAGAAATATGCACATTCGGTCCATGGTGATGGTGCTTTTAAGATGTTAAAGATCTGAAACAGCCACCAAGATCAAGTTCATCTTAAAAACAGATTGAAGCATATGTATGTACCTATCTAGAAGAGACGACACCAATTCGAACCCAGCCAAGCGATCGAAGGACCCGAGGCATTGGAATCCCACCACTCACCCTGCACAACATTGTGCACCACGACGTGTTGACGTGCTACCTCGTGCCACATTCCCGCCTCGGCACCATGCTACCTCGAGTCCTCCACGACAACTCCCATGTGTGGCACGGATCTAACCACCATGGTATATAAAATATTCTCTATAAAAACATTGCAGACATGCGCTTAATTCTCCCTGTCACTAATTCTCTATTTGAATCTCTCATATTATACTATTATAGTCTCACTAATATGTAGATACGAAAAGTAATGCTAATCAAACCTTGAAAATTTATTTACGGATAAAAAGAGGCAGGGGATACATCAAACACTCATTCATGTAATAAAAATCACAGGAATCTACTCACATCCTTGGTGTTCAAATGAATATATTGCGGAGAGCGTACATGTTATAAGCCTTGAAGAAATCTGCGAGATCAGATTGAATTTCCCAGTGCCTTGTTTGGATTGGAAAGGAGGTCACATGAAGATGCAGCTTAGCTAATGTTTGATTATCTGTTAGTAGCGTGGCCTGTTGACTCAGCACATCTTGCCATGATCGTCCTATTCTCTACAACATAGATTCCAATGCTTGTAGCAGGTTGCACAGAGCTCTTCTTCTTTCAATTTATGCGTACTTAGGACAGTCAAGGCAACCTACATAGAATACTGGTCTAGCCTTTGCAACACTCTTCACACCACTCTGTTTTTGTGGAAAGATTTGGTCTGTTGGAGAAGAACTTGCCAGGGCATCAAGCTGCCTCTTCTCTACAAATATAGATTTCAATGCTTTAGCTACTCACATATTTCTTTCAAAAAAGACAAACTTTATCAACTGAAGAGGAAAGTGAATCCTGCAAATCCATGAAATGGTCATATTGATTTGTAACAATTTCCTAAAAAATGCTAAATGTTTTTGGACCTTTTCATCATGCTAGTATGGACTTACTTTCTTAGGACTATCAACTCTGTAGTTAACAGACCATGAACATTCCATCTCTGGATTTCCTAGACAGTAGACTCCATAGGACACTCTTGTTTACTTCCAGTCCACAAGATAAGATGTGACAAGGAGTTGGTGCACATATCAAGCCATAGCATGATTTTAGTTAAATCAAAGACAATATAATTGTGCCTCGCCTGAAGAAGCCTCCCTAGTAGAGATACTCATCATAGATGCCGCCACATAGCCACAGCTCACAAAGTCAAATGCCGCAAGATGGAAAAAGTATGGATTACTAATGATTTCTCTGTTGGGGATCGTAGCAGAAAATCAAAAAAATTCCTACGCATCACCAAGATCTATCTATGGAGTAATCTAGCAACGAGGGAGAGGGGAGTGCATCTACATACCCTTGTAGATCGTGATGCGGAAGCGTTGCAAGAACACGGATGAAGGAGTCGTACTCGCTGCGATTCAGATCGCGGTTGATTCCGATCTAAGCGCCGAACAACGGCGCCTCCGCGTTCAACACACGTGCAGCCCGATGATGTCTCCCATGCCTTGATCCAGCAAGGAGAGAGGGAGAGGTTGGGGAGGACTCCATCCAACAGCAGCACGACGGCGTGGTGGTGGTGGAGGAGCGCGGGACTCCAGCAGGGCTTCGCCAAGCACTGCGAGAGACGAGGAGGGAAAGAGGTAGGGCTGCGCCAGGCGACAGAGGTCAAAACCGTGTTATGGGCAGCCCCAAACCTCACATATATATAGGGGGAAGGGAGGGGCTGTGCCCCCTTTAGGGTTTCCCACCCCTAGGGGTGCGGCCACCCTAGATCCCATCTAGGGGTGGCGGCCAGAGGGGGAGAGGGAGAGGGGGCACCAGATTGGGCCCTGGGGCCCATCTGCCCTAGGGTTTGCCCCCCTTCCCTCTTGGAGGCGCCTTGGGCCCTGGTGGGGGGGGCGCACCAGCCCACCTGGGGCTGGTCCCCTCCCACACTTGGCCCATGCAGCCCTCTGGGGCCGGTGGCCCCACCCGATGGACCCCCGGGACCCTCCTGGTGGTCCCGGTACGCTACCGATAGCGCCCAAAACTTTTCCGATGACCAAAAGGGGACTTCCATATATGAATATTTACCTCCGGACCATTCCGGAACTCCTCGTGACGTCCGGGATCTCATCCGGGACTCCGAACAACATTCGGTAACCGCGTACATACTTTCCCTATAACCCTAGCGTCATCGAACCTTAAGTGTGTAGACCCTACGGGTTCGGGAACCATGCAGACATGACCGAGACAACTCTCCGGCCAATAACCGACAGCGGGATCTGGATACCCATGTTGGCTCCCACATGTTCCACGATGATCTCATCGGATGAACCACGATGTCAAGGATTCAATCAATCCCGTATACAATTCCTTTGTCTACCGGTATAGTACTTGCCCGAGATTCGATCGTCGGTATCCCGATACCTTGTTCAATCTGGTCACCGGCAAGTCTCTTCACTCGTTCCGTAACACATCATCCCGTGATCAACTCCTTGATCACACCGTGCACATTATGATGATGTCCTACTGAGTGGGCCCAGAGATACCTCTCCGTCATACGGAGTGACAAATCCCAGTCTCGATTCGTGCCAACCCAACAGACACTTTCGGAGATACCTGTAGTGCACCTTTATAGCCACCCAGTTACGTTGTGACGTTTGGTACACCCAAAGCATTCCTACGATATCCGGGAGTTGCACAATCTCATGGTCTAAGGAAAAGATACTTGACATTTAGAAAAGCTTTAGCATACGAACTACACGATCTGTGCTAGGCTTAGGATTGGGTCTTGTCCATCACATCATTCTCCTAATGATGTGATCCCGTTATCAACGACATCCAATGTCCATGGTCAGGAAACCGTGACCATCTGTTGATCAACGAGCTAGTTAACTAGAGGCTTACTAGGGACATGGTGTTTGTCTATGTATCCACACATGTATCTGAGTTTCCTATCAATACAATTCTAGCATGGATAATAAACAATTATCATGAACAAGGAAATATAATAATAACCAATTTATTATTGCCTCTAGGGCATATTTCCAACAGTCTCCCACTTGCACTAGTGTCAATAATCTAGTTCACATCGCCATGCGATTAACACTCACAGGTCACATCGCCATGTGACCAACATCCAAAGAGTTTACTAGAGTCAGTAATCTAGTTCACATCAATATGTGATTAACACTCAATGAGTTCTGGGTTTGATCATGTTATGCTTGTGAGAGAGGTTGTAGTCAACGGGTCTGCAACATTTAGATCCCTATGTACTTCGCAAAACTTTATGTCATATCGTAGATGCTGCTACCACGTTCCACTTGGAGCTATTCCAAACTGTTGCTCCATTATACGTATCCGGTATCTCCACTCAGAGTTATCCGGATAGGTGTTAAGCTTGCATCGACGTAACTCTTTACGTCGAACTTTTTATCACCTCCATAACCGAGAAACATTTCCTTATCCCTCTAAGGATAATTTTGACCACTATCTAGTGATCCACTCCTAGATCACCTTTGTACCCTCTTGCCAGACATGTGGCAAGGCACACATCAGGTGCGGTACTCAGCATGGCATACCGTATAGAGCCTATGACAAAAGCATAGGGGACGACCTTCGTCCTTCCTCTTTCTTCTGCCGTGGTCAAGTTTTGAGTCTTACTCAACTTCACACCTTATAACTCAGGTAAGAACTCCTTCTTTGAATAATCTATTTTGAACTCCTTCAAAATCATGTCAAAGGTGTGTGTGTTCCTTTTGAAAGTATCATCAGGCGTCTTGATCTATCGCTATAGATCTTGTTGCCCAATTATATAAGCAGCTTTATCCAGGTCTTCCTTTGAAAAACTCCTTTCAAACAACCCTTTACGCTTTCCAGAAATTCTACATCATTTCGGATCAACAATATGTCATTCACATATACTTATCTGAAATTTTGTAGTGCTCCCACTCACTTTATTGTAAATACAAGTTTCTAACAAACTTTGTATACCCAAAAACTTTGATCACTCCATCAAAGCGTATATTCCGACTCCGAGATGCTTGCTCTAGTATATGGAAGGATCGCTGGAGCTAGCATACCTTTTAGCATCCTTAGGATCGACAAAACCTTCCTGATTGTATCACATACAGCCTTTCCTTACGAAGACTTGTTTTGACATCCATCAGCCAGATTTCATAAATGCAGCTAATACTAACATGATTCCGACGGACTTAAGCATCGCTACGGGTGAGAAAATCTCATCGTAGTCAACTCCTTGAACTTGTGAAAAACTCTTTGCAACAAGTCGAGCTTCATAGACGGTGACATTACCATCCACGTCCGTCTTCTTCTTAAAGATCCATTCATCTCAATGGCTTGCCATTTGATACGTCCAAAACGTATCTATAATTTCTGCTTGCTCCATGCTTCTTTTGTGTGATATTGCTATGATATTGATGCACTTCCATACACTTTTGATCATATTTGGACTAACTTATTAACTCAGTGCACCACAGTGCCAGTTCCTGTTTTCTGTTGTTTTTCTATTTCAGGTTTCCCCCATATTAAAAGTGCTCCAAAAATTCCAGGAAAAATATAGGAAAAATCAGCGTACAGGAAGCTTCGCGAAAAACCAAAGATGGGCCAGAGGGGAGCCAGGGGAGGCCCAGGCGGCCACCTGGCGCGGCCCCACCCCTGGCCGTGCCAGGGGGGCGCCTGGGGCCCCTGCTCCGCCTCTGGCTGCCCCCCTTCGCATATATATCCCTCTCGTCCCGAAACCCTCGAGGACAGAACCCTTTTTCACGATCTCGCCTCTGTTCCGTCGCCGCAGCGCTTCCAAGATCGGGAGCATCAGGAGAACTCTTCCCGGCACCCTGCCGGAGGGGAGAACCACCACCGGGAGCTTCTCCACCACCATGGATGCTTCCCGGATGAGTCGTGAGTAGTCCACCTTGGACCATGGGTCCATGATCAGTAGCTATGTGATGTTCTCCTCGCCTCTTTGCTCTTCATGGTTTAGACCTCGTGAGCTGCCCTACATGATCGAGGCACATATGTAATCTTTCTGCTGTTGCCTTGCTGAGTTTGCTGGGATCTAATGGATTATGAGACTATGTTCAGATTGTGTTTGAGTAATATATTTGATTCACCTCTTTTATATCTTTGTTCTTGAGTAATTCTTGCATTTTCTCCGTTGCTGTTTATTGCTTTGGCCAAGTATTAGGTAGTAACTCCAAGAGGGAGCATTATGCTTGATTGTGGGTTCATGCCCCCTGATGACTAGCTTGAGTGACAGAAACATGAGTCTAGGGGATGTGATGTTGCCACAAGGGAGAAAACAACAGTGCTTGTACTTGCGGGTGCAAGGATTGTTTACTTTACGCAAAGTTCTTTTAATGCAGTTGTCTGTTGCTTTGAGTTTACACTTTGGGTGGGATTCGCAACTTAATACCTGCGAGATGTTCTGGATAGATATCTCAAGGTGGATGATTAGTAGTAGATGCAGATGGATTTCGGTCTACTTGCCTTGGCGTACCGCCCATGCTTTTGAGCCTCTACCTTTCTTTGCAGCATAGTTAGCATTGGTTTGCGCACATAATCCTGTCAATTGCCCAGCTGTAATTTGTTTACCTCGCTTTGTTGTTTTATCGTCTTTTGGGAGAGAGACATCACTAGTGAACATCATGGGACCCCGGTCCATATTACCACCGCTGATCACACCTTCTATTTACTTCCTGTTTTTATTTCCTAGTTGCAGTCATAGCTATCATTATTATCTCTTGTGTTTGATCCTTTGTAAACAACAAGGCCGGAGGGATTGACAACCTCTCTGTACTCGTTGGGAGCAAAGTTATCGGTATCTGTGTGCAGGTTCCGTCAACCGCTAAGTTTCTGGCGCCGTTGACACGTACTTGTCGACCCTCGGAGTCTCACGGGTTTCGATCCTTGGTATCTTTGCCAAGGGAAATTTGCCGCTACGCTACATCTCAACCTTCCACTTGGGGTAACCAACGAGGGGCGAGAAGCCATCAAGCAAGTTTCTGGCGTCGTTGCCGGGGACTCCACTCTTCAAGATAGGGGAGTTGCACGCTATCTTTTATCTTTGCTTTTTAGTCTTGTTAGTTTACCTTTCAGTTTTTGCTTTAGTGTCCCTTACCAAAAATCACAAAAATAGTTATCTTGCTTGCTGCTGCTATGGGTTCCACCGAGAACACCAAGTTGTGTGACTTCACTAGTCATAACAACAGTGACTTTATCTGGACGCCTATTGCTACACCTGCCACTTCAGCACCTTCTTATGAGATTAAACCTGCTTTGCTGAACCTAGTTATGAAAGATCAATTCTCCGGTGCTGGAGATGATGCTGCTTTGCACTTAAATAATTTTGATGAGCTATGTGATATGCAAAATTACAAAGAAGTAGATGGTGATATTGTTAAGCTTAAGCTTTTTCCTTTCTCCTTGAGAGGAGGAGCTAAAATCTGGTTTCAATCCATGCCTAGAAATAGTATAGATTCTTGGGACAAGTGCAAGGATGCCTTTATTGGTAAGTACTATCCCCCTACTAAAATTATCCAATTAAGGAGTAACATAATGAATTTTAAACAATTGGATAATGAACACGTCGCCCAAGCTTGGGAACGCATGAAATCTCTTGTCAAGAACTGCCCTACTCATGGTTTGACTACTTGGATGGTTATCCAAACTTTTTATGCAGGCTTGAACTTTACCTCACAGAACTTGTTAGATTCGGCCGCGGGAGGAACCTTTATGTCAACTACACCTGGTGCTGCCACGAAACTTCTCGACGAGATGATGACCAATTATTCCCAATGGCACACCGAACGCGCTCCAACAGGTAGGAAGGTAAACTCTGTCGAGGAGATTTCCTCCCTAAATGAAAAGGTTGACTTGATCATGTCTCTACTTTCCAAGCAATCTTCTATTGATCCTCATGATGTTCCTTTAAATTCTTTGATTGCTCAAGATCAAGTAGATGTGAACTTTATCTCTAGAAACAATTTCAATAACAATGCTTATAGGAGTAATTTTGGTAGAAACCCTAGACCGTTCCCCTCTAATTCCTATGGGAACAACAATGCTTATCCTAGCACCAAGAACTCCACTTCTGAACTAGAGATTATGCTTAAGGACTTCATCACTACCCAAAAGGCCTTCAATAAGAGTGTAGAAGAAAAACTAGACAAACTAGATAATCTCTCTTCGAAGGTAGACAATTTAGCCCATGAGGTAGAGTTGCTTAAAATTAGAACTTCTCCTCTTGAGGAGAGGAAGACCACTCCTATTGAATGCTATTCAAGTGCAAATTAATGAAAACATTAGGATGATGGCTAAACTTAAAGAGAGATGGGCTAGAGAAAAGGAGGAAGAAGATAGAATTAAGAGACTTCCTACCCACCACATTGTTGCTACTATCCAAGTTGTTGAGGATATCCAAACTCTTCGCACCCAATGCACTCCTAGTCCCATTGGACCTATTAATGGTGATGCTATGACCTCAACCGTAGAAGAAGAAACTCCTATGACCATAGAAGCTACCAAACAAGTGAGCCTAAAGGACACCACTACCACTTTACTTGATAGTAGTGACCTTGATTTTGATAATTGCACCCTTTCTGAAGTTATTGGTTTTCTTCACAAGATGTCTAGAGATCCCCACACTAGCACACTTAATCTTGCCTTCACGGAGCATATCACTAATGCTCTTATCAAAGCTAGGGACGAGAAGCTTAGGGTAGAAGCCTCCATACCTAGAAAGCTAGAAGATAGTTGGGATCCTATGATTAAAATTAAGTTGAATAACTTCTCTTGCTATGCTTTATGTGATGTTGGAGCTAGTACCTCCGTTATGCCCAAAAGAATGTATGATATGTTTGAATTGAAACCTTTTGATCCTTGTTCTTTTGGTGTTCGTCTTGTTGATTCTTCCGTAAAGAAACCTTTGGGGAAGATCGACGATGTTCTTATCATTGTCAATGACAATTATGTTCCCGTTGATTTTACTATTATGGATATTGAATGTGAACCTTCATGTCCAATTATTTTGGGACGTCCTTTTCTTCGCACCGTTGGTGCTATCATTGACATGAAAGAGGGGAATTTAAAATTCGAATTCCCTCTCAAGAAAGGGATGGAACACTTCCCTAGAAAGAAGATTAAGTTGCCTTTTGAGTCCGTTACACGGGCTAGCTATTCTCTTACTCTTGATAAAACTTGATCTTCTCTTTTTGCATCATGCCTAGCTTAAACGCATAAAAGAAAGCGCTTTTGGGAGGCAGCCCACAACGAATTAGGTTTTATTTTGCTTTTGTTGTGTCTTGATGTTTGTTACTACAGTAGCATCATCATTGTATATTTTCTTTTCAGCTTTGTGCCAAGTTTAGCCTCCGATTGCAAGAAAGTTCAAAAGTTGTGACGTGCTGTCCAGAAAACAGATTCTGTCCTTGGACAGAAAAATTCGAATAAAATCACCAGATCATCTTTTTGATCTGCATTTTTTTGACAGCGTGCTCTATACAATTGGCTTTCGAGCGTCTGTTCTGAGTTGTTTTATTTGAGTTGCAGAAGTGCCCCGAAAAAAATATTTACTACCTGCTGGTCTGTTTTTCACAGATTCTGTCCTGTTTTGCCTTTTCTTCGTTTTGCAAACCTTGAGCTTGCTTTTTCTTTGCAAAAACCTTTTGGCAATCTTGAGAAGCAGTAGTTCTTCAAGATTATCTTTATTTCTAGTAGGGAAAAAATATTTTATTGTGGGTACTAACCTCGCTAATCAGATTATGATGAGTTATGTATGAAGGGAGTTTTCAAGTGTGCGAGGGAAGATGATAAAAGAAGATTCAGGAGGGTCAAACGCTCAAGCTTGGGGATGCCCCCGTGCACCCCCAAGAAATATTCAAGAAGACTCAAGCGTCTAAGCTTGGGAATGCCCCCATGCATCCCCTTCTCCATCAACAATTATCAGTTCGTCTTTCGTTCCACTATAATTTTATCACTTCATGCGTTATATGCTATGCTTGGAGCGTCTTGCTCTTAGTTTCTTTTTTTAGTTTTCTTTAGCTTTGCTTGCTGTTCATAACAAGTTAGAACCCAGCTTTCTTTGTGTGGGAGAGAAACACGCTCCACTTCAACCTAGATCACAACATAGGATTTTCATGCTTATCTTTGTTGTGTGTGTTCTTTGTCTTTCCATAGGTGTTGTCATGTTTAGCTCTTAGTTTTCATGCTTTTCTTTTTAAAGAGCTTTTGTTTAGTTGGTTGCTGAACTCTCTTGAGTTTCCATCTTTATCTTGTTAAGAGAGTTTGCCTGTTGCACTGAGTTGTGTGTCTTAACTTAAAGTAGGCAATTGAGGTTGCTATTTAATTTTAGTAGTAACTTGCAATAGTTTTGAGGTATTGCCATGAGTAATGTCTGAACTTTTGGTGTCAAGAGCTTTAGCCTATTAGTGATAGATGTCGTATTTTGGGCAATCCGTGTTTATTTTCGAAAACCTACAAAATAGTTGAGAACTTTAGCTACTAGATGGATCACTAATCTTTGGAGGGATCGAATATTAGAGTACACTCACGTACCATGAGTCCAGGATGCGCAAGGATAACCAAACCCCCATACACTCCTCCTCGGGGTACTTGTCTCTTTGTGAACCTCCTAATTAGATTGAGAGTTACCGACAATAAGTGCATGAGTTCTTCGGACTAATGTGAGTATTCGAAAGTTGACACTTCCACCTAGCCATATTTTTCTAGGCTCTTCGGTACCGTGCATTGCCCTTTCTCACCTCGAGAGTTGGCGCATACTTCGCCGGTGCATCCAAATCCTTGGCACGATACGCTCTGTCATCATAGGCCTGATTATATCCTTCCACAAAACAGCCACCATACCTACCTATCAAGGCATTTCCATAGCCTTTCCGAGATACATTGCCATGCAACATCCATCTTCTCATGACTTGATCTTCATGTCATACATGCTTTTTGCTTGATCGATGAGCCGCATGCTAGTTGGGCCTTGCCCTAATCATTGCTACATGATGCGCTAGTATCATTGCATATCCTGCTACACCGGCAGAGGCATACATTTGCATACATCATGATAGTTTCATTTTCTTTATGTAGAGTACTTTTGTAAAGTGTGAAAGATCTTCTATACTTCTTGTAATATATAGAGTGTTGCCCTTAAAGTGAGGAAAAGATCCCAAAGAGGACAAAATCAAAAGATCCCAAAGAGGACAAATGAGAGTTAAATAGAAAGAGCCATTGAGGCCACACAAAAAAAATAAAAAAAGAGAAAAAAGAGAAAAAGAAATAAAAAGAGAGAAGGGGGCACACTACTATTCCTTTTGAGAGATCCACACTCGTACTCCATCTTATACCTTGTACTCCATAGAGATTATCATTCATGCATATAGCTATGTGGGGACCTTCACACTATAGAACTTGGCTTGTATATTCCAATGATGAGCCTCCTCAAAAGAGCTCTAGGTCTTCTTGAGCGAGCAAGTTGGATGCACCCCCACTAGTTCCATTGGAGAGCTTACCTTAGCTCATATGTGCATCCGTTGCATGGCAATCCCTACTCCTCACATCATATCTATCATTTGGCTTTCTCTCGCCTATGATTGTCCTCATTGATGTGAGCCTTTCACACCTTTTTTGTCTTCCCCCTCCATCATTTTTCTCTCTTTGCCATCCTAAGTGTCAACTTTCTTGCTTACGCTCATCCATTGCATGAGTGCTCAAAATATCGAAAGGGAGTGGATCATTTTGACTTGTACCTGGCTAGTGGTCTGGGGATGAGTCAAGATAAGATTCCAAAGAAGACCAAGTGTGAAACTTTAGTAGATTAAGTTCTCAACAATACAAAAACTATGTTTTACTCTCTCGTATATCCCTATCCCCTTTCTTGCACGCAAACACCATTTGGAGACATTCGAGTCACGGACAGCGAGAGCTCTTGCACCTTTATGTTCTTATGTTGCTTGTTACAATGCTAAAATAGACTCTTGCTTGTTATGACTTGAATTGAATTACATGCCTTGATTGCTTTACTTAAAAAGTTCTTATATGGTTGGTAGCATGTCACCACAGAAATTATGCTTGTTATCATTTACCTACTCGAGGAAGAGCAGGAATTAAGCTTGGGGATGTTGATACGTCCAAAACGTATCTATAATTTCTGCTTGCTCCATGCTTCTTTTGTGTGATATTGCTATGATATTGATGCGCTTCCATACACTTTTGATCATATTTGGACTAACTTATTAACTCAGTGCACCATAGTGCCAGTTCCTGTTTTCTGCTGTTTTTCTATTTCAGGTTTCCCCCATATTAAAAGTGCTCCAAAAATTCCAGGAAAAATATAGGAAAAATCAGCGTACAGGAAGCTTCGCGAAGAACCGAAGATGGGCCAGAGGGGAGCCAGGGGAGGCCCAGGCG
Organism: Secale cereale; assembly: GCA_902687465.1. NCBI lineage: Eukaryota > Viridiplantae > Streptophyta > Magnoliopsida > Poales > Poaceae > Secale > Secale cereale. The sequence continues at coordinate 7,135,260 of LR738716.1, forward strand.
GCCACCTGGCGCGGCCCCACCCCTGGCCGTGCCAGGGGGGCGCCTGGGGCCCCTGCTTCGCCTCTGGCTGCCCCCTTCGCATATATATCCCTCTCGCCCCGAAACCCTCGAGGACAGAACCCTTTTTCGCGATCTCGCCTCTGTTCCGACGCCGCAGCGCTTCCAAGATCGGGAGCATCAGGAGAACTCTTCCCGGCACCCTGCCAGAGGGGAGAACAACCACCGGGAGCTTCTCCACCACCATGGACGCAACCCGGATGAGTCGTGAGTAGTCCACCTTGGACCATGGGTCCATGATCAGTAGCTATGTGATGTTCTCCTCCCCTCTTTGCTCTTCATGGTTTAGACCTCGTGAGCTGCCCTACATGATCGAGGCACATATGTAATCTTTCTGCTGTTGCTTTGCTGAGTTTGCTGGGATCTGATGGATTATGAGACTATGTTCATATTGTGTTTGAGTAATATATTTGATTCACCTCTTTTATATCTTTGTTCTTGAGTAATTCTTGCATGTTCTCCGTTGCTGTTTATTACTTTGGCCAAGTAGTAGGTAGTAACTCCAAGAGGGAGCGTTATGCTTGATTGTGGGTTCATGCCCCCTGATGACTAGCTTGAGTGACAGAAACATGAGTCTAGGGGATGTGTTGTTGCCACAAGGGAGAAAACAACGGTGCTTGTACTTGCGGGTGCAAGGATTGTTTACTTTACGCAAAGTTCTTTTAATGCAGTTGTCTGTTGCTTTGAGTTTACACTTTGGGTGGGATTCGCAACTTAATACCAGCGAGATGTTCTGGATAGATATCTCAAGGTGGATGATTAGTAGTAGATGCAGATGGATTTCGGTCTACTTGCCTTGGCGTACCGCCCATGCTTTTGAGCCTCTACCTTTCTTTGCAGCATAGTTAGC
>LR738716.1:7136176-7148180 GCA_902687465.1 Secale cereale
AAAGATGGTTATGTTTCCTAGCCATAGACATGAGTTGTCATTTGATCAACGGGATCACATCATTAGGAGAATGATGTGATGGACAAGACCCATCCGTTAGCATAGCACTATGATCGTTTAGTTTTTCTGCTATTGCTTTCTTCATGACTTATACATGTTCCTATGACTATGAGATTATGCAACTCCCGAATACCGTAGGAACACCTTGTGTGCTATCAAACGTCACAACGTAACTGGGTGATCATAAAGATGCTCTACAGGTGTCTCCGAAAGTATTCGTGGTGTTGGCATAGATCAAGATTAGGATTTGTCACTCCGAGTGTCGGAGAGGTATCTCTGGGCCCTCTCGGTAACACACATCACAATAAGCCTTGCAAGCAAAAGACTAATGAGTTAGTCACGAGATGATGTGTTACGGAACGAGTAAAGAGACTTGCCAGTACCGAGATTGAACTAGGTATGGAGATACCGACGATCGAATCTCGGGCAAGTAACATACCGATGACAAAAGGAACAACGTATGTTGTTATGCGGTTTGACCGATAAAAGATCTTCGTAGAATATGTAGGAGCCAATATGAACATCCAGGTTCCGCTATTGGTTATTGACCGAAGATGAGTCTCGGTCATGTCTACATAGTTCTCGAACCCGTAGGGTCCGCACGCTTAACGTTTGATGACGATCGGTATTATGAGTTTATGAGTTTTGATGTACCGAAGGTAGTTCGGAGTCCCGGATGAGATCACGGACATGATGAGGAGTCTCGGAATGTCCGAGACATAAAGATTGATATATTGGACGACTATATTCGGACACCGGAAGTGTTCCGGAAAAGTTTCGGATTTAACGGGATTGCCGGAGGGGGTTACCGGAACCCCCTACGAGGGGGGATGGTCCATAGTGGGCCTTTAGGAAAGGAGAGAGGCAGCCCATAGAGGCTGGCCGGCGCCCCACCTAGGGATCCTAGTTGGACTAGGATTGGGGGGGCGCTACCTCTCCCTCTTTTCCTTTCCCTCTCTTCCTTCTTTGGTAGTTCCTACTAGGAATAGGATTGCAATCCTATTCCTAGTAGGATTGCACCCTAGCCGCACCATAGGTGGGCCGGCCGGCCTCCCCCCTTGCTCCTTTATATACGGGGGCAGGGGGGCACCCAAAGACACACAAGTTGAATGGTTCCAGCCGTGTGCGGTGCCCCCCCTCCACAGAAACACACCTCGGTCATACCGTCGCGGTGCTTAGGCGAAGCCCTGCGCCGGTGAATACATCATATCCGTCACCATGCCGTCATGCTGACAAAACTCTCCCGTGAAGCTCAACTGGATCAAGAGCTCGTGGGACGTCATCAAGCTGAACGTGTGCTGAACGCGGAGGTGCCGTACGTTCGGTGCTTGATCGGTTGAATCGCGAAGAAGTTCGACTACATCAACTGCGTCACTTGACGCTTCCGCTTCCGGTCTACGAGGGTACGTAGACACACTCTTCCCTCTCGTTGCTATGCATCTGGTAGATAGATCTTGCGTGATCGTAGGAAAATTTTAAAATACTACGTTCCCCAACAGTGGCATCACGAGCCAGGTCTATGCGTAGATGATATGCACGAGTAGAACACAATGAGTTGTGGGCGATACTAGTCATACTGCTTACCAGCATGTCATACTTTGCTTCGGCGGTATTGTGAGATGAAGCGGCCCGGACCGACATTACGCGTACGCTTACGCGAGACTGGTTTCACCATTACGAGCACTCGTTGCTTAAAGGTGACTGGCGGGTGTCTGTCTCTCTCACTTTAGCTGAATCAAGTGTGGCTACGCCCGGTCCTTGTGAAGGTTAAAACAACACATACTTGACGAAACATCGTTGTGGTTTTGTATGCGTAGGTAAGAACGGTTCTTGCTAAGCCCGTAGCAGCCACGTAAAACTTGCAACAACAAAGTAGAGGACATCTAACTTGTTTTTGCAGGGCATGTTGTGATGTGATATGGTCAAGACATGATGAGATATACGGTTTTGTATGAGATGATCATGTTTTGTAAAGTTATCGGCAACTGGCAGGAGCCATATGGTTGTCGCTTTATTGTATGAAATGCAATCGCCATGTAATTGCTTTACTTTATCACTAAGCGGTAGCGATAGTCGTAGAAGCAATAGTTGGCGAGACGACAACGATGCTACGATGGAGATCAAGGTACCGCGCCGGTGACGAAGGTGATCATGAAGGTTCTTTGGAGATGGAGATCAAAAGCACAAGATGATGATGGCCATATCATGTCACATATTTTGATTGCATGTGATGTTTATCTTATTATGCTTCTTATTTTGCTTAGAACGACGGTAGCATTATAAGATGATCCCTTACTAAATTTCAAGGTATAAGTGTTCTCCCTGAGTATGCACCGTTGCGAAAGTTCGTCGTGCCGAGACACCACGTGATGATCGGGTGTGATAAGCTCTACGTTCAAATACAACGGGTGTAAGCCAGTTTTTGCACACGCAGAATACTCGGGTTAAACTTGACGAGCCTGGCATATGCAGATATGGCCTCGGAACACTGGAGACCGAAAGGTCGAGCGTGAATCATATAGTAGATATGATCAACATAAGATGTTCACCATTAAAACTACTCCATCTCACGTGATGATCGGACATGGTTTAGTTGATTTGGATCACGTGATCATTTAGATGACCGGAGGGATGTCTATCTAAGTGGGAGTTCTTTAAATTAATATGATTAAATTGAACTTTAATTTATCATGAACTTAGTCCTGATAGTTTTTGCATATCTATATTGTTGTAGATCAATGGCCCGTGCTACCGTTCCTTTGAATTTTAATGCATTCCTAGAGAAAGCTAAGTTGAAAGATGATGGTAGCAATTACACTGACTGGGTCCGTAACTTGAGGATTATCCTCATTGCTGCAAAGAAGAATTATGTCCTTGAAGCACCGCTAGGTGACAAGCCCCCTCCCGCTAATGTAGACGCTTTGAACGTCTGGCAGTCGCGGTCTGATGACTACACGATAGTTCAGTGTGCCATGCTTTACGGCTTAGAACCGGGACTTCAACGACGTTTTGAACGTCATGGACCATATGAGATGTTCCAGGAGTTGAAGTTAATATTTCAAGCAAATGCCCGAATTGAGAAATATGAGATTTCCAATAATTTCTACAGCTGCAAGATGGAGGAGAATAGTTCTATCAGTGAACACTTGCTCAGAATGTCTGGGTACTACAATCATATGACTCAACTTGGTTGCAAAGTTGACGAGGATAGTGTTATTGATAGAGTTCTTCAATCACTGCCACCAAGCTATAAAGGCTTTGTGATGAACTATAATATGCAAGGGATGCAAAAGACAATTCCCGAGCTCTTCGCTATGCTCAAGGCTGCGGAGGTAGAAATCAAGAAGGAGCATCAAGTGTTGATGGTTAACAAGACCACTAGTTTCAAGAAAAAGGGCAAGGGAAAGAAGGGGAACTTCAAGAAGAATAGCAAGACAGTTGCTACTCCCACGAAGAAACCCAAGTCTGGAGCCAAGCCTGAAACTGAGTGCTTCTACTGCAAGGGGACTGGACACTGGAAGCGGAACTGCCCCAAGTATTTGGCGGATAAGAAGGATGGCAAGGTGAACAAAGGTATATGTGATATACATGTTATTGATGTGTACCTTACTAATGCTCGTAGTAGTACCTGGGTATTTGATACCGGTTCGGTTGCTAATATTTGTAACTCGAAACAGGGACTACGGATTAAACGAAGATTGGCTAAGGACGAGGTGACGATGCACGTGGGAAATGGTTCCAAAGTCGATGTGATCGCCGTCGGCACGCTACCTCTACATCTACCTTCGGGATTAGTATTAGACCTAAATAATTGTTATTTGGTGCCAGCGTTGAGCATGAACATTATATCTTGTTTGTTGTGAGACGGTTATTCATTCAAATCAGAGAATAATGGTTGTTCTATTTTTATGAATAATATCTTTTATGGTCATGCACCCTTGAAGAGTGGTCTATTTTTATTGGATCTCGATTGTAGTGATACACATATTCATAATATTGAAACCAAAAGATGCAAGGTTAATAATGATAGTGCAACTTATTTGTGGCACTGCCGTTTAGGTCATATTGGTGTAAAACGCATGAAGAAACTCCATAGTGATGGACTTTTGGAATCACTTGATTATGAATCACTTGGTGCTTGCGAACCATGCCTCATGGGCAAGATGACTAAAACTCCGTTCTCCGGAACTATGGAGCGAGCAACAGATTTGTTGGAAATCATACATACCGATGTGTGTGGGCCAATGAGTGTTGAAGCTCGCGGCGGGTATCGTTATTTTCTGACCTTCACTGATGATTTGAGCAGATATGGGTATATCTACTTAATGAAGCACAAGTCTGAAACATTTGAAAAGTTCAAAGAATTCCAGAGTGAAGTAGAGAATCATCGTAACAAGAAAATAAAGTTTCTACGATCTGATCGTGGAGGAGAATATTTGAGTTACGAGTTTGGTCTTCATTTGAAACAATGTGGAATAGTTTCACAACTCACGCCACCCGGAACACCACAGCGTAATGGTGTGTCTGAACGTCGTAATCGTACTTTATTGGATATGGTACGATCTATGATGTCTCTTACCGATTTACCACTATCGTTTTGGGGTTATGCTTTAGAGACAGCTGCATTCACGTTAAATAGGGCACCATCTAAATCCGTTGATACGACACCTTATGAACTATGGTTTGGCAAGAAACCAAAGTTGTCATTTCTTAAAGTTTGGGGCTGCGATGCTTATGTGAAAAAGCTTCAACCTGATAAGCTCGAACCCAAGTCGGAGAAATGTGTCTTCATAGGATACCCAAAAGAGACTGTTGGGTACACCTTCTATCACAGATCCGAAGGCAAGATATTCGTTGCTAAAAATGGATCCTTTCTAGAGAAGGAGTTTCTCTCGAAAGAAGTGAGTGGGAGGAAAGTAGAACTTGATGAGGTAATTGTACCTTCTCCCGGATTGGAAAGTAGTACATCACAGAAAATTGTTCCAGTGATTCCTACACCAATCAGTGAGGAAGTTAATGATGATGATCATGAAACTTCGGATCAAGTTTCTGCTGAACGTCGTAGATCAACCAGAGTACGTTCCGCACCAGAGTGGTACGGCAACCCAGTTCTGGAAATCATGTTACTAGACCATGATGAACCTGCGAACTATGAGGAAGCGATGATGAGCCCAGATTCCGCAAAATGGCTTGAGGCGATGCAATCTGAGATGGGATCCATGTATGAGAACAAAGTGTGGACTTTGGTTGACTTGCCCGATGATCGGCAGGCCATCGAAAATAAATGGATCTTCAAGAGGAAGACCGACGCAGACGGTAATGTTACTGTTTACAAAGCTCGACTTGTTGCGAAAGGGTTTCGACAAGTTCAAGGAGTTGACTACGATGAGACTTTCTCACCTGTAGCGATGCTTAAGTCTGTCCGAATCATGTTAGCAATTGCCGCATTTTATGATTATGAAATCTGGCAAATGGATGTCAAAACTGCATTCCTGAATGGATATCTCAAAGAAGAGTTGTATATGATGCAACCAGAAGGTTTTGTCGATCCAAAAGGTGCTAACAAAGTATGCAAGCTCCAGCGATCCATCTATGGACTGGTGCAAGCATCTCGGAGTTGGAATATATGCTTTGATGAGGTGATCAAAGAATATGGTTTTATACAGACTTTTGGAGAATCCTGTATTTACAAGAAAGTGAGTGGGAGCTCTGTAGCATTTCTAATATTATATGTGGATGACATATTGTTGATTGGAAATGATATAGAATTTCTGGATAGCATAAAAGGATACTTGAATAAGAGTTTTTCAATGAAAGACCTCGGTGAAGCTGCTTATATATTAGGCATCAAGATCTATAGAGATAGATCAAGACGCTTAATTGGACTTTCACAAAGCACATACCTTGATAAGATTTTGAAGAAGTTCAAAATGGATCAGTCAAAGAAAGGGTTCTTGCCTGTATTACAAGGTATGAAGTTGAGTAAGACTCAATGCCCGACCACTGCAGAAGATAGAGAGAAAATGAAAGTCATTCCCTATGCCTCAGCCATAGGATCTATCATGTATGCAATGTTGTGTACCAGACCTGATGTGTGCCTTGCTATAAGTCTAGCAGGGAGGTACCAAAGTAATCCAGGAGTGGATCACTGGACAGCGGTCAAAAACATCCTAAAGTATCTGAAAAGAACAAAGGATATGTTTCTCGTATATGGAGGTGACAAAGAGCTCGTCGTAAACGGTTACGTCGATTCTAGCTTTGACACTGATCCGGATGACTCAAAGTCACAAACCGGATATGTGTTTTTATTGAACGGTGGAGCTGTCAGTTGGTGCAGTTCCAAGCAGAGCGTCGTGGCGGGATCTACGTGTGAAGCGGAATACATAGCTGCTTCGGAAGCAGCAAATGAAGGAGTCTGGATGAAGGAGTTCATATCCGATCTAGGTGTAGTACCTAGTGCATCGGGTCCAATGAAAATCTTTTGTGACAACACTGGAGCCATAGCCTTGGCGAAGGAATCCAGGTTTCACAAGAGAACAAAGCACATCAAAAGACGCTTCAATTCCATCCGCGATCTAGTCAAGGAGGGAGACATAGAGATTTGCAAAATACATACGGATCTGAATGTTGCAGACCCGTTGACTAAGCCTCTTCCACGGGCAAAACATGATCAGCACCAAGACTCCATGGGTGTGAGGATCATCACTTTGTAATCTAGATTATTGACTCTAGTTCAAGTGGGAGACTGAAGGAAATATGCCCTAGAGGCAATAATAAAGATGTTATTTGTATTTCCTTATATCATGATAAATATCTTTTATTCATGCTAGAATTGTATTAACCGGAAACTTAGTACATGTGTGGATACATAGACAAAACAGTATGTCCCTAGTATGCCTCTACTAGACTAGCTCATTGATCAAAGATGGTTATGTTTCCTAGCCATAGACATGAGTTGTCATTTGATCAACGGGATCACATCATTAGGAGAATGATGTGATGGACAAGACCCATCCGTTAGCATAGCACTATGATCGTTTAGTTTTTCTGCTATTGCTTTCTTCATGACTTATACATGTTCCTATGACTATGAGATTATGCAACTCCCGAATACCGTAGGAACACCTTGTGTGCTATCAAACGTCACAACGTAACTGGGTGATCATAAAGATGCTCTACAGGTGTCTCCGAAAGTATTCGTGGTGTTGGCATAGATCAAGATTAGGATTTGTCACTCCGAGTGTCGGAGAGGTATCTCTGGGGCCTCTCGGTAACACACATCACAATAAGCCTTGCAAGCAAAAGACTAATGAGTTAGTCACGAGATGATGTGTTACGGAACGAGTAAAGAGACTTGCCAGTAACGAGATTGAACTAGGTATGGAGATACCGACGATCGAATCTCGGGCAAGTAACATACCGATGACAAAAGGAACAACGTATGTTGTTATGCGGTTTGACCGATAAAAGATCTTCGTAGAATATGTAGGAGCCAATATGAACATCCAGGTTCCGCTATTGGTTATTGACCGGAGATGAGTCTCGGTCATGTCTACATAGTTCTCGAACCCGTAGGGTCCGCACGCTTAACGTTTGATGACGATCGATATTATGAGTTTATGAGTTTTGATGTACCGAAGGTAGTTCGGAGTCCCGGATGAGATCACGGACATGACGAGGAGTCTCGGAATGTCCGAGACATAAAGATTGATATATTGGACGACTATATTCGGAAACCGGAAGTGTTCCGGAAAAGTTTCGGATTTAACGGGATTGCCGGAGGGGGTTACCGGAACCCCCTACGAGGGGGGATGGTCCATAGTGGGCCTTAAGGAAAGGAGAGAGGCAGCCCATAGAGGCTGGCCGGCGCCCCACCTAGGGATCCTAGTTGGACTAGGATTGGGGGGCGCCACCTCTCCCTCTTTTCCTTTCCCTCTCTTCCTTCTTTGGTAGTTCCTACTAGGAATAGGATTGCAATCCTATTCCTAGTAGGATTGCACCCTAGCCGCACCATAGGAGGGCCGGCCGGCCTCCCCCCTTGCTCCTTTATATACGGGGGCAGGGAGGCACCCAAAGACACACAAGTTGAATTGTTCCAGCCGTGTGCGGTGCCCCCCTCCACAGAAACACACCTCGGTCATACCGTCGCAGTGCTTAGGCGAAGCCCTGCGCCGGTGAATACATCATATCCGTCACCACGCCGTCGTGCTGACGAAACTCTCCCGTGAAGCTCAACTGGATCAAGAGCTCGTGGGACGTCATCAAGCTGAACTTGTGCTGAACGCAGAGGTGTCGTACGTTCGGTGCTTGATCGGTTGAATCGCGAAGAAGTTCGACTACATCAACTGCGTCACTTGACGCTTCCGCTTCCGGTCTACGAGGGTACGTAGACACACTCTTCCCTCTCGTTGCTATGCATCTGGTAGATAGATCTTGCGTGATCGTAGGAAAATTTTAAAATACTACGTTCCCCAACAGGATCACCGTACCACTCAGGAGCAGTACATATACTTGTCGACCTACGAGGTTCGATAGAAACTTGATCCGAAGCTTCATGATCATTATCATTAGTTTCCTCTTCAACAATCGTAGGTTCCAGACAAACATCTTTCTGTGTTGCACTACTCTCTAGTTGAAGTGAGGGTTCGACAACCTCATCAAGTTCTATCTTCCTCCCACTCAATTCTTTCGAGAGAAACTCCTTCTCGAGAAAGGACCCGTTCTTAGCGACAAACATGTTTGCCCTTGGATCTGAGATAGAAGGTATACCCAAATGTTACCTTTGGGTATTCTATGAAGATGTATTTGTCCGCTTTGGGTTCGAGCTTTTTTCGGCTGAAGCCATAAGCATCGCAGTCCCAAACATTAAGAAACGACAACTTTGGTTTCTTGCCAAACCATAGTTCATACGGCGTCGTCTCAACGGAGTTAGATGGTGCCCTATCTAAAGTGGATGCATCTGTCTCTAATGCATAACCTCAAAATAATAGCGGTAGATCGGTAAGAGACATCATAGATCGCACCATATCTCATAAGGTTCGATTACGACGTCCGGACACACCATTACGTCGTGGTGTTCCAGGTGGCTTCAACTACGAAACAATTCCACAATGTCTTAAGTGATTGCCAAACTCACAACTCAGAAAATATCCCCTTGATGAGATCGTAGGAACATGATCTTCTTGTTATGATGATTCTTAACATCACTCTGAAATTGCTTGAACTTTTCAAACGCTTCAGACTTTTGCTTCATTGAGTAAATATACCCATATCTACTCAAATCGTCAGTGAAGATGAGAAAATAACGATATCCACCACACGCCTTAATTCTCATTGGATCACACACATCAGCATGTATGATTTCCAACAAGTCACTTGCTCGTTTCATTGTACCTGAAAACGGGATCTTAGTCATCCTGTCCATGAGGCATGGCTCGCATGTGTCAAGCGATTCAAAATCAAGTGACTCCAAACATCCATCAGCATGGAGTTTCTTCATGCATTTTATGCCAAAATGACCTAAGCGGCAGTGCCACAAGAAAGTGGTACTATCATTATTAACTCTACATCTTTTGGCATTAATATTATCATCATGTGTATTACTATGATCGAGATTCAACAAACCATTGGGTGCATGACCATAAATGTATTATTCATGTAAACAGAATAACCATTATTCTCTGCTTAAATGAATAACCGTATTGCAATGAACATGATCTAATCATATTCATGCTCAACGTAGATACCTGATAACATTTATCTAGGTTCAACACTAATCCCGAAAAATAGAGGGAGCGTGCGATGGTGATCTTATCAACCTAGGAAACACTTTCAACACACATCGTCACCTCGCCCTTAGCTAGTCTCCGTTCAGTCTGTAGCTTTTGCTTCAAGTCACTAATAATAGCAACTGAACCGGTATCCAATACCCATGTGCTACAAGGAGTACTAGTAAGGTACACATCAATAACACGTATATCAAATATACTTTGTTGAAGTTGCCAGCTTTTCTTATCTACCATGTATTTGGGGTAGTTCCGCTACCATGTGATCGTTCCCCTTACAATAGAAGCACTTAGTCTCGAGGTTTGGGTTCAACCTTGGGTTCCTTCATCAGAGCGACAACTGGTTTGCCATTCATGAAGTTTCCCTTCTAGCCCTTGCCCCCTTTGAAACCAGTGGTCTTGTTAAACCATCAACACTTGATGCTTCTTCTTAATTTCTACTTTTGCGGTCTTAAGCACCGCTAATAGCTCCGGGATCATCTCTATCCTTTGCATGTCATAGTTCATCACGAAGTTCTAGTAGCTTGGTGATAGTGTCTAGAGAATTCCGTCAACCACTATTTCACCTGGAAGATTAACTCCCATTTGGTTCAAGTGATTTTAGCACCCAGACATTCTGAGCACATGCTCACTGGTTGAGCTATTCTCCTCCATCTTTTTCGCAAAATAACTTGTCAGAGGTCTCATACCTCTCAACACGGGCATGAGCCTGAAATCCCAATTTTAGCTCTTAGAACATCTCATATGTTCTATGGCGTTCAAAACGTCATTGGAATCCCGATTATAAGCCGTAAAGTATGGTGCACGAAACTATCAAGTAGTCATCAGGACGTGTCTGTCAGGTGTTCACAACATCCACAGACAACGTTGTAGGGGTTTGCACATCGAGCGGTGCATCAAAGACGTAAGCCTTCTCTAGGATCCAGTCCGTATCATTGCTTACAATATCTTTCAACTTGGTCTTTCTCTAGGATCGTATTAAACAGGGAGCTACAACGCAGTTATTGGTCTACAACATAATATGCGAAGACAACTTAGACTATTGTTCATGACAACTAAGTTCATCTAATGAACTCCCACTCAGATAGACATCTCTCTAGTCATCTAAGTGATACATGATCCGAATCGACTAGGCCGTGTCCGATCATCACGTGAGACGGACTAGTCATCAACGGTGAACATCTTCATGTTGATCGTATCTTCTATACGACTCATGTTCGACCTTTTGGTCTTTCGTGTTCTGAGGCCATGTCTGTACATGCTAGGCTCGTCAAGTCAACCCTAAGTGTATCGCGTGTGTAAATCTGGCTTACACCCGTTGTATGCGAACGTTAGAACCTATCACACCCGATCATCATGTGGTGCTTCGGAACAACGAACCTTAGCAACGGTGCACAGTTAGGGGGAACACAATTCTTGAAATTTTAGTGAGAGATCATTTTATTCACTACCATCGTTCTAAGAAAATAAGATGTAAAACATGATAAACATCACATGCAATCAAATAGTGACATGATATGGCCAATATCATTTTGCTCCTTTTGATCTTCATCTTCGGGGCTCCATGATCATCATCGTCACCGTCATGACACCATGATCTCCATCATCATGATCTCCATCATCATGTCTTCATGAAGTCGTCTCGCCAAACATTACTTCTACTACTATGGCTAACGTTTAGCAATAAAGTAAAGTACTTACATGGCGTTATTCAGTGACACGCAGGTCATACAATAAATAAGACAACTCCTATTGCTCCTACCGGTTGTCATTCTCATCGACATGCAAGTCGTGATTCCTATTACAAGAACATGATCAATCTCATACATCACATATATATCATTCATCACATCCTTTTTGGTCATATCACATCACACGGCACATGCTGCAAGAAAAGGTTAGACGTCCTCTAATTGTTGTTCACTAGTAGATAAAGGGACATCTGACCCGGTTCGTTAGGGCCTTTAGCCCCGGTTCTTGAACCGGGACTAAAGTGTCGGTACTAATGCCCTGGCCCTTTAGTCCCGGTTCACTCCAGAACCGGGGCAGACGAGTCTCCACGTGGCCTGTGCACGGAGCCCAGGCAGGAGGGCCTTTTGTCCCGGTTGGTGGCCAAAAGGCATCCACGCGTCAGCATTTCTTTGGCTGTGGTTTTTTTT
>LR738716.1:7155071-7186471 GCA_902687465.1 Secale cereale
AAACCAATTACAAACTTTATGTTAGTGCAAGTAGTATTCAAATTTGAATAGTTTAAATTAGAAATTATTTGTTTTCTTTGTTGCTTTATTTATTTTATTTTGTTTCTACTTACAACGAAATACTTATTGTTGCTATTTTTATTTTTTTGCAAGTTTTTTTGTTTTGTTTTCTGCATTATTTATTTTCTTTTGTTTTTTGCTTTATTTTTTAATTCTTTCTGGTAAAACCAATTACAAACTTTATGTTAGTGCAAGTAGTATTGAAATTTGAATAGTACATACGGACAATGGTATCATACTCGTCTGTTACAAAGTTGGCATGGTATCATCATAATAGTTGCGGAAAAAAGTCTTCACTTTTTCTTTGCTTGTGTCATTTGCTTATTGCGTCGTAACTATGGATAATCTTCATCGTTTATCAGGATGCTTGGGTCAGCCTTGACTTTGAAGGGAGAATTTCATGAAACTTTTCATAATCTTCGGATATGTCTGTCTTGCCCTCCACTCCCAAGATGTCCCTTTTTCCTGAAAGAACTATGTGGCACTTTGGCTCATCGTATGATGTATCCGCTTCCTTATCTTTTCTTTTTCTCGGTCTGGTAGACATGTCCTTCACATAGATAACCTGTGCCACATCATTGGCTAGGACGAACGGTTCGTCAGTGTATCCAAGATTTTTCAGATCCACTGTTGTCATTCCGTACTGTGGGTCTACCTGTACCCCGCCTCCTGACAGATTGACCCATTTGCACTTAAACAAAGGGACCTTAAAATCATGTCCGTAGTCAAGTTCCCATATGTCCACTATGTAACCATAATATGTGTCCTTTCCCCTCTCGGTTGTTGCATCAAAGCGGAAACCGCTATTTTGGTTCGTGCTCTTTTGATCTTGGACATTCGTGTAAAATGTATTCCCATTTATCTTGTATCCTTTGTAAATCAATACAGTCAAAGATGGTCCCCTGGACAACAAGTACAACTCATCACAAACAGTGTTGTCACCTCTGAGACGTGTTTCCAACCAACTGCTGAAAGTCCTGATGTGTTCACATGTAATCCAGTCGTCGCACTGCTCCGGGTGTTTGGAGTGCAGACTGTTCTTGTGTTCATCGACATATAGGGTCACCAATATAGAGTTCTGTAGAACTGTGTAGTGTGCTTGAGACCAAGAATATCCGTCCCTGCATATTATTGAATCCCTTCCAAGCGTGCCTTTTCCAGTCAGTCTCCCCTCGTACCGCGATTTAAGGAGACCTATCTTATTAAGGCTATGGCATGAAGTCAACACAAAACCCGATGATATCCTCTGTTTGATGGCCCATGGAGATGCTTCCTTCTGGCCTAGCGCGGTTACGGACATATTTCTTTAGGACTCCCATGAACCTCTCAAAGGGGAACATATTGTGTAGAAATACGGGCCCCAGAATAACAATCTCGTCGACTAGATGAACTAGGACGTGTGTCATGATATTGAAGAAGGATGGTGGGAACACCAGCTCGAAACTGACAAGACATTGCGCCACATCACTCCTTAGCCTTGGTACGATTTCTGGATTGATCACCTTCTGAGAGATTGCATTAAGGATTGCACATAGCTTCACAATGGCTAATCGGACGTTTTCAGGTAGAAGCCCCCTCAATGCAACCAAAAGCAGTTGCGTCATAATCACGTGGCAGTCATGAGACTTTAGGTTCTGGAACTTTTTCTCTGGCATATTTATTATTCCCTTTATATTCGACGAGAAGCCAGTCGGGACCTTCATACTGAGCAGGCATTCAAAGAAGATTTCTTTCTCTTCTTTCGTAAGAGCATAGCTGGCAGGACCTTCATACTGCTTCAGAGGGATGCCGTCTTTTTCGTGCAAACGTCGCAGGTCCTCCCGTGCCTCAGCTGTATCTTTTGTCTTTCCATACACGCCCAAGAAGCCTAGCAGGTTCACGCAAAGGTTCTTCGTCACGTGCATCACGTCGATTGAAGAGCGGACTTCTAGGTCTTTCCAGTAGGGTAGGTCCCAAAATATAGATTTCTTCTTCCACATGGGTGCGTGTCCCTCAGCGTCATTCGGAACAGCTAGTGCGCCGGGGCCCTTTCCAAAGATTACGTGTAAATCATTGACCATAGCAAGTACGTGATCACCGGTACGCATGGCGGGCTTCTTCTGGTGATCTGCCTCGCCTTTGAAATGCTTGCCTTTCTTTCGACATTGATGGTTGGTCGGAAGAAATCGACGATGGCCCAGGTACACATTCTTCCTGCATTTGTCCAGGTATATACTTCCAGTGTCATCTAAACAGTGCGTGCATGCGTGGTATCCTTTGTTTGTCTGTCCTGAAAGGTTACTGAGAGCGGGCCAATCGTTGATGGTCACGAACAGCAACGCCTTTAGGTCAAATTCCTCCTGTCTGTGCTCATCCCACGCACGTACACCATTTCCATTCCACAGCTGTAAAAGTTCTTCAACTAATGGCCTTAGGTACACATCAATGTCGTTGCCGGGTTGCTTAGGGCCTTGGATGAGAACTGGCATCATAATGAACTTCCGCTTCATGCACATCCAAGGAGGAAGGTGTTGGAAATATGCCCTAGAGGCAATAATAAATTGGTTATTATTATATTTCCTTGTTCACGATAATCGTTTATTATCCATGCTAGAATTGTATTGAAAGGAAACTCAGATACATGTGTGGATACATAAACACCATGTCCCTAGTAAGCCTCTAGACGACTAGCTCGTTGATCAATAGATGGTTACGGTTTCTTGACCATGGACATTGGATGTCGTTGATAACGGGATCACATCATTAGGAGAATGATGTGATGGACAAGACCCAATTCTAAGCCTAGCACAGATCGTGTAGTTCGTATGCTAAAGCTTTTCTATATGTCAAGTATCTTTTCCTTAGACCATGAGATTGTGCAACTCCCGGATACCGTAGGAATGCTTTGGGTGTGCCAAACGTCACAACGTAACTGGGTGGCTATAAAGGTGCACTACAGGTATCTCCGAAAGTGTCTGTCGGGTTGGCACGAATCGAGACTGGAATTTGTCACTCCGTGTGACGGAGAGGTATCTCTGGGCCCACTCGGTAGGACATCATCATAATGTGCACAATATGTGATCAAGGAGTTGATCACGGGATGATGTGTTACGGAACGAGTAAAGAGACTTGCCGGTAACGAGATTGAGCAAGGTATCGGTATACCGACGATCGAATCTCGGGCAAGTGCTATACCGATAGACAAAGGGAATCGTATACGGGATTGATTGAATCCTTGACATCGTGGTTCATCCGATGAGATCATCGTGGAACATGTGGGAGCCAACATGGGTATCCAGATCCCGCTGTTGGTTATTGACCGGAGAGTTGTCTCGGTCATGTCTACATGGTTCCCGAACCCGTAGGGTCTACACACTTAAGGTTCGATGACGCTAGGGTTATAGGGAAAGTATGTACGCGGTTACCGAATGTTGTTCGGAGTCCCGGATGAGATCCCGGACGTCACGAGGAGTTCCGGAATGGTCCGGAGGTAAAGATTCATATATGGGAAGTCCTGTTTTGGTCACCGGAAAAGTTTCGGGCGATATCGGTAATGTACCGGGACCACCGGGAGGGTCCCGGGGGTCCACCAGGTGGGGCCACCAGCCCCAGGTGGCTGCGTGGGATAAGTGTGGGAGGGGACCAGCCCCAAGGGGGCTGGTGCGCCCCCCCACCAAGTCCCAGGGCGCCCCAAGAGGGGAAGGGGGGCAAACCCTAATGCAGTTGGGCCCTAGGGCCCAATAGTGGTGCGCCTCCCCCTCTCTCCCCCTTTGGCCGCCCCCCCTAGATGGATCTAGGGCTGGCCGCACCCTAGGGGAGGGAAACCCTAAAGGGGGGCGCAGCCCTCCCTTCCCCCTATATATATGAGGGGTTTTGGGGCTGCTAGAGACATGAGAACATCTCCCTCTTGGCGCAGCCCTACCCCTCTCCCTCCTCGTCTCTTGCAGCGCTTGGCGAAGCCCTGCTGGAGTCCCGCGCTCCTCCACCACCACCACGCCGTCGTGTTGCTGTTGGAGGGAGTCTTCCCCAACCTCTCCCTCTCTCCTTGCTGGATCAAGGCGTGGGAGACGTCACCGGGCTGCACGTGTGTTGAACGCGGAGGCACCGTTGCTTCGGTGCTAGGATCTTCGGCGATCTGAATCGCGGCGAGTACGACTCCATCAACCGCGTTCTTGAACGCTTCCGCTTAGCGATCTACAAGGGTATGTGGATCCAACTCTCCTCTCGTAGATGTGCATCTCCTAGATTGATCTTGGTGAGCGTAGGAAAATTTTTGTTTCCCATGCTACGTTCCCCAACAGAAGGTTGTACATACATAGAGTCACGGGCCAGGTGATGTGATTGTTGCTCTGCTCCCCGAAAGGATTAATGCCATCCACGCTTAAAGCAAACCATACGTTCCTTGGGTCCTTTGCAAACTCCTTCCAGTACTTTCTTTCGATTTTTCTCCACTGCGACCCGTCAGTGGGTGCTCTCAACTTCCCGTCTTTCTTACGGTCCTCACTGTGCCATCGCATCAACTTGGCATGCTCTCTGTTTCTGAACAAACGTTTCAACCGTGGTATTATAGGAGCATACTACATCACCTTCGCAGGAACCCTCTTCCTGGCGGGCTCACCGTCAACATCACCAGGGTCATCTCGTCTCATCTTATACCGCAATGCACCGCATACCGGGCATGCGTTCAGATCCTTGTATGCACCGCGGTAGAGGATGCAGTCATTAGGGCATGCATGTATGTTCTCCACCTCCAATCCTAGAGGGCATACGACCTTCTTTGCTGCGTATGTACTGTCGGGCAATTCGTTATCCTTCGGAAGCTTCTTCTTCAATATTTTCAGTAGCTTCTCAAATCCTTTGTCAGCCACAGCATTCTCTGCCTTCCACTGCAGCAATTCCAGTACGGTACCGAGCTTTGTGTTGCCATCTTCGCAATTGGGGTACAACCCTTTTTTGTGATCCTCTAACATGCGTCGAACTTCAGCTTCTCCTTTTGACTTTCGCATTGTGTCCTTGCATCGACACTGACCTGGCAGAGATCATCATTTGGTTCCTCTTGATCTTCAGCAGCTTCACCCGTTGCAGCATCATTGGGCACATCATCTGGTTCCTCTTGATCTTCACCAGCTCCCCCCATTGCAGCATCACCGTATTCAGGGGGCACATAGTTGTCATCGTACTCTTCTTCTTCGCCGTCTTCCATCATAACCCCTATTTCTCCGTGCCTCGTCCAAACATTATAGTGTGGCATGAAACCCTTGTGAAGCAGGTGGGACTGAAGGATTTTCCGGTTAGAGTAAGACATCATATTCCCACATTTAGTGCATGGACAACACATAAAACCGTTCTGCTTGTTTGCCTCAGCCGCATTTAGAAACTCATGCACGCCCTTAATGTACTCGGAGGTGTGTCTCTCACCGTACATCCATTGCCAGTTCATCTGCGTGCATTATATATAATTAAGTGTGTCAAAAACCATTACATAACATCATAAATAGATAATTAAGTGACCAAATTAATAGAAGTTCATCATCACATTAAAACCAAAGTACATACATATATAGTTCTCATCTAACAACATATAGCTCTCCATACACATCGAAACTATGTAAAACATTTCAATGCGAAAACAAATGCGATCATAATCGCAACCAAGGTAACAACTGATCCAGCGGCATAATGATACCAAGCCTCGGTATGAATGGCATATTTTCTAATCTTTCTAATCTTCAACCGCATTGCATCCGTCTTGATCTTGTGATCATCGACGACATCCGCAACATGCAACTCCAATATCATCTTCTCGTCCTCATTTTTTTTTATTTTTTCCTTCAAGAATTTGTTTTCTTCTTCAACTAAATTTAACCTCTCGACGATAGGGTCCATCTTGATCTTGTGATCATCGACGACTTCCGCAACATGCAACTCCAATTCCATCTTCTCCTCCTCCATTTTTTCCAATTTTTTCTTGAAGGAAATGTTTTCCTCTTCAACTAAATTTAACCTCTCCACAAGAGGGTCGGTTGGAATTTCCGGTTCAACTACCTCCTAGACATAATAAAACATCTATGCATGTCAGGTTGGTCGGCATAACTATCATAAACACTAAAACAAATAGTTATAAATTAAAGATAATATACCACATCTGAATCATAGACAGGACGAGGGCCCACGTGGGCGGATATCAAAACCATCGCACTATATAATAACAAGCAATAATAAACGTAAGAAAATTAGACAAATATCTATCTAAAGCAATAATAACAAGCAATAATAAAAGTAAGAAAAGCATGGACATAACAAAGGGCTCACCACGGTGGTGCCGGTGACGAGATCGGCGGGGGCGATCGATGGCGGCGAAGACGGGGACGGGACGTGACGTACCGCTAAACCTAGACAAATCTCAGAGAAAATAGAGCTTCGAGAGGAGAAAAGCTTAACTACTGTGGCTCGGGCATTCCATCGAACACGTTGTGTGCATAGGAGGTGAGCTAGAGCACCACTAACCCCTCTCCCCCTCGGCCAGAAAAAAAAATAGAGCAGTGTGCTCTGCTCTTGCGCGAGGGGGTATATATAGGCACCTCATTGGTCCCGGTTGGTGCTACGAACCGGGGCTAAAGGGGTGCCTTTGGTCCCGATTCGTAGCACCAACCGGGACCAATGGTGGTGGGCCAGGAGCAAGACCCATTGGTCCCGGTTCGTCGCTCTAACCGGGACCAAAAGGTCCAGACGAACCCGGACCAATGGCCCACGTGGCCCGGGCGGCCCCCTGGGCTCACGAACCGGGTCCAGTGCCCCCATTGGACCCGGTTCTTGATTGAACCGGGGCTAATGGGCTGGACAGGCCAGGACCAAAGCCCTGTTTTCTACTAGTGGTTGCAAGTTTTACATGGCTGCTATAGGTTTCTAGCAAGAACGTTTCTTACCTACGCCAAAACCACAACGTGATATGCCAATTTATATTTAACCTTCATAAGGACCCTTTTCATTGAATCCGATCCGACTAAAGTGGGAGAGACAGACACCCGCTAGCCACCTTATGCAACTAGTGCATGTCAGTCGGTGGAACCTGTCTCACATAAGAGTACGTGTAAGGTCGGTCCGGGCCGCTTCATCCCACGATGTCGCCGAATCAAGATAAGACTAGTAACGGCAAGTAAATTGACAAATCCACGCCCACAACTACTTTGTGTTCTACTTGTGCAAGAAACTACGCATAGACCTAGCTCATGATGCCACTGTTGGGGATCGTAGCAGAAAATCAAAAATTTTCCTACGCATCACCAAGATCTATCTATGGAGTAATCTAGCAATGAGGGAGAGGGGAGTGCATCTACATACCCTTGTAGATCGCGATGCGGAAGCGTTGCAAGAACGCGGATGAAGGAGTCGTACTCGCTGCGATTCAGATCGCGGTTGATTCCCATCTAAGCGCCGAACAACGGCGCCTCCGCGTTCAACACACGTGCAGCCCGATGACGTCTCCCACGCCTTGATCCAGCAAGGAGAGAGGGAGATGTTGGTGAGGACTCCATCCAATAGCAGCACGACGGCGTGGTGGTGGTGGAGGAGCGCGGGACTCCAGCAGGGCTTCGCCAAGCACTGCGAGAGACGGGGAGGGAGAGAGGTAGGGCTGCGCCAAGCGACAGAGGTCAAAACCGTGTTTTGGGCAGCCCCAAACCTCACATATATATAGGGGGAAGGGAGGGGCTGCGCCCCCTTTAGGGTTTCCCACCCCTAGGGGTGCAGCCACCCTAGATCCCATCTAGGGGTGGCGGCTAGAGGGGGAGAGGGAGAGGGGGGCGCACCAGATTGGGCCCTAGGGTTTGCCCCCTTCCCTCTTGGAGGCGCCTTGGGCCCTGGTGGGGAGGGGCGCACCAGCCCACCTAGGGCTGGTCCCCTCCCACACTTGGCCCATGCAGCCCTCTGGGGCCGGTGGCCCCACCCGGTGGACCCCTGGGACCCTCCCGGTGGTCCCGGTACGCTACTGATAGCGCCCGAAACTTTTCCGGTGACCAAAACGGGACTTTCCATATATGAATCTTTACCTCCGGACCATTCCGGAACTCCTCGTGATGTCCGAGATCTCATCTGGGACTCCGAACAACATTCGGTAACCGCGTACATACTTTCCCTATAACCCTAGCGTCATCGAACCTTAAGTGTGTAGACCCTACGAGTTCGGGAACCATGCAGACATGACCGAGACAACTCTCCGGCCAATAACCAACAGCGGGATCTGGATACCCATGTTGGCTCCCACATGTTTCATGATGATCTCATCGGATGAACCACGATGTCAAGGATTCAATCAATCCCGTATACAATTCCCTTTGTCTACCGGTATAGTACTTTCCCGAGATTCGATCATCGGTATCCCGATACCTTGTTCAATCTCGTCACCGGCAAGTCTCTTTACTCGTTCCGTAACACATCATCCCGTGATCAACTCCTTGATCACACCGTGCACATTATGATGATGTCCTACCGAGTGGGCCCAGAGATACCTCTCCGTCATACGGAGTGACAAATCCCAGTCTCGATTCGTGCCAACCCAACAGATACTTTCGGAGATACCTGTAGTGCACCTTTATAGCCACCCAGTTACGTTGTGACGTTTGGTACACCCAAAGCATTCCTACGGTATTCGGGAGTTGCACAATCTCATGGTCTAAGGAAAAGATACTTGACATTTAGAAAAGCTTTAGCATACGAACTACACGATCTGTGCTAGGCTTAGGATTGGGTCTTCTCCATCACATCATTCTCCTAATGATGTGATCCCGTTATCAACGACATCCAATGTCCATGGTCAGGAAACCATGACCATCTGTTGATCAACGAGCTAGTTAACTAGAGGCTTACTAGGGACATGGTGTTTGTCTATGTATCCACACATGTATCTAAGTTTCCTATCAATACAATTCTAGCATGGATAATAAACAATTATCATGAACAAGGAAATATAATAATAACCAACTTATTATTGCCTCTAGGGCATATTTCCAACATTCTCAAGCATGGTGTTATACCGCATCACATGACACATTTTCAAGTGCAATTTGGTACAGCTGTGTGACACTACTTAAACTGAAACCGTGAGAAAATGCCACCAAAGTATAACTTTTACACCACACATACGTGAATCATCTCAATTTTTTACATTTACACCATGGCTCGACTAAAAAAGTTCTTAATCTGGGCACCACTTGTATGAAAATTTTCCTTTTCATTGAGCTAACCATGACATATTTGACTGAACTTGATGTCTGCAAGTAGAAACAAAGTGCATATAGAATTTAACCTTTCTATTTGCACAAATAAAGATAGCACGCATCTATGCATTTGATAAGCGGAGGGGTGACCCTGGAGCACCACGGCTGCAGCACAACATGTCACTGCACAAATGGAGTAGTGGTGTTCCTCACTACCTCGCTCATGCTTCTGTATGACCAGGTAGTGAGGAAGAGTAGAAGGCTGGAATACCTCGACCATCGGTACCATCTCCTCCGTAATCCATCAGCCTACTGGATCTGTGTTCCCACCATGGATCTGCGTTCCCACCATAGTTCCGCAGCCGCTGGCGAACGGGAACTGCTGCGGCCGTTGTGCTGTTGATCGACGGCTGCCTGGTGGCCCCTGCATCTGCTCCTTCGCACACCAAGTGTCGGGCCACGGCAACGATGAACTGGGGCAGGCGGTGGTGAAGCTGTCGGCGGGATCTGCGGCGGGCGGGTCTCACGCGGGGATCCGACAGCGATGAGGTGCTCGATGGACGTATTGCAGATCTCGAAGCGGTAAGGGTCTCCGCGTCGTCGTGCTGAGCACACACATGGCTGTTCGTGGGCAGCGTCGGCTGGGGAGGTGCGTGGCCAGGCCTGACCCGCGATGCCGCGTGAGCGAGGAGCCGTGGTGCCTGGTCAGCAGCGGGCATGTGTGCACGACGCCATGTGTGCTTGCTGGCGACGCCGGCGGCGTGGCGCGTGCAAGGATAGCGATGAGGGTAGTTGTGAGATGACGGAAGAGAGGGACGGCGGGCGAGATGCGATCCGTTCGGCACGTCCCACGTCCCAAAATCACGGAACAATATGCTCACGTCCCTTAATCCTCTTCTACCACTGAATCCGAAAAACCATCCCGGTGAATCCTCTGGTCAATTAATAGTAGAGATAATAATAATGACATAGTGTGCAGAATTAATAATTTGTTATTGAGGAATATCTCATTTTCTTTTGGAAGGTTATCGATGAAAATATTATTTCTATATTTTAGGAAGGTAATCTGAAACATATGATGCGAGTTATGAATTCTTAATTACCTATTTATTTACGTGATTGGAATGAATCAAAACCTGCCAAAGTAAGCATGAAACAAGATATCTCTTTTAACATGATTTGGGTTTTTAATGGAAAGGAGAAAAACCAGTTGGTGGGGGTGGTGGGAGGTGATGAATAAAAACCGAACGAAAATAAACCGTACCAGGCTACCAACTCCTCCATTAGAAGTAGAGATTACAATCAGCTCAACGGCTCGTTCGGGGTCCAGAACCCAACCAAGTCATGAGTTTCATCACCTTCTAAACGAGCATATAATTAGCTAAAAAGTTGCTTGATTTTATTCTGAGATCGACTGATATGAGTAATACTGGTTGCACGAAGGCTCATGAGGTGCTGGAGGAGGTTACACGATCTATGAACAATACACGGAGAGTACATACATACATACATACAAACACACTGATACTGCAGTACATATTAGTTTTTTTTTTTTTTAGAGCGGTAACTATATGTGGAACAGAAGAGAAGCCCAAGAAGGAGCTAACTTGGGCGTAGCCTGGCCGAGTGCCTCTTTCGCGGCCCAGCAGCACTAGCTAGCTATCATCGGGAGCCCACCGTGGTGTGGTACTGCTGGGGTCGTCGATGGGCCGGGCCGCCTACTTTGTGGAGGAGGAGCGGTGCGGGTGGGAGAGCGACGGGTAGAGGCGGAAGAGGTTGCGGGCGGAGATGGCGGAGAGCACGGCGGTGCCGGCGGCGGCGAGCGCGCCGCAGACGAGGCTCCCGGCGACCTGCTGGCAGAAGCGGGTGAAGATGTTGCAGACCTTGTTCCACTGCAGCGCCTGCGCGCCGTCCAGCGCGATCAGACACGCCTGCGCCGCCGCCACCGTCGCCGCCAACGTCACGTACGCGCACCCCTGCACCGCACACGCAGTTATTTTTGTTACGTGTTCTTCAGATTATAATGCCACATTAGATTAACTCGATGGATGCCTAATTTTGGCCCTGTTTAACTCAGCAGCAGTTATGCGTTTCTTTCCTTCTGAAAGACAGTGGCAAGTTGAACAGTTAACCCACCGAGATAAATATATCACAGCGAACTCTTAAATTTGTGCCAAAAATGGTCAATGTGGCAAGCCATATCTCAGAAACCAAATGAACAAACCTCTCTTAAATTTGTGAGCCAACCCACCCACCCACCCACCCATATGACTCTGTGCTGCGGATTGAGTGGACGATGCGGTCTGACCCATTTATTATTCGCGTTCTACTGTGTATGTATGTATGTATGTATGTATGTCTAGGTTGCTTTCGGGCCTTTTTTTTTAACAAAACTTAGTAATAAGTGTGTGTTTGTTTCTTTCTACTCATGTCGTGAAAAATCACAAGAGTTCTAGTGCTACAAGCAATTTGGGTGTTTCCGTGTTACAATCAAAAGAGTTCTAGTGTTTCTGTGGTATTACTTTGTAAGGTCTTGTGAGAATAATTAATAAAGTGGCCGCATGCATCACCCAGATGCAGAGGCCGGGGGTCATTCTCCTTTTCTAAAAAAAAAAAAACGAATGCACGGTAACATCCTACAAAGTCGTGAATATTTTGGGAAACAATCGAGTGTGTCAATAAGAATTTTTTCTACGACCCCATAAATTTAGAAATCCAGATTAGTTCTAAATGGAGAGAAACAAAAAAAGAAGACAATTCCTTCTAGGTATGTACAGTATCAAAAGGACAAACACGGATGAACTAAAATGTTGGACACTATTGATAGCTCAAGTTGTCTAGCTGGTTGCTCCAATCTTGAGACGACATCAAATATGCCATCTACCAGCAGTGTTCTAGAAATAAACAATAAATGGTTAGTTTATCTGCAGAAACGCGCATGGTTCCAGACTAGCCTGATTCATCCACAAACAGTGTTCTAGAAAGGGAGAGTTTGACTCTATTTATATATAAATAAAAAAGATTATCGGCATGCATGGCACATGAAACTTGATTTTTCTAAATCAACTGCACAATTATAATTGGATGGATATGCATGCATGTGCAGCAGTAGGCACTTGGAGCTTGAATGCGCCCATCTTTTCCGATGGGGAGCCAAAAAATGATTTGGGATGGCCCTCGACGCATTGATGGAAACATGAATGAATGAAAAACAAAACAGCGGTGCAGCTGCAACCAACGCAGCAGTTCACTGCACTGTCCCGATCTGATTTGCCGGTCCGGGAGACTTGCCGTGATGAGCCGTTGGGAGATGGCAACGGTGACGGCGAGATAGGAGGATGCTGGTTACCATTTGCAGTAGAATCGTTGTTATCACGACGGGACCGGCCGGTCAGACCAAGACGATAGCTCAGTGCTAACTGTTTCCTGTTCATGGCCTCTGAAAACAGTTTCCTATTCCTGTCCTGGAATTGAAGTGCCGTTTGCTCCGGTCGCCGTCGCCGATCAATGAGCTGCCGAGTTAGTGCCTGTCTTGTTTAATTCACCGGTGTTGATCAGAATTCATGCATGTTGTGCACTAGTACTTGTGTTGATTAATTAGGCGCTGGACATAGAACGGGCTCTGGTGTGTGTGGGGTGGAAATGAGCACAGTGATATGGTTTTGCACTTTCAGTGAGACGTCGATCAAGTTCACTCGATTTCAGCATGCGCTAAACACTATATTTATCTTTCGGTCAAGCTAGATACTTAAGTGAATTCATTGGTACACAGGGATTCAAATATTTTTCGAGTTTTTCAAGTAAATGTTTCGGCCACGAATCGAAATCGCTGAATCCGGTACCGGCTGAAATATTTTCTCAAACCGAAAGTGGCAGAGGGACTGGCCGATCATGGATACTGGACTGGAGATTGTGCACAAGAAACATTCAGGGGCACGTGTGTCTGTGTGTGCTACGGTGGCCGGAGCCCGGAGGTGTGGGCAAAGTGATCGGAGGAGTATGTACCTTGTCGAGGAGGAGGAAAGCCCAGGCCAGGGCCCTGCTGTTGCGGCAGGGGTTGTGGGCGAAGCGGCCGAGGTAGAGGCACCGGAGCAGGTGCAGCAGGTGGTACCCCGCCGCCGCGCCGGCCGCCGCCGTCAGCACCCTGCACGCACACACGTTACGCTCTTGATCGGTCACACGTACAGATATCATGGTCGTACGTGCTAGCTAGCTAGCTAGCTAAGCTTCCCCGCAAAAAAAAAAAAAAAGCTAGCTAGCTAAGCTGACCAGAGGGCGTGGACGTCCTTGACGGTGGCCTTCTTCCTGATGAGCAGCACCGTCTCCGTCTGCGTGTCCAGCCCCATCAGCAGCGCCGACGCCGTCGCCAGCGCCGCGCACGCGCCCCGCATCAGCCCCTCCGCCCTCACCTCCGATGGCCTCCTCCTCCCCGCCTGCGCCGCCGCGTCCATCGCGCTCGAGCCAACCAAGCCCGGTCGATCTCTACTTGTGAGCTGTGATCACAAGCTAGCAGGTAGCTAGCTAGTGTTTGCCTCGTGTCTAGCTAGCGCACGCACGCCGTAGCCAGCTCGGGCGGGTCACGGGAGCTTTATAGGCGCGGCGCACGGCGAGCGGAGTGGGAAATGATCGACTGGCTGCTCGCCTGCTCTGCTCTGCTCTAGGGAGTGCGGCGATGGTCGCGCGGGCACGGCGGCGGGGTGACGTGGGTCGATCGTGGCGGTGTGAGGGCATGTACAATGGTGGCATACGGATACTGATGCCCCATGACAAAAAGTATTTTGAGGCATCTACTTTTAATTTTCCTCCCCAATGCAAGCTATCTCTAGTGGGCCTCATTAAGAAATAAAAAATAAAGACTCTAATACACATGCATCTCTACTTTTCACTCCAACCTTTTCAGCTTTTGACATCGGACCACACTTTTTCACTCCAAGCACCCGCCTCATGCAGAGGATCCCGCTTCCCTATCCGAACCTACTTTATCTGTTATCCGATCCTACATGGCATGTGAGGCATCACCCTGGGGCTATGCATTGTACATGCCCTGATAGCGGTGCTCGGTGCGTGGGTTTAATGCACTGCAGTTAACGGGCCTGACCGCCCGGATCGACAGGCCAAACGGCAGACAAGGTGGAGTGGCATGGGTCGTTAACTGAATTGTGTCTCTTGTCAAGGAATTAGATTGTGCAATTGCTTTATTAAAAAGTCGTGCGTCGATCCCGTTTTTATATAGTAATTCCTCCGTCCCAAAATAAGTGTTTAAAGTTATTACAAAGTTGAGACATTATTTTAAAACGGAAAAATACAAAGCAACAACCACCGTACAACTCAACACCACAACACACACACTAGGACAAGATATAGAAGGTTAAAAAGAGTTACACAACCTCTTACCACTCCAAGCATACTACATGTAGGAAGAAAAGGGGTCGCCTAAAGTCGTCGTGGCCCTCAACTAGACCTGGCCATGGGCAGCCCGGCCCGGCCCGAAAAAGCCCGACCTGGCCCGGCCCGACGCTGCTCCCGGGCTGGGCTCGGGCCTAGATATTCAGCCCGTTGGTCGGGCTGGGCCGGGCCCGGGCCAGTCAAATTTGCGTTTTTCTGAAGGGGCCCGTCCCAAGGCCCATCGGGCTTTTGCGTGTTCGGGCCGGGCTCGAGCCCAAAAAACAGGCCCGACGACTGGGCCGGGCCCGGGCCAGTCAAATTTGCGTTTTTCTGAAGGGGCCCGTCCCAAGGCCCGTCGGGCTTTTGCGTGTTCGGGCCGGGCTCGAGCCCAAAAAACAGGCCCGACGACTGGGCCGGGCCGGGCTCGGGCCTGGGTTTTTTGCACCGGGCTTTGGTAGGCCCGGCCCAAGGTTTGGCCAGGTCTACCCTCAACCATGAATGAGTCGTTGAGGCCGTGCATGACAACCCGGATGCTTCAAGGCGGCACAGGCATGCTCCTTGGCGAGGCACTCCACTTTCGCCGCATTGGCTGCCTTCTCCTTGGTGAGCTGCTCGGTCTCCTCAGGGCCAAGCCGCATGCCTTGGCATTTCTGCAGCGGTAGCGGCGGGCGTCCATCTCCGTTGTGCTCAAGGACGGGCGAACCAGCTCGTCCTCTGAGTTGGATGGCACCTCAACGGGTATATATCTGCACGACCCGCAGATAGACCGGTTGGATCTGACTCGGGCCGCCTGCCTCGCACAGCGAGCTGCCCGTGGGCTCGATGGTCGTGGGCTCAACAGTGCCAGCAGCTGCACCGGCGCCGCCAGGAGGAGCGAGGGCTGGAGGTGATGGCCTAGAGCTCCAAGAGTCGTCGGGCCACCGAGGGGGGCGCAGACCGCCACGAACCGGCATAGTTGTGCGCGGTGGAGGAGGAGCCCCACTGGGCCATCGAGGAGTGCACGCAGGAAGAGTTATTCTTATCCACTCGTAACCGGCGAAGGGCAACCTCGGATGGCGAGCTCTTCATCTAACTCTACCATGATGGCATCCAAATCATTGGGGTTGGCTTCGGGTGAGGAGTCACCAATGGATCCGACCATGGTCCAACTAGGGAGAGGGTCGGATAGAAAAGTGAGCGCATGTGGCTAGGGTTTGATTTGGGCGGGTTTTTTTTTGCGATCGAGATAGGTCGGCGTGGGTCGAATCCTAAATGGTTGACGCGTCCAAACGCATCATATATCTGCCCAACATATAAACAAGATATAAGGGATGCCAGACAACCCGGTCATTTGAGCTGGATTTAAATGGTTCGATTGGGTGGCAAATTTTGTCAGTGCAATGTCTCACTTGTTCATACGGACGTTACGGGAGAAAGCCGAGGAGATGCTCTACGGATCACACGCACGGTATCACGAGCTAGAACAAACTACACACGGCTCTGTGGCAGTAGAGCGTGCGTAGACGGCAACAACATATCACATGCTACAACTGTTCAAATTTACTACTGCACATCCGTTACTGCCTCTCCTAGCTTCGACCATTGCACATGACACTTCATTTTCAGAGAATTTATTTATCCCTTTCCGATCTTTGGTACCCAACAAATGCAGGCCCATGGTTTATCACCACTACATGTGGGTTAACCATGTATGTAGTAGCGAACCAACCTGTGATTGGATGGTTAGAGGGACTGTGGTATCCCCAGTCCACAAAGGTTTAAATTCTAGTGCTCGTATTTATTCCTGCATTTATTTCAGGATTTCCGGCGACCCACATTCAGTCTTTCGGAGGTGCTCATAGGGGTAGGGTAATATTAAAAAAAATCCCATGTATGTAGTACAAGTTTGTAAATTGTTGAGCCGATTAACTGACAAGTGAGAACCCCTAAAAAAATAACTAACAAGTGAGAAACTGTCTTTTTAAGGGTTTTCCTCGACATCTACATGAAGGATGCACAGAGCCACAAGTGAGAAACAGTTTGGGAGTGATACCATTTAAGTAAAACTAAGCACTTCTCAAGTCTTCTAAATGAAAGCACTCGTCAAGTCACATCACACATTAGGGCATCTTCAATGGAAGACGCTAGCATGCAGCGGCGCTTATGATGGAAAAAAAACAAATATCCTAGGAATCTAGCGCTTCCCTTCCAACGGCTGGCGCTAATAGCGGATGCTTAGCGATCACCTGCCTAAAGTGTTTCAACTCATGCGGAGGAAGAAAAAAAAAAAAACTAGCGCTCGCCTCCAACTTTGGCATCGATGCCGGCTTAGACGCTAGGATTTGTTCGTCTAACTGCTGATTGGGTAGGATACTAATCCTGGCGCTCACCCCTAGCGCCTTCCATTGTACATGCCCTTAGAGGTTCAGAAAAGACTAATCTAAAAAATGTCACTACTTGAAATAAATCCACCACAGCAGAGACTGATTAAATCTTCTGAGGGCTGCCTCTCTAGCGTCTTGTCCTCCACTTGCAGACTTTATTACTGTGCCCTCCTGAAACTTATTGGTCAGCATGTATTCGTTGCAATCAGCGTACGTTAAGGAGCACACGCACAGTACCAGGAGCCAGAACGAACTGCAATGCCCGTAGCAGTGGACTGGAGCATGCGTAGACGGCAACAGCAGAACAGTTACAGTACTGTTCGAATTTGCCACTAGTGCTACATCCATTACTGCCTAGCTTTGCTTTGCCCTCCGCACAGGGCACCTCACTTTCAGATAGCAACCAGAGAATTCACTCATCCCTTCCCGATCTCTGGCACCCAAACAAACTCAGACGCATGGGTTATTAATATAGTCCAGTCCTCCATACACGTCTGCTACTGTAGCCGTTTAGGCGGTACAGGTGAGTAATTTGGTGAGCTGATGAACTGACATGATTCAGGGGTGCTGCTAAGCCACCAGATCTTGTGACCGAAATGAATTTGGCACCTAATTGATCTTGTAGTCGTAGTAGTACTATTTTGATTACCTTGAGAGAGTGCTGACATTTCTTCATGGATCTGGTGTATCTTGAGAATTGATGGAGCCTGGAAGTTAGGTGTACTCTGTCTGTGTAGTGCTCTCGTCCAGACACTGTTATTATCCTAATTGATGGCGGAAACAGTGTTCAATTAGTGTGTCCTTTCGCATCATCAATGGTGGCTACAGTCGGTGTACGTGTTGATCACCAAGGGCCGTTGAGTTGGGGCAAGGGGAGGTACAATTGTTATTACAACATCATATATATCGCCCTTGAAGAGAAGGACGGTGACTGGTTTCTGGCCATGGAGAAGGTGGGTATGAACAATTGTTTTTGCTTTGTTAAACTGTGGGTAATTCAAAACTGCAGTCTTGGTTTTGCTGATGATCTCTGTTTGCCCATGGCTGAAGCTGAACTGACAGCGCCTTCATCCATCGATCCCCATAGATGACAGTCTTTTTCTTTTCTCAAAAGAAGCAGAACACCACCATTGCACTGAAGGGAAAAAGAAAACTCACAATAAGGGACAAATTCATAAGACAAGTTTACTGTAGCCAGGGCCCAACTCACAATCCTGGCTGCATCTGCGCCATGTATTATTATTATTATTATTATTATTATTATTATTTGAGAGTTAATTAAGGGTCCCTCCATTCATGGGTGCGACTAGTAGAGAGATGCATGCCTTGCGTGTATGTACACTTCACTTGGCTTACTCCTACAGTCCTACTTGTGCGAGCGGTCCCGTTACGGATGCAGGAACTCTACACACACCAGTCGTTCAACCACATGCGATTATCGATTGGGAATTTCCTTGGCAAAAAAGTCTACTTCAAAGTTTAAACCCTATATATTTCCAAGCGTAGGTGCTCAGTTTTAGTACTGTTCCCGTAGTACTAGTATAGTACACTGTTTGCAATCTTTCGGTCAAATTTGCTCCTGGTGTGAACAGTACAATAAAAAAAATTAAAAAAAATTCTGAATTTTTTTTAGGGACATACTTTCGCAAATGTTTGTCGTGCATGCAAAAATTTATCACGAAATCACATTGGTGCAAGTCGTATCGAAAAAACAAAATCAAAGCTCCAAAATGCTTTTGTAAGTACCATTTTGTGAGCATCGATTCTGTTTTTTTTTTTTACCACGCCTTCCACCAATGTGATTTTGTGATGGAATTTTGCATGGTGTAGAAACTCCACGTCCTTTTTTTTGTGGGGAATCTTCTGGTCTTGTTATTTTCCAGCCATGCCGCTGGCGCGAAAACTGTATATACACACATTAATTAGTCATCCATCAATTCCTGTGTGCAGGCACGATGGCGATGGAGCCGAACGGGGCATCCCTCTCTGACAGCTGAAGGTGAAGAAGCTAGCGAGCTCCGGCGGAAGCAAAATTGGTTGGCGAGCGGAGCTCAATTAAGCGCCACTTACTCCGGCCATCCTGAGGCGCGAGACCGGTCGAAGCATCATGCGTCGAGGGACCAATCCAATCTGCGCCGCTAGAATCGAATTTAAGAAATGGCTAGCTCGCTCTGAAAGGGATGCGCCGATGGACGGACCGATCATCCGCGAGCCCGCGTTAATGCCGCGGCGGCCGGCGGTTGGTCGACGGAGGCGATCGGGCACGCCGCGCGCATCGCGTGGTCGACCGAGGGGTACGTGCGTCGTGCCGCGGTCCTGCGCCTGTGTGCCGGAGCCGGAGGTGCATGCCATGGGCCACGCTACGACGTACGTACGTGCGTGTAGCTCGCTCCAGATAGGTGGCCACCGCTGGCGCTGGGCGCCGCATGGGAGACGAGGGCGCGCGTGCCTGCTGCTGGCAATGGCATGTCGATTATTCTTTCGCGTGGAACATGCCTGTAATGAATGTGCAAACTGGAGTACAGCAGACTGCGTCGGGGCACGGCACGGCAGCCGCGACATGGACGGATCAGCGAGCGCGCGTGCATGCATGCCGTGTGGATCATTCCATGTAGCACGTACAATTACAAAGCATGCGCGCGCGAGATGGATGGATCAGTGCGTGAGATAAGTATCTTGGACTTGGAACGTCGCCGGCGAGTTTGCACTAGCTACACGTTATACTATGTGCGAATGAGTACGCAAGTAGTATTGCCAACATGTACGTAACAAACACTCGATTGTGGCCAAGCTAGCTAAGCCACAGCCTGTGGGGGAGGGGAGGTCAGGCTCAGAGAGTTCTGGGCTGCTGGGACCTTCAGCGTCATTAGTGCATGCGGCCACGTTAAGCAGGCAAGTTATCAAGTTAGCTCCCAGCTGCCAACGCCATAATCCGGCACCCATACGCGGTGCCATATTCTTCTGGGAATAGCTTGCTGTTTGCGTGATCGCCTCGCAGTCGCACGAAGCAACCAGGACGAGGAGGGTGGAAACAGGGAGGGAGCACGGTCGGTGAGTGCAAGTGGTGACCGACAGCGCGGGGACTTGGTTGTGTCTCACCGGACGGTCCCCAAGGAGACGAGACCAAGCCCAGATGGCGAAACGGAAGCAGCTACATGCCCGCTGCCTCTCGGCCTCTCTCATCAGAGTTCGGAGGACCCAAAAGAAACAAAGTACGGAGGTGTTGGATTGACACGGCTACATTGTACACCAAGGGTGTTTGTGTCAACCGTAACCTAAAGAGGAGCTCACGGGGCTTGGTCTCTCTCCACGCAAGACGTTCTGGATCAAGCAGTTGAAGGCCAGCAAAGCAGACCAGATTGTATCTCCAAGTTCACGGTAACAACAAAAGCCGGTCCAAAACTGTACGACATCCGGCAGTTAGTGTAAGGTGACAGACTGACAGTAGTGGGTACTCATGATCTACTACGATCTCTCACTGGTTCGAGGTAAGCTTCGAGTACATACGAATTTGATTAGAAGAAAAGAGGGGGACAAGCAGGTAGGGGAAGAACAGAGGATAGGGAAGGAGGTAGCCGCCGCCTGTTCGTGCTGTGATCCACCTAGATGCCTTGGTCCTGATACTTGTAGTTGATCTCGCTGTAGCATCGAGCCGGCTGGGCCTAGACCATAGCTAACGGGCCAAGATAGGAAGGATGCTGACATCCCCTCCCCCTTAACAACCAGCTTGCCCCCAAGCCGGTGCCAACTCTCCACCGGCTCATAGGAGCTATCCATTGTGAATACCAATCTGAGGACATGCAGAGCGCAATCAACGAGCCGAGCGCTAGAACATGTTACTGACAAGCTCGGAACATCTGTGAAGTTCAATCCTCCTAGATCCCATTGCTCGCAAGAAGGAAGTGCGGGTAGGACTAAATTCATCACACACTGTTCATTGCTCTGTACTCCTTCAGATTTAAGCTTTACTCCCTCTAGCAATGGGATGCCAAAGCATATGCAACAGTTGCAATTGAATCCATTAATTGCTCTCCACTACTTTATATTGCCTTTTCCACTTGTGATCTTTGCCAATAAGCTGCCTAATGGAATGCACCAACAGTTTAACAACCACCATGCACTTGCTCATAAGATGAATGATGTGATCTGCACATGCAGTCAGCAACGGGTGTGGTACGGAAACTAAAGGATCGAGGAATTAAGACAATGTTGGACAGCATGCAGACCTGAGAAAAATTGCTCAATGCTGCACTGGGCCTGGGGCAACTGGGGCTATAGCCCCAGGCGTGGCCCAGTTAAAACCGAAGCCTTTAGTAGTACTTTCCTGAGATTTCATTTTAGTCTTATATAAGGCCCAGCCCCAGGCATAGACCGACGTACAGGCTTCTCGGCCCATTAGGCTCTCCAACTCCACCTACGTACAGAAAAAGAATCGAAAATTACGGATTAATCGGCAGAAATCTCGCTCGATCGAAAGATATAGCTAGCTCACATCTCCGCTCGCTTCTTCCGCTTCACATCGGCAGAAACAGAACGGAGTTGCGGGGCTTCGCTTCTTCTGCTTCACATCGGCAGAAACAGAACGGAGTTGCGCGCAGGCGGCTCGGCGCTTAAATAATCTCACCCAAGGGCTGCCTCGTGCGCCGTTATGATCCTCCTGTTTTACTCCCAACCTCCTTCTACCAAACTATTCCCTCCTTTTCAAAATAGATAATCCATCTTTTGTTACTAACTTTAGGGTCATCTATTTAGGAACAGAGGGAGTAGTAGACAAGTAATTTCTACTCTATATCATGTGCTCTTTTTTCGTTCAGGATACTATATCATTTGCTTAACGCTCGATTAACCTTTTTTTCCTTGTTCTTATGTATCGTCAAATCAATTATGATGACTTCACCCAATTTTCCGTTCTAAACACAAAATAGAAATCCAAGATGATGATGATGATCGGCTCAATTTTATTGTGCAAAATTCCGTATGAAGAATTGACTCAATTAATATATTATAGTGCCTTAATTTTAAACACTCGGTTTCATGCTTATAACTCGAGGCCCTTCTACTATTGCTAGTGAAGAAATGGTGGCCTCAGATAAAGCAAGTCTCCATTAGTTTCGTATCAATATTTGCAATGTTGCATTTTCTTAAATTGTTTACATATTTAATTGAAATTTTCTCTCATGGTAACAATAAATTCATAGTTTCATTCTTAGTGTAAATTTGTGGTGCACTTCAAACATGCGTTCGTATATGTGGTATTTGGCATGATTTATGGCAGCTTAGTTTTAGCCCCAGGCTTAGAGGAATCCTGGCTCCGCCTCTGAACGTGGATGAGGCCCTCTATCAAACACATGATGGGTGTTTGTACATCTGAGTGAAGAAAGGGGTGTTGATGACCGTAAAACCCCAGGGGCATTGACTGCACAGGAATTTGGATATGCTGCAAGGTTTCCAGAAAGAAAATTTGTGCATGGAAATAATGGCCACTCAAGCTGCATCACCAACAATGCCCTGCTAGCAGCGCTCATGCATAAAGGATGCAACCCCGGTTGTATAATATAAGAAATCGTCTCAGTGCACTGCTCTAGCTTAATCATAATCAACAAAGTTCCCACTAGACCGGTCCCAAAGCTAGATGTACGGATATCCTGAGTAGCAACCCAAAACTGAGTCAATTCTGAAATAACACCAGCGATGTGCAGAAATTCAGAATTAGTTCTCAAGTTCCTCCGAAACTCTGTAGCAAAATTGGTTGGGACGTGAGCTGGCCATGGAGGTTGGGACATGAGCTGGCCATGGAGGTTGGTGTTGCAGCAACAACAAATGCCCCCCCGATTGGGTGAAAAATGGATCAAGTCGAATTAGAATAGACATGCTTCCCGGTTCCCACCAAGTGAATGCCAACGCATAGGAAAAATGCTGCTAGTGATTTTTCTTGCTCTTCACTGCAGTATACTGCACTCTCCTTTTATGAACACTACCAGGATACATAACTGAACGACTTGACCAATACTTCTTTGTTGTAGCTGTACTTATGAGCCCTGCAACTGGATTTTTTGAACTATTGTTGCTGAGCATGATTGTACATACGAGGTCCCTTAATTGTTCCATTGTAGGACATTTTTATGCATTGCGTAGAGTACTAATCCATGAGCAAGAAGCACGTTGTGCCACTCTACAAGATAAACAAGGGCGGCACCAGAAAGACTGAATTGTTATGCATGCCACCATGCAGAACCCTTGAGTAGAGTAGACATTTATCAATACCATTAAATTCTTTATAAATTTGTGAGTAACATGATTGCTAGCATCTGACAAGTTCCACCGCTCTGTGTGTTTAGACTTTAGATATAACGTCTTTAGTGTTCAACAATTTCTCAAGCCACAAACAAGTAACAATCTTCCTGACATGTACTTCTCTGAAGTTGCCTGAAAATGATGGCCACGGTAGCTCCTCTCTCCCACACGCACTAGAACAGTTTCCCTCCAATCTTCTTTTTTCTTCCCGCCGCTCGCTGCTGGTACCCATGCGCACCAATTCTCCTGCCTATGATGTCATGTTTCAGGCATGGCGACCAAAAACGTCTCATATGAACGATATAAGAACGACACACGCCTAAAGTATTGCGAGGATGGACGCTTCGGGATGGACTACGCCACACCTTTATATCGTCGCTATAGCGTTGAGATAATGACGCCTTAAAAATGTTGTCATATCGTCTGCTTCTTGTCGGACATGGCATCCCACTCCGATGATAAGAATCAGATGTGCAAGAAAATTATGGGGAAAATTGAGGGTGAGAGGGTGCTGGCCTGACTCCGAATACCAAATATAAGGTAACAGTAGATTATACTCACGATGTACTTCAATTTAAACGTTAGAGTTTATAGAAAATATTTAATATTGATTATATGTGTTGCATGAACTCGATAACTACGTAAATTTTATGTAATTTCGCAATTTTTCTGTAGGTGAAGATTAATCGCCTTTTGGAGTAGGCAATGAGAAGAAGTCTACATATGGGCTAATGGTTGGGTTCCCTCTTCGCTAGGGTTTCTTTAGAACACCACCAATTTATACTAAAAACTTTTACTTTTTGTAAGCCATTTCTTAACTAAATCTTATATTTAAATATAAACTTCACATATAAGTCTAATTGATATTTCTCTATTCTGTTTAAGAAGATTGAAAAAAAATGTCATAGTCTAAATCGTGGTTCAGAACTATAAAATTCATCCACCGTTTATAGAATACACTAGTGCGAAAGTAGAGCTACATTTTGCAAGGAAATAATAATACTTTACTACCTCTGTTTGGAATTTTTTGTTGAACTGAATTATGCCAACCTAAGAAAAACACAGAAATATGACAAAATCATATTTATCTACGGATTATTTTGCAATGCTTGGATTTAGTAGTGTGTTTATATCGATTTTAGTGCTTCTATAAATATCTTGATGAAGTTTTCTACAATCAGGGGTCCAACAAATATCCTAACAAAGATTTGTTGACTAGCTTAGTTGCAGAAACAAAAATATTCTGGAGCATGTGAGTGTCTACAAGTTATTTTTCACTTCTCTCGCCCTGGTCGAATGGTACTCCCTCCATTTTTGTATACAAGGCCACAAACTCAAAATACAGGTACCAAGATAAAAATTAATGTATTCTTTAGAAGTCAATTTGTTCTCTCGTTTACCGGGTTACTTAATAGGATGCATGCACATTAGAGAAAACTGAGTGGTCATGAGAGAAGAAGTAGGTGAGTGTGTCATTATGATTAACTACATGCATGTTAGTAATTAAGCCATGGGTTACTAGTACGAGAAAACAACATTAATTTTTACCTCGATTACTGTAAGTGGCCTTGTATTGATGCAAAATGTATTTTCCATAGTGGCCTTGTATAAAAAATGGAGGAAGTATTGTTCATTTCTTGTGACGGTGAATCTTCGCCTTAGCGAACATCCATGGCCGTTCCTCTGTCCATGTTATAATATTATGCAGCTAAATACTATCAAACCGGGCTTGGCTTTAAGGTGTAAGAAAATATATGATGAAGCTACCCGACTTTACCTTTTTTAGCCTTGAAGGTGGAGAAACGTAAGAGCATCTCCACCCGTTGCGCCCCCAAAACGCGCCGAAAACCGCTGCTTGAGAGCGAGCCGACGCTAATTTAGCCGTGGGGGCGAGCACGTTCCCAGCCGCCGCCCCAGGCCGCCCCCAGAGTTCCGCCAAAATTCAGTAAACACGACCAAAATTCAGCAAACATGATTAAATTTGAACAAACACGGCATATTTCTGATAAATTTAGGCGTTTTTACACGAAAAAGGGGCGAAAAAAAAGCCTAAACTACGGGTCGAAGTAGGCGCTGAGCAGGCTGTAGTCGTCGCCGGCGTCGTCCTCCTGCTTCTCCTCATTGACACGGCCGGCGCCGCTGCTCGACCCCTCACCCCGGCGCGCTGCTTCACGGCGGCGGCGTTCGGCGATCTTCTTCAGGGCGCAGCGCTGGCGGTCCAGCTCAATGCGAGCGTAGTCCTCGCGCGCCCACTTCAAGGCAGCCTCTTCTTCGTCGACCTCCTCGGCGAGAGCAGGCTCCGGCTTCACGGCGACGAGCCCCGGCTCCGGCTTCACCGTCGCCAGCCCTGGCTCCCTCTTCGGCTTGACGAGGCGAGGAGGGGCCGAGGAGGAGGAGCCACGGCCGCCGTCGTTGATGACGAGGCCGGCGCCGCGGGTGCGCCTACCGAGCCGTGTCTCGGCCGGCTCTGCCTTGACGCTGACCAATGCCGGCGCGCCGGAGGAGTGAGAGGAGGATCGGGAGGAGGAGGAGGAAGAGGAGGATGACCAACCCATCATCCTCCTCGGCAGCCATGCGCCGCCGCTCCGAGCGGTCAGGTACTCGAACGGCGGGTCATTGCTGCCCTCGAGGTGCGCGAGCACGCCGCTGAGCGTGCGGCCCGGGACGCCCCACCACAGGCGGCGGCCCTCGCTGTTGTTGCGCCCCCGCGGCGCCCACGCGTTGTTGGTGGAGACGAGCCGCTCCTCCTGCCGGCGTTCAAAGTACGCCGCCCACGCCGCGTGGTTGCCGGTGGCGTACTCCGGGAGCGCCCGCTCCGCGACCGTCAGGGACGCTCGCGCACGCTCGATCTCGGCGTGGAAATAGGCGGGCGTCTCGGGGATGGGCAGAGGAGGGACAGAGACCCCGCCGGCGCTGAGCCTCCACCGCGACGGAGCGCGTACGTCGGGCGGCGCGGGGTAGTTGGCCTCGTGGAGGAGGGACGCCTCCCACTCATGCAACGAGCGGCGGCCGAAACCGTTGGCCGCCGCCGCATCGCCGGGGTACCTCGCGCTCATGGTTGCCGGGGGGTGGGGGGGGGAGAGGGGCTCGAACGGCGAAGAGAGGGGGGGAAGTGCGGCGGCGAGGAAGGAGAGGACTACCGATGGATGGGTTCCTCACCGGCGCGGCCAGGGGTGCCTTTTATAGCGGCTCGAGGCGGCAGCGTGCGAACGCGTGGAGGAAGGCGGGGTGGCGTCGCCGCAATGCGCCGCCCCTAAATCAATGGTAGGCTGACCGGCGGCAGCCTTGGCATTGATTCCCCGCGGGAAAGCCGAGACGATGAGGACGACCAGCCTTCGTCTCGCTGACGCGTCGGTCCCGCCACTCTTTCGCACCAAAACATTCGCGCCGGCGCCCCCCCAGCGCGCCGGGTTCGGGTTGGGTGCGCCGACGAAAAACAGGATCGTGGGGGTGCGACTGGGCCGATTTTTCGACGCCGGCGCTAAAAAACGGTCTTGGAGGGGCCTGTTGGGGGCGCGGCTGGAGATGCCGGCGCTAAAAAACGGTCTTGGAGGGGCCTGTTGGGGGCGCGGCTGGAGATGCTCTAACCTAACCTGAAGGGGAACTCACAAGCTTGGCCTTTCTCTACGCAAAGGCGTTCTGGATCAAGCAGCTCATGGCTTCCAGGTTAGGAAATGAAATTGTATCTCCAGGTCCAGGGTAACAAGGTCGGTCCAAAATTCACGAAATTCGGCAGTCAGGGAAACGCTTCGTTCAGACTGGATAAAAGCGCAAGCAACATCGATTAGCATGCAAATAGACTCAGCATAGTTGTACAGAAAGTAACTAATCTTCGTAAAAACATCGTAACTGGTAGCATTGCATGCAGATCACCTGTCCCTCAGACGGTATTCACTATGCAAAAATCTCATGCTTTCCCTCACCGTGCAGTACATATATACAGAATTACAGACCATTACATACTCTAGTAATATTTTTTTTGACAATTACTCTAATACATACAGAATTACAGATCATTATATACGCTGGTAAACGCTTTATTAATTGCTGGATGAAGAGCATTAATACGGTGCACAACATAGTTAGAAAGGGAAACTGTATCCAGAGTACTCTGTTAGGAAAACGCTTTATTAATTCAGGTTAAATAAGAGTAGAGGTAACATCCACTGGCAATTGACATTTTGCTCAGCATAGCTGTATCCCCGTGTTTATAGTCAGTAACTAATCGCGGTTAACCGGCAAATGCTATTCGCCTATGAAAAATTGTGATATCCAGGAGCAGGCATGTCATGCTATCTCCTTCCTCGTGCATATGCATTATGCTATCACTGTACAATATATACACGTTATATATCGCTAGCCAAAACGTAGTGCACTCCAATACTCCATATATGATAGTATCATTGGAATGCTTGGTGTTGGATCAGTTCACAAGCACTGGAAGAGGGTTTTACTCCTCCAGTTCACTGTACGATGATGTGTTCACTTGCCTTCTGCTGTGCCGCTCCGCGATCATCTTCAGCCCCATGTACCTGTTCAATGTCAGTAAGCAAAGCAAACATGTCATTTTAGTTACTACTCCTACAACATTGCTCAAAATAACCCAGTTCATACCTGCCCATCATCATCACGGTGGCCTGAGGATTCGTCCCGGGCGTCACGCTGAACGTCGACCCATCCACCACGCGAAGAGACTGCGTGCCCATGACCCGGAAATCCTTGTCGACCACCCTTCCTACCACACACCCGCCATGGTAGTGCCACAGCGTGGCCACGGTCCGCCTGCAGAAATCTGCCACAGCAGTGTTGTTTGTGCTCCAGTCGAGTGGCAGGGTCGCCCCAACGATCCTGAAGTCCCTCCTGGCACGCCCTCTCCGGCCCTGGCTCGACGATCCCACCGTTGCACGGAATATGTCCATTGTCCTGCTCTGGAGCACTTGTGCCACGCGGCGCACGCCCACGATGCATAGTGCCAGGTCCTCGGGGCGGCTCAAGTAGTTGAAGCGCACCGAGGGGGTCTCCACTGGATTGGGTGATGATAGCCACAGCGAGCCCTCGGACAACGGGCCAGGGACCTTCTCCATGATGGTTGCCATGGTGACATAGAGTGGCGAAGTCGGGCTGATGAAAGGACCGGCCGGGCGCAGCATGGGAGAAACGGGGACGATGTACGATGCAGCCTCAAGGTAGGAGGCAGTGCCGTTGGCAGAAGGTATGCCGACCACCTGGATGAGGGAGTGGTCGATGGGGACTGATGGGATGATGGAGATGCCGTTGCGAGGGTTGTCGAACATGTGCTTCCCAACGTCAGGGGAATCAACTGAAACAGGGATGCCGAGGGATGCAAGATCGCTAGCAGGGCCAACGCCACTGAGAAGCAGCAACTGTGGACTTCCTAGGGCACCTGCACAAAGTATGACCTCCCCGCCTGGACGCAGCAGGGCATGGTGCTGCTGAAGAAGACGATCCTGGTACACAACGCCGACTGCTGCTACTGCTGGTCGTGACCTTCCACGGCGTGCGGCTGGATAACAAATACAGAAAAAGGGCAAGGTTTACTCATACTTGATCATTGGTTTAGAGCTAAACATTATGTGCTGGTACATGAAGCACCAGGACAATTCTAATTGTAGCTAATAAGGAAAGGAGTTAATCTAGTGCAAGTACATTCCACAATTTAAGCAAGCATAATAGTAAGTGAACAACAACTAAGTACCCACTAAAGTTTTAGCTTCCAGTGGCAGTTACAAAAATAGCGTAAGCTAGTTGATCAGTAACTTGATCTGGTCTGATACTTGGTCAGGTCGGCATATGGGCACTGATTTTGAATATGACTCGGTCGCAACTTTTCCTTTTTGAATATATTGCTCATTTTGGATCCATAACTCAAATAACGAACTCATTAGCATGGTGACTTCTGCAGTCATGTGGACAATTTGGAAAATAAGAAATAATCTAAAAATGTCAATTAGAGTTATATGCATAATACTTTGGAGGAAACTGCAAACACTCTAGAAACGGTGCTTGCTGTGCAGGGATAAGATTGTGCGAGATGGATCACTTTAGTGGGACTTTGTGGCGAAAAGCGTTGGCACCTAAGAGGCAACAGGAGAAAGTGGTGGAGCTTCAAGAAAACTATTTAGGGCGCGCTTGGAATTGATGTAATTTGATACGGAGCTGTTTCAATTACACGCGTATCGTACCAGCCACTGAGCAATTTACTTCTGGAAATGAAATGACAGGCCGAGACATGTATTATTTACAAGTGTATTTAAAACGAAAACGGCTATCCAAACAGGGCCTTAGGGGGCAAAGCTAAAACACCAACTATTCGCACTCAACACATTTGTCATTCTGGCATATCTTTGAAGGAGAAATTGCTATAACAGGAACATAAGAGAGGCCTGTTAAATTTTGAACTGAATTAAATCAGAGGACTCTTAATGCTATGTTGCTAACAGAGACGGCTTGAACAAGAAAAGATGCATATCTACCAGTTGTCCAGTACAAGTGCTACTTGTTTATATGCATGGGTCTCCAAAATGCATATTTTGTTCATAAGATCTTCTGTTAGGTACATTACCACTGTTAATTGAATCACAAATGCAGGACAGCAAGAACTTTTTCTATTCTCAGTCTCAGGTAAGCTTGAAGGGAATAGGTGCGGCCCCTCAGAAGTAGCATATCTCATACAGAAAGCAGCAAACAAACACTCTTCTGTGCACATCAAGATTTTTTGCACAGCTTATCACTCTGAATTCAGCATTAGCCTAGACTCTTTGCTATTATGTGTGTGCTGAAGATCTAAAGTTATTGTAAGTATATCATGCATTACATTTACAGCAAGTGGCTCTTTATAGAAATGCAGCATTAAAAAACGATTGGCATGGTCAAACAAACTATAACCAAACTGATGCAAGTATTGAGGATAGCACTTAGTAATGCAGTTATGGCAAGCTAATATTGCAGATACAATTTCATGGCAATATGGCAAACAAATTTCAAAAATCCGAAAGTAGAACCATGTGGACAAGCGCGCAAGAAGTAGAACAATGCATCGCTCACCAGGATCAATGGGGTTAATTATGATGCGGGTAACGGCAGCACGGACAGCGACATGGAGACGGCCAGGGCGGGCGAAAGCAAGGAGGTCCGCGGCGCTGTGGCGGCGTCCGGATGCATCAAAGGTGGTGGCACCAATCTTTGTGCCAGTGACATGTTCCACCGTGAAGCCGTTCCATGGTGTCACATTAGCTTCCAGCAGCGCGGCCCTCACCGCCGCCTGCCACCCGTGCACCTCCGGCTGGAATGTCAGCTCCTGCTCCACCCACTCATATGATGAGTTCACCAGCCGCATGTCCCAATCCGGCACCTCAGCACCCTGAATCTCCAACAATCGGAAAGAAATCACTTTCAGAGTGTGTCAATGGATATAATCCTTTTGGGATGAATGCTCTTATTTTGGACATCATCATGCTTGGGCTATATTATTACTAGTACTCAATTGTGTAGGAATGGATCCACATAACCGAACCGACCAATCCTTCCCCGTGGCCGTGGAACCAGCCCGGGTGGGCGCGGGAGTAGAAGCCGGCGTTGATGGCGGTGCCGCCGCCGAGCACCCTGGCTCGCACGTTGGGGACGCCGTCCTCGGAGCTGAAGGCCTGCGCGGGCGCGTCGGAGTCGGGCGAGGGGTCGGCGAGCGCGAGCGTCCTGACGAAGCCGCCCGCGGTGGCCAGCGCCGGGAACTCGGCGGGCGCGCCGCCGCGCTCGAGCAGCAGCACGCGGCCCCCGCCGGGCCCCGCGAGCGTGGCCGCCAGCGGGCACCCCGCCGCGCCGCCCCCCACCACGATGTAGTCGTACTCCTCCTCCGCGGCCGTCCCCGTCGCGTCCGCCACGTACCGCGCGTACCCCGGCGGCGCCCCTGCGGAGGAACACGCGAGCACTAGTCAGACGCCCCGCGGCCAGATCTCGCGAATTTTGGTTTCGCCCGACCGAATCCTGCTCCTGGGAGCGCGGGTATGGTTAGTTGGTTACCTCCGAAGGGGCGGGGCTGGGCCGCGGCGAGGAGGAAGGGGAGGGCGAGGAGGAGGAGGGGGAGGGG
>LR738716.1:7186500-7236582 GCA_902687465.1 Secale cereale
TGCGGATCTCTCGATTTCGAGGCTGTTGGGCCTTTGAACCGAACGGGACAAGAGTGGGCCTCTCCAGTGGGAGGGTCCACGTCTTCTTGTTCGTCGCTTAATGCGAGACTCAGCTTCGTCTCGCCTGAATTGCCCAGCTTAGCGGTCACGTCAAGGATGACCGTTTCGGGAAGAATCTAGAGATTGGTACTAGCCGGTTTTGGCCAACCCATAGGCCCCCCCGGTTTTAAATACATATTGAACATTTTTAGTACATGTTGAACATTTTTATATACCCCCTTCGTTCCTAAATATAAAATTTTTTATAGATTCCAAT
Source organism: Secale cereale (assembly GCA_902687465.1). Taxonomy (NCBI): domain Eukaryota; kingdom Viridiplantae; phylum Streptophyta; class Magnoliopsida; order Poales; family Poaceae; genus Secale; species Secale cereale. The sequence continues at coordinate 7,186,817 of LR738716.1, forward strand.
GAGAACCACATAGGAGGCAAAAAGAGTGAACCTACGCTCTAAAATATGTCTACATACATTCGTATATAGTCCTTATTGAAATCTCTAGAAAGACTTTTATTTAGGAACGGAGGGAGAACATGTTTTCAAATACATCTTTGTTACACATTTATCACTCATCGGTACTTTTATTTCAATACAAATTGATCAATTCAATATACAGGTTTTCAGATACACATTCCACATTTTTTTTTGTACCGATTGGTTCTTTTTTTTTTCAATACACATCGAACATATATACAAGTATTTTTTTTATACACAGTCAGCATTTTTAGTACAGGTTGAACATACTTTAATACACATTAAACTTTCTTTAGAACATGTTCAACAGTAATACATGTTGAACATTTTTTGTTAATGCGCAAAACATTAGTTAAGTGTTACGCAAACAATATTAATATTGTATAAACATTTTTTTAAAATTCACTAGCATGTTTTTGGAACGTATGGACATATTTTTTTTTGAAATGTCATGAATATTTTTCTGAGTGGTACAAAACATTTTTGTAGGTTGCACGAACAACTTTTTGTATTATATAAACATGTTTGAAAAATGTCAAGAACATTTTTTGGAAACTTTAAATATTTTTTTAAATGTCATGAACATTGTTTTAAAATTACGCGAACTCATTTTTGCATTGCACGATCATTTTTAAACTTCATGATGACTGCTTTAACAATTTTAAGTAAATAAAAAATTGAAATATATTTATTTGGAAAATTTCTGAAACATAAACAAAAACTAAAAAATAAAACAATAAGAGAAAACGATGAACAAAACACATCTGCGTAACGAACCTACTTTTTCTATTGGGCCAGCGCACTTGAAGCGAGGCTACCGTCTGTGCCACTGCAGTGGGCGAGACAAAGTAAGATTGTCGAGTAGTTTTATGGTAAATGTTCCGGAACGGCGCACCGGCCGAGTTTGCGCCGGTCGTTCGCTGCCTCAGCCACGCATCCTCTCGCTGGTGTGTGCTACCCCCCACGTCAGCACATTCTTTTTGTGTGGCCCACGCCTGTCCCACTCCCTTCTTTTTCTCCTTACATCCTTATCTTCTTCCTCCTGTCATTCTCCTTTCCCCATTCTCTTTCTGTTTCTCCCTTGGCCAGATCTGCTTGGATCCACCCATCAGAGCTCTGCCTCGCCGGATCCGGCCACACCAGAGCTGCAGCCGACCACGCGCGGAGCTGCAACCGTTGAAACTTTTTCCATAGCCGCTTGTAGCTCTCATCAACGCTCGTTGCAGCTTTCACCGTCGCCCCATAGCTCTCACCCATGTTCGTTTTTCGAAAGCTTCATGGTGGAAGCTTTTTTCCATACCGATTGAAGCTTTTTCCACACCGGATGAAGCTTTTCTGTCATGGTTGAAGCTTTTTCCCATTCCGATCAAAACATTTTTTCACACCGGTTGAATCTTTTCTTGATGCCGCTTGAAGCTTTTTTCCACACCGGATGAAGCTTTCCTGCCATGGCTGAAGTTTTTTCCCATTTCGATCGAAACATTTTTCACACCGGTTGAATCTTTTCTTGATGCCGCTTGAAGCTTTTTTCCACACCGGATGAAGCTTTTTCTTCTACGCCGGTTGTAGCTTTTTTTATGGTTGAAGCTTTCTCTGGCGCTCGCCGCAGCTTTTCTCTGATGGTGGGTCTGCGATGGCGGCGAGCCTGCGTGTGCGGCGGCGCTCTCATCTCCGGCGAGGGGAATACGACGAGGGTCGTCGGCACTCGCCGCAGCTTTTCTCTCCCCTACGCCCGGTTGTTGCTCCCCTTTTTCCGATTGAAGATGCGGGAGAAGAAGGCAGACGGGAGGAAGGAGGGGATGACGTCGGGAGAGGAGCGCTGAATCGTGCGGTCCGAGACGCACGCATCGTGGGGCTGCGGTGCGACCGGCCCAAATTTAAGCCGGTGCGCCCGCGCCTACCGGTGGCTAGTTTTATGGCTACTTAGACAATAATGGAAGGAATAATGCACACATTCTGTGGGAGCTAGTGGCAAAGGTGTTAAAGGAGCATGTAGGCGTCGTAGGTCCAGCGAGCTGTCCCAACTCTATGTTTTGTCTCTTGCTCTGATTGCTTTGAGATCACTCTCAATAATTGGATGTTTGGTTTGTGACTAAGTTTGTCAAATTGTCACATATAAAGTTAGGTAAATTTGATCAATTTAGTTAAGTATTTGGTTCAAGCCACACCTTACGCATATCACATTAGGGCTCCACATGACAGACACACAAAAAGTGTTGCACATTTTCTTTCTTTTTTTCCTTTTTTTGGAAAAGGAGGATATATCTCCGGTCTCTGCATCTGGTCGATGCATGCAGCCGTTTTATTAATTGTTCACAATGACCTTACAAAGTAATAATAAGCCTGAAGTCATCATCTTGGCGACACCTATCACTATTCCTATCCCTTTGATGAAGGGGTGCCGAATGCCTGAGTCTAATACCAAACAGACATCGCACAACCTAACATCTAAAACTGGATGCCCTAGCCCAGCCATATACCGTGACTAGATCACAAACCGGTCCGGCGCTCACCCAGAGGTCGCCCCCACCGTCTTCCACCGATCCATCTCTAGAGCAAGTACTGACGCACCGACCTTGCCAGGCTGTTGACGACGCCACCATGGCGCCAGACAACGCCACCATCCTGCATGCATCCATCCACACGCACCCGTCGTCAAAACACCGCAGCGCCATGCCGCCAGGATCCGTCGCCGGCCTTGCGGTAGATGTAACACTGCTCCTCCTCTTGTCCCCCTCCAGCCAGCTCCTGCTCCAAAACAATGCCCTCGGGAGGGAGAACGACACCGAAGGCGCCGTTATCTTTCGATCGGTAGACCCAGATCTAGGGTTTCCCCCGGAACATCCCCATTGTGTTGATGCAGACAAGGAGATGACGCTGTCATCGTCCGCCATGATCGAAGTCAGTGTGATTTTCACCGGAAGTAGTGCCACCATGATCTCGCCGCTGACTGGATTCGAGCACACCCTTGCCATAAAGATGTACGGTGTCGTTGGAAAGCCGGTTGAGGATCTCTGGCCGCTCCACCACGGCCCCATCACGCGCCGCCGGCCGTCCAAAGCAGAACCACTTAGGTTTGCCAATTTATGACTATCATTTTGGTAAACTAATATTAGACAAGCTTGGTCAAAATACGTGGAAAAATATGATAATGCAAGGCTTAGAACCAAACAGCCCCATAATCTAGTTAGGACAAGGTTTTATACCCTTGTGAGTGGCGGGGCGAGGATGTTAGTTTATTCAGAGTTAGGCCATAAACTATAGATCACAAAACCTTGTAGTAGTAGCTAGGATTATTAGGGGAATGATAAAGCAACTTGGATGCATCCACGTCAAGTAGATGGCATCTCAATCATGTAAGATCAGAACACGTACGTGCACACATCTTTGCACAAAGCAGCCAGAGAAATCAAGGCCGGAGGGGCCTATGGGTTATAATACATGTGTGTAATTCAAGCATGAGACATGAGCAAAGGATTGTTTATGAGATATTTTTTTTAGCATCAGTACAGACGCAAGCGCTCATATACACGTGCATACACTCACCCCTATGAATGCACACACGCACACCCTACCCATATGAGCACCTCCGAGACTGAGCCGACATATCATTTTGAGATTTACGAAGTCACCGTAGGCGTCTCGTCGTTGACGGAAACGTCTCCTCCCACTTAAAGCGCATCGTCGGAAATTCTGAAATAAATCCAGAAATAATGCGAGCATCAGGATTTGAACCCTGGTGGGTTGAGAATACCACTGTCCATCTAACCATCTCAATCATAGGTTGGTTCGCAAGGATTGTTTATGAGATGGTTGCTCTTAGAGCTGGGCATGGGCAGCCCGTCCCGGTCAGCCCGAAAAAGCCCGACCCGGCCCGTCCCGACCTTGTCCACGGGCCGGGCTCGGGCCTAGATTTCAAGCCCGCCGGCCGGGCCGGGCCCGGGCCCGTCATATTTGTGCATTCCTGAAGAAGCCCGGCCCGAGGCCCGACGGGTTTTTAGCATGATGGGCCGGGCTCGGCCCGAATTTTAGGTCCGACGGCCGGGTTCGGGCCTGGGTTTTTTGTGCCGGGCTTTGGTCGGTCCGGCCCGGCCCGGCAAATGGCCAGGTATAGTTGCTCTGACTAGTACTCGTGGCTAGCTAGCTACTCGCTGAATGCGGCTGTTTGCCGCAGCTTTAATTTGACTTGGCTATACCTCCGATGATGCGTACCCGGGGAACTGATCCTTATTCTATCTTGCAGTTCACGTCAATGTATCGTTGCACTTCTAATAATTTGGCGCGAATCCATCTGCATGAGTTTTACTCCATCCGTTCCAAAATATTTGTCTTTCTAAACATTTCAAATGAACTATAACATACGAATGTATGTAGATATATCCAGGGCCGGTCCATGCATATTAGGGGCCCTGGGGCGAGACGATAAAATGAGGCCCTTATGGACAAATAAAGATTCAGAATGTATTGTATATGAAAAAGAGTCTATGTCTCCAACAAACTCGAAAATATCCATAACACGCAATGGCACATCAGATTCTGTATAGTCATTTGTCCTAGTCGTAATTCCAAGAAGAGATCATCTAGTTCAACATAACTTTGAGAAACTGTTTCTATAAATTTAGCACATCATTTGCGTAACTAAATGTCATTCAGTAAAATTCTTTTGAGCTAAGTAAGAAGCCAAATATACTTCTGAACATTTTAAGTTCTTCGAAGAACTACCATTTCTAAAAAAAATGTCAATTGAACCTTTCTGTGATTCTATCAGTACCAGTTCATCTCTACTTTTTTTTTTCACTTCCTTTTCTCACTGATAAACATTTTTTAGAAGATATGTCACCGAGCAATTGCAGAAAAAAAAGTCAATACAGGGAACAAAAGCACCTGAATATGAGCATATGGCTTGATGTCGAATTATCAATGTAGCTTCCTAGATCTGCAAGGCTGCAACACTCATTCCCCGTCCTCCCATCTCATCCTTGGATCCAATGAAGCTTTTAATAACATGCCAACAGAAGAGTATGAACTAGGAAGAGAAGAATTGGAGGGAGATGTACCATCTCTAATGTGGTGATGCCTCAATTCCTCAAACGTCTACTTGATGGGGAACGTTGAGGATGCAAAGAGAGATGACTGGGGAAGGGAATAGCACCCTTGGTCTCCATTAATAGATGCACGGGAGCGGCAACTCGAATTTGCAAATGCACGGGAGCGGCGGCGCTATTGTCTGGGATTGGAGAATTTGGGGGGAGGGGGGGGGGGACGAGGAGACGAGGATAGGTAGAGGAGATCGATGGGCTGCAGGCCTGCAGCAGCATAGCTATCAATTCTTTCGGTCCAGTGCTCGCAACGTGGTGTACTTGGGCCTTTTTTCCTCTTATTTTTCTGGGCCTAAAGAAAAATATATCCTAAACATGTATACTGTACTACTACCTGGGCCGGGGCCCCTACCACCCAGAGGCCCAGGGCGGTTGCCCCTTTGCCCCGGCCTATGGGCCGGCCCTGGATATATCTTATAGTGTAGATTCACTCATTTTGCTTCATATGTAGTCACTTGTCGAAATCTCTAGAAAGACAAATATTTAGGAATGGAGGGAGTATATGCAACGCTCATAACGATCCCAATAGAAAGCAGCGGGAACTAAATACAAAATTACAGTAGACACAAATCCCGGTTTGGCTGAACTGAAGCTGATGAGGGTTTATATTTTTCCACAAAGGAAATAGATTTATGTATGGAAAATGTAAATTGCGTATACAATTGAATATAAATGAATATGTCTTTAAAATGAAATATTGATCCAATATATTATTACCTCCGTTCCATAATATAGTGCATATAGATTTTTGGAAAAGTAAAACATTTGCAATTAAACCTTGAACAAGTTTATATAGAAATTTATTTATATCTATAATATGAAATATATAAATTAAGAAACTACATCTTATGATGAATCTAAAGATATATGTTTGGCATTCCGACGTATCTTTATTTTTACAAACTTGGTGAAAAACATTGTGGAATGGAGGGAGTATAAAACATGCCATGAACCAAAAAATGAAAATATCATGCATTTATAAAGAGTTCATCTGATAGAGAAGAGCTGTTCATATGTGCAAGATATATGTTAGTGTGAAATGTTCATGTGTTTACAGAAAAGATAAAAAGTAAACAACAAAGGTTAAAGTTTTGAAACAAGAGAATAAAATAAAAACTTAAAAGGACAAAAAAAGTAAAAGAAGAAAATGTCACCTTTATTGGGCTGCTCATAATCGAGTGAATATGGGCTGCAATTTCCCATAAGAAGTTTTGTGAAAAAAAAACTGGAAGTCATGTGCTAACATACATGACAACATTGCCCCCCCTAGGGAGTCTTGGATCGGGGGGGTCCTCATGTGGCCGGACAAACTCCTGGTGGGCTGGACTGGTGGGCCATGAAGATTATTATAGAAGATCATCTCTCGTATCCGGATAGGACTCCTGGATTCTTGTAATGGCAAGTTTAGGCTCGGGTGTAGATTTTCCTTCCTCTGCAAGATGATATGTACAAACCCTAGGCCCCTCCGGTGTGTATATAAACCGGAGGGTTTAGTCCGTAGAGGCTAATAGAGAATCATTCAATCCTCATAGGCTAGACTTAGGGTTTAGCCTTTACGATCTCGAGGTAGATCAACTCTTGTACACATATTCATTCATACTAATATAGCAGGAAGTAGGGTTTTACCTTGATCGAGAGGGCCTGAACCTGGGTAAACATCGTGTCCCCTGCCTCCTGTTAACATCAATCCTCAGACGCATAGTCCGGGACCCCCTACCCGAGATCCGCCGGTTTTGACACCGACATTGGTGCTTTCATTGAGAGTTCCACTATGTCGTCGACGGAAGGATTGATGGATCACGTCGTCAACCGCAACGGCGACGTCGAGGGGATTTTCCCTCCCGTCCAACTCTTCGTGTTCGGCGGCTTCGCGCTTCGGGCCAACACTGAAGGCCACCTTGAGCAGATCGAGAGCTACGCCCCTGGCCACCATGTCAGTTTCGGTAGCCTGAACTACGTTGCCGACGTCCGTGGAGACTTGATCTTCGCCGGATTCGAGCCAGCGACAACCCCTCTCTGCCTCCACGATGATCATGACTTAACTCTGTCATCGGATCAAGAAATAGCACCTGCAACAGTTCTGGCCCTAGATCCAGAGCGTATTGCGCCACCCGAAGATGGGAAGCTCAACCCCACCACGGGAGCCGCAGACTCTACGGTGATGGAGCCACGTGCGGACCCAACCGATGGGGTCTGTGTTACCGGAACCCCGGACTTAGCTCCGGCCTCCGATTCCGGACTGCGCGTGACGGCGCCCCTCAAATCCAATCAGGCGCCTATCGCCGAATTATGTGCTGCAGATATTTTCCAGCACTCACCACTTGGCGACATGTTAAGGTCGTTGAGATCTCTCTCCCTGGACAAGAACACATAGCCGCACTATATCCGGTTCGAACTGGAGGCTGATGAACATCCACGCTATACCCAGGGAGATGCAGAATTTCGTTCTCCGCCCACCACCCACTTGGTAGCCACGGTTGAAGATCTAACCGATCTACTCGACTACGCTTCAAAAGACTTCGACGGGATGTACCTCGAAGCTGAAGTAGACACAGATCAAAGCAGGCCCATAACAGGGCGGTGGAAAAGCTACATCTTCATACAACATGTATATGGTGGATACACCGAAAGAGGCTGAAGGCAACGGTGAAAACAATCCCATAGAGGATAAACCCGCCGAAGAACCTTCCAAGCGTCGGCATCCAAAACGCCAAACAAAATCCCGTAAAGGAAATGACAGCAACACCGCGACTAATGACGGTGATATTCCGAAACAAGCCGAAGACCCCGCAGATCCAGCGATAGAGCAGGAGGAGCGAGAGGACGGTGAAAAGAGTCCGAAGCCGTAATCTGATGACAGCGATGCCGAAGACGGTGACTACGAACCGATCTCCGAAGAAGAGGTTAGCCTGGATGACGAAGAATATACCGTCCCAGAAGAACCCTCCGAACAAAAACGCTTCCATGGGTGGCTTATAGCCACCGCACGGAGCTTAAAAAAGCAACAGAGATAGCTTCAAGCTGCACAACACACGCTCAATGATAGATGGAATGAGGTGCTAGATGCCGAACAGAAACATGGCTTTAATGGCCAAACCAAAGGCTATCCCAAGTGCAAGCTGTTGCCTGAATTCGACGACAAGGCCGTTGCGCCCGTCCCACCGAATAATAACACCGCCAACGAGCCGGACCGACCATCTCACGGACGGGATAGAGTCGCTAGCAATGGCATAAACAAACCCCCACCCCATAAAGGAAAGGAGGGTGCAACCCAAGTCCGAAAGCATGATCTGCAGGAGGACCTAAACAAAAAAGCTAGCAAGACCACGTCGATATTCGGACCTAGAGATCGAGCTCCCGCACGGGACGGCGACTATCAAGCCAATCGCGCTGGTGACATACCAGTTCGGGGTCAATACCGAACACCACAACCATCGGACATACGCCACGATATAGCAAGATACAGAGGAGCTTCACACCCTCTATGCTTTACCAATGAGGTACTGGGTCATGATTTCCCAGAAGGGTTTAAACCCGTGAACATCGAAGCGTACGATGGAATGACGGATCCTACCGCCTGGATAGAAGATTTTATTCTTCACATCCACATGGCTCGAGGAGATGATCTCCACACCATCAAATATTTACCCCTCAAGCTAAAAGGACCAGCTCGGCACTGGCTAAACAGTCTCCCAGAAAACTTCATTGGGAGTTGGGAAGAACTTGATGACGATTTTCGGGCCAATTTTCAAGGGACTTGTGTCCGGCCCCCGGACATTGACAATTTAAGTCACATCATACAACAACCCAGGGAGTCAGCCTGCAAGCTTTGGAACCGGTTTCTCACTAAGAAGAACCATATCGTCGACTGTCCGGACACCGAAGCCTTAGCAACATTCAAGCACAATATCCGGGACGAATGGCTAGTCAGACACCTTGGACAGGAAAAGCCGAGGACAATGGCAGCCCTAACTACACTCATGACTCGCTTTTGCACGGGTGAGGATACCTGGTTAGCTCGTAGTAGTGATATGTCTCCAACGTATCTATAATTTTTGATTGTTTCATGCTATTATATATTCTGTTTTGGATGTTTAATGGGCTTTATTATACACTTTTATATTATTTTGGGACTAACCTACTAACCCAAGGCCCAGTGCAGATTGCTGTTTTTTTTGCCTATTTCAGGGTTTCGCAGAAAAGGAATATCAAACGGAGTCCAAACGGAGTCCAAACAGAATGAAACCTTCGGGAGAGTTATTTTTGGAACCGTATCTACCCAGAAGACTTGGAGTACACGCGAGGGAACGAAGGAGGTGGCCACGAGGGTCCAGGGCGCGCCCCTCCCCTGGGCGCGCCCCCACCCTCGTGGGTCCCCTCTGGCTCCCACGATGCCCTCGTTCCTCCTATATATACCCATGTACCCTGAAAACAGCGAGGCAACCGAGAAAACCCTAATTCCACTGCTGCAACCTTCTGTTCCCGTGAGATCCCATCTTGGGGCCTGTTCCGGAGCTCCGTCGGAGGGGGGATCTACCATGGAGTGCTTCTACATCAACACCATAGCCTCACCAATGTGTTGTGAGTAGTTTACCACAGACCTTCGGGTCCATAGTTATTAGCTAGATGGCTTCTTCTCTCTTTTTGGATCTCAATACAAAGTTATTCGATGTAATATTTTTGCGGTGTGTTTGTCGAGATCCAATGAATTGTGGGTTTATGATCAAGATTATCTATGAACAATATTTGATTCTTTTCTGAAATCTTTTATGTATGATTATAATATCCTTGCAAGTCTCTTCGAATTATTGGTTTGGTTTGGCCTACTAGACCTATAGTTCTTGCAATGGGAGAAGTGCTTGGCTTTGGGTTCAATCTTGTGGTGTCCTTTCCCAGTGACAGCAGGGGAAGCAAGGCACGTATTGTATTGTTGCCATCGAGGATAAAAAGATGGGGTTTATATCATATTGCTTGAGTCTATCCCTCTACATCATGTCATCTTGCTTAAATCATTACTCTGTTCTTATGAACTTAATACTCTAGATGCATGCCGGATAGCGGTCGATGTGTGCAGTAATAGTAGTAGATGAAGAATCGTTTTGGTCTACTTGTCACGGACGTGATGCCTATATATAATAATCATGCCTAGATATTCTCATAACTATGCGATTTTCTATCAATTGCTCGACAGTAATTTGTTTACCCACCGTAGAATTCTGCTATCATGAGAGAAGCCACTAGTGAAACCTACGGCCCCCGGATCTATCTTTATCATATTACTTTACTTCAATTTCTGCTACCGTTGCTTATTTGCTTTATTTACTTTCTGTTCTTATATGAAAAATACCAAAAATATTATACTATCCTATCTATCAGATCTCACTTTCGTAAGTGACCGTAAAAGGATTGACAACCCCTTATCGCGTTGGCTGCGAAGTTCTTATTTGTTTGTGCAGGTGCGAGGGACTCGCGCGTGGTCTCCTACTGGATTCATACCTTGGTTCTAAAAAACAGAGGGAAATACTTACGCTACTATGCTGCATCACCCTTTCCTCTTCGAGGGAATACAACACAAGCTCGAGAAGTAGCAAGAAGAATTTCTGGCGCCGTTGCCGGGGAGGCTTACGCACAATTCATATACCAAGTACCTATCACAAACCCTTATTCTTCGCATTACATTATTTGCCTCTCGTTTTCCTCTCCCCCACTTCACCCTTGCCGTTTTATTCGCCCTTCTTTTTCCGTGTGCTTATCGTTTGCTTCGCCTTGCTGTCATGGCTAGCACACCTATCATTATCAATACTCCTGAGAGCGAGGTTCTTAATTTTAAACGAAGGGAGGAGGAGAATCTAAAATATGCCTGATATAGAATTTGCAATGCTCAAAATAGATATCTTAGGAAGCTTTCCACTTTCGTGCTTCTTCGCAATTTTTATGTTGGCATAACTCCGTGGAATAGATATATTCTTGATACCATTACCGGAGGGAATTTCTTGGGTAGCCATACTTTTGATTCTTATAACGCTATGACTGAATTATTTGCCTCACCACATCATACTCAATGCAAATTAATAGTAATACATGCAAATGACAAAGGTGCTCTCCAACTGGTGCTCTTTTATAAGAGGATGATGACTCAGCATAAAAGTAAATAGATATGCCCTTCACAGAGGGAAGCAAGGATTTGTAGAGGTGCCAGAGCTCGATTTTAAAATAGAGATGAATAACATTTTGAGCGGTATACTCTCATTGTCAACATAACAACCAAGAATCTCGATATCTTCCATGCTACGCACATTATAGGTGGTTCTCAAACAGAATGGTAAAGTTTATACTCCCCCAACCACCAACAAGCACACTCCACAACTGGTCCGAAACAACGGGTACCGTCCAAACCAACAACAGCCCTAGGGGAGTTTTGTTTAATTATTGTGATTTTGAGCATGGGACTGGGCATCCCGGTTGCCAGCCTTTGCTCATGAATGATGAGCGGAGTCCACTCGTCATGAGAATAACCCACCTAGCATGGAATATATAGACAACCCTAGTTGATACATGAGCTGTTCGAGCATACAAAATAGAATTTCATTTGAAGGTTTAGAGTTTGGCACATACAAATTTACTTGGAACGGCAGGTAAATACCACATATAGGAAGGTATGGTGGACTCATATGGAATAACTTCGGGGTTTATGGAAGTGGATGCACAAGCAGTATTCCTGCTTAGTACAGGTGAAGGCTAGAAAAAGACTGGGAAGCGACCAGCTAGAGAGCGACAACAGTCATGAACATGCCTTAAAATTAATCAACAATGAATGCAAGCATGAGTAGGATATAAGTCACCATGAACATAAATATCGTGGAGGCTATGTTGATTTGTTTCAACTACATGCGTGAACATGTGCCAAGTCAGACCACTTGAATCTTTCAAAGGAGGATACCACCCTATCATACCACATCACAACCATTTTAATATCATGTTGGCACGCAAGATAGACCATTATAAACTCCCAGCTAATTAAGCATGGCATAAGCAGCTATGATCTCTAATTGTCATTGCAAGCATGTTTCATTCATAACAGGCTGAATCAGGAACGATGAACTATCATATTTACAAAAACAAGAGAGGTCGAGTTCATACCAGCTTTTCTCATCTCAATCAATTCATCATATATCTGTTGGGGAACGTAGTATTTTCAACATTTTCCTACGATCACGCAAGATATATCTACTAGATGCATAGCAACAAGAGAGGAGAGTGTGTCTACGTACCCTCGTAGACCGGGAGCGGAAGCGTCAAGTGACGCGGTTGATGTAGTCGAACTTCTTCGCGATCCAACCGATCAAGCACCGAACGTACGACACCTCCGCGTTCAGCACACGTTCAGCTTGATGACGTCCCACGAGCTCTTGATCCAGTTGAGCTTCACGGGAGAGTTTTGTCAACACGACGGCATGGTGGCGGATATGATGTATCTACCGGTGCAGGGCTTCGCCTAAGCACTGCAACGGTATGACCGAGGTGTGTTTCTGTGGAGGGGGGCACCGCACACGGCTAAAACAATTCAACTTGTGTGTCTTTGGGTGCCCCCCTGCCCCCGTATATAAAGGAGCAAGGGGGGAGGCCGGCCGGCCCTCTATGGTGCGCCTAGAGAGGCAATCCTACTAGGAATAGGATTGCAATCCTGTTCCTAGTAGGAGTCCACCAACAAGGAGAGGGGGAAGGAAGGAGAGGGAGAGGGAGAGGGAAAGAGGGGCCGCGCCCCCCTCCCCTAGTCCTATTCGGACTGCCCCTAGGGAGGGGGCGCGCCACCTCCTGGCTGCTGCCCTCTTTCTCCCCTATGGCCCACTAGGGCCCATCATTCCCCCGGGGGGTTCCGGTAACCCCCCCGACACTCCGGTAAATTCCGAAACTTTCCAGAACACTTCCGGTGTCCGAATATAGTCATCGAATATATCAATCTTTATGTCTCGGACATTCCGAGACTCCTCGTCATGTCCGTGATCCCATCCGGGACTTCGAACTGCCTTCAGTACATCAAAACTCATAAACTCATAATACCGATCGTCATCAAACGTTAAGCGTGCGGACCCTACGGGTTTGAGAACTATGTAGACATGACCGAGACTCATCTCCGGTCAATAAACAATAGTGGAACCTGGATGCTCATATTGGCTCCCACATATTCTACGAAGATCTTTATCGGTCAAACCGCATAACAACATACGTTGTTCCTTTTGTCATCGGTATGTTACTTGCCCGAGATTCGATCGTTGGTATCTCTATACCTAGTTCAATCTCGTTACCGACAAGTCTCTTTACTCGTTCCGTAATACATCATCTCGTGACTAACTTATTAGTCTTTTTCTTGCAAGGCTTATTATGATGTGCATTACCGAGAGGGCCCAGCGATACCTCTCCGACGCTCGGAGTGACAAATCCTAGTCTTGATCTATGCCAACACTACGAACACTTTCGGAGACACCTGTAGAGCATCTTTATGATCACCCAATTACGTTGTGACGTTTGATAGAACACAAGGTGTTCCTATAGTATTCGGGAGTTGCATAATCTCATAGTCATAGGAACATGTATAAGTCATGAAGAAAGCAATAGCAGTAAAACTAAATGATCATAGTGCTATGCTAACGGATGGGTCTAGTCCATCACATCATTCTCCTAATGATGTGATCCCGTTGATCAAATGGCAACTCATGTCTATGGCTAGGAAACATAGCCATCTTTGATCAACGAGCTAGTCTAGTAGAGGCATACTAGGGACATACTATTTTGTCTATGTATTCACACATGTATCAAGTTTCCGGTTAATACAATTCTAGCATGAATAAAAGACATTTATCATGATATACGGAAATACAAATAACATCTTTATTATTGCCTCTAGGGCATATTTCCTTCAATATCATCCTTATTGCCTTTCACTCGCACGACCGAACGGTGTGGATAATAATAATAGTTCACGTGCATTGGACTAACCTGGAATCTGCAGGCTTTTAATATAAGAGAGAAGACAAGGTAATATTGAAAGTGCAGTATATCGACTAGAGGGGGGTGAATAGGCGATTTTTATGAAATGCTTCAAAACATGGTAGTTTCGAAGACAAACGATAAGCTCAAGCCTATTAGTATGCAGCGGAAAGTGAACTACACTAGATAAGCCATAGTCATGTATTCAATGAAGTGAAAGCATGAAGACTAATAGCAACTAGGCAATAGTGATCATAAGGAAGAAGGAATGAAGCCAATCACAACAAGTAGATACTCAGTGAAGACAATCAGATAAGGCAAGCATGCAATGACTTCACAACGTATACCAGTAAGTAAAAGGAAGGGAAGGATAGAACCAGTAGCTCGGGGAAGACAGTGATTTGTTAGACTAGTTCCAGTTGCTGTGACAACTGTACGTCTGGTTAGGGAGGCTGAGATTTAACTCAGAAGACCGCGTCTTCACCTTGTTCCCCTTGAGCTAAGGACACCTAGTCCTCGCCCAATCACTCTGGTAAGTATTCAAGGTAGACTTCCAAACCTTCACAGACTTCGTTCACCAGCGATCCACAATGACTCTTGGATGCTCAGAACGCGACGCCTAACCGGCTGGAGGAAGCACAATCCTCAAGTGTAATAAGTCTTCAGGTCACACAGACAGAAAGACTTCAGTGATGCCTAACACTCTTTGGCTCTGGGTGTTTGGGCTTTGTCCTCGCAAGGATTTCTCTCTCAAATGCTTCGGAGGTGGGTTGCTCTCAAACGACAAAAGCCGTGCAATAACTCTGAGTAGCCACAAATTTATGGTGTAGGGGGTGGGCTATTTATAGCCACTGGGCAACCCGACCTGATTTGTCTGAAGTGACCCTGGGTCACTAAGGAACTGACACGTGTTCCAACAGTCAGATTTCAAACACACACGGCAACTTTACTTGAGCTCCAAGTAAAGCTGACTCATCCGCGTCTGGATAAGATTTGCTCTCATAGTCTTCGCTCGAAGACATAGGATTTGGTTGAGCATCACTTCAGTCACTCTGACTTAGTTCACTTGGACCCCACTTAACAGTACGGTGGTTCCTATGACTCAACAAAGAAGAAAAGGAAACAACGAAACATCTACGTCTTCGCTCTCCATAGTCTTCACACAATGTCTTCCCAAGTCATCGTCTTCAATATGATTATCTTCATCTACCACCACTGATATTAATGTCTTCATACATTTTTAGGGGTCATCTCCGGTAGGTTAACCGAATCAATGAGGGACTACTACCTGTGTTATCCTGCAATTCTCACAAACACATTAGTCCCTCAACCAGGTTTGTCGTCAATACTCCAAAACCAACTATGGGTGGCACTAGATGTACTTACAATCTCCCCCTTTTTGGTGATTGATGACAAACTGGTTGAAGTTTTCAACGGGGATAAAGATATGTGAAATTGTAAAGGATAAAGGTATTATCTTCGTAAGTAGAAAAAGGCTCCCCCTGAAGATGTGCATATAGTTGATTTGCCTTTGAATGCAAATGAACTTATGAAGACAATTCATTATGCATAATTGATATGTCGAAGATAATGACATGCATAATGAAAGATGGACGTCTGCAATAATGACTAAGTGTGGAATATAAGATAGCAGATGCAGAATTTATCATCGCATTATAGAGTAGCATAAAAACGTAGCAGACGACCATCAGTTTAAGTGTTACAACTCAAAGAACCAAATGTAACAAAACGAGAGTTGTAAACACTAGGCAAATTATAAAGCACCCGCCCATATGGACCCGCTTGAAGACTATCAACTCATATGCTTCTCCCCCTTTTGTCAGTAAGGACCAAAAAGGTTTGAAGACATAGAGCCTCTACTCGTTCCCAGTTGGAGCAGAAGAGGATGCAGGGTCGGTGTTGTTGTTTGGCGGTGCAGAAGTGGTTGGTGCAGTGTCGATGCGCGCTGAAGTAGGAGGCGGTGAAGTAGCATCATCTTGAACATCGATCACCCTGGCGTCAATTGTTGCAGCGGAGGAGGAGTATTCAGAATCTTCAAGAGATGGAGTTCGACGCATAACAGCAGTCCTGGGAGGAGTGTTGTCAAACTTGAATCTCTCTGTGAAGCCATCGTCTTGAAGATCCGCTTCAGCACTCAGCAAGGTCAAACTCTTCCAAGACCTCCGACATGTTTCATGAGCAACAAAGGCATTCTTGGTGGCAAGATTGCGAATGCGATTGACATCCACCAAGAGGCTTTGCATCTGACGCTTTAACCAGAGGTGATGCTTGTCCTGTTTCTGATGAAGGGCTACCAGAAGCTCTCGATTATTCAGGACACGAGATCGCTTCTGAGGCCTTTGAGCGATGGTACTTTCAGTGGCTTCGGTTTCAGCGTGTCGAGGTAGACGAGTGCGGCCAGCCAGAGGATAAACGCGTGAGACTGCTGGAACACCTTCAATCTGCTGAGTGAAGCTCTGGTGATCAGTGTTGTGAAGACTAACAGGCTCTTTAGCAGGCTGTTGGTAGATGGCTTTAGCTGACATATCAACCTCAGGCAAGAAAATCTGATGGTTGCGAGCAGAGGGCTGATAGGTGACAGCTGAATGCAACTTGATGAGGCGCATTATCCAAGGGGCATAACATTTCAGACCAAATAGATCAACTCCAGACATAGCCATTTGCCTAATGAAGAAATCTTGTGCATTGAAGCTGATGCCATTGAAGATGTAGAAGACCAAAGTCTTCATAGTGCCTTCAAGCTTGGCTGATGAAGAATGTCCTTTGACGAGCCATATAGTACGCCTTATGATGTGATAGATGGTGCGCGGCAGGTACTCTAGGTCTTCAACAAAGAATTCCTTAGGATATTCAGCATCACTTGGCAGAGGCTTCATCATGCTGAGCATTTGGCTCATGTTGGGCTGACGCTTCTGAAATATACTCTCCAAGGCTTCAGTGTGCAATTGACAGCCAGGTTCATATAGATCTCCTGGAGTAGGCAGGCCAGTAAGATCAATGAGGTCAAAGGCTTTAGTTTCATGATGCACATTGCCTGTCATCCACTCAAGGACCCATGTCTTCGGATCCCTGCTGTAGCCTCGGACGTGGAGTGTTGCATAGAATTGCAGAAGCAGCTCTTCATTCCAATGCTCTTTGTCTGTGACGAAATTGAGTAGGCCAGCATCACGAAAGCAGTCAAGAGCTTCCTCCAGGCAAGGCAGACCAGCAATAGCTTCAGTGTCAAGACGCATATGAGGGAAAATGTGCCCTTGATCATAGAGTACTCTTGAGTAGTAGCTGCGCTGCTGATGGCTCCAGAACCTATCTGATGATATTCTTGGCTTGGAATATGGGTTCTTGGCGCTGTTAAAGAAGGTGTTGTGCGCAGTGAAGCTATTGGTATTGAATGACCCTGAAGAGGTTGCAATACCTGGAAACTTTGGCAGTCTTGGCTTAGGCTTCTGAACTTGGGGCCTGTGCGCAACATGATGATCAAACTGAGGACCAGCAGTACGCGGTTCAGTGGTAGGTGGCGGAATCAGAATGGGCCACCGGACAGTAACAAGATGATCATCCTTGTTGTATGCTTGCTCAATGGTATGGGGCCGTGGAGGCGGAACATGAGCAGAGGCATTATCTTCAAGCTGCAGATTTGCTTCAGGTGCAGCATTGGCATCAGGCGCATCACTGGCTTCAGGAACATCACTGGCTTCAGGAGTAGTCACTTCAGGCGCCACAGTGTCTTCAGGTGCCACATTAGCTTCAGCCATGACCACGTCATTGGCTTTAGTGTTGGTGGTGGCAGCCTCTGAATTTATAGCCTCCACTTCAGGAGCTGGAGGGTCGGACACTTTCTCCTCGAGAACAGGGAGTGTGGCAGTACGTTCTTCTTCAACTTGGGGTTGTTCTTCTCCTTGGGGTGGTTCTTCTTCGGCTGATGCAGCCGGAATATCTTCAGCCGCTTTGGCTTCAGATTCTGAGGGGTTCTCAGTAGGAGCAGCATCAGGTGCAGATGGTTGCTCTACTCCTTCTGGAACACTTGGGGCGACGACTTGAGGCCTTGGTCCTTTGCGAAGCCTGCGAAAAGCTGGCGACGCTTGAGGGGATGGAGGTTGGTGGGCCTCAAAGTCTTCATCTTCAAGCACCGTATTGGTGTCTTGAGTTTGCTGGGGTGTGGCTTGTGTATCCTGTGGGTGATCAGCCCACGAGTCATCCTGAGCGATTGGCGTCAATGGACGACCAATGCTGATGCGTTCGCTGTTCGTGAGAACAGGCGAAGAGTCAATGTTGTATTCGATCTGAGAAAGGACTTCATCATCTTCAACATTGTCTTGAGGACCAATGTCTTCAGCTGCGGTGGATTCAACAGCTGGAATGTCTTCAGCCTCTGTGGGAGCAGGCTCATGAACAGTCAGACGACGTTCTCTCTGGGCAGATGCAGGGCGAGCAATAGAGATTGGCTCGATAAACATAGGCTCTTTGGAAGCAGCCTTATCCTTCTTGGTTTTGCGCTTCTTGGTGGGTGGAGCTTCATGAGTAGATTGCTTGCACTTGCGAGCTTCAGCTTCAGCCACCTTAGTCTTCTTGAGCTTTGAAGCGGTTGGGTTTGCCTTAGGCTTCGTGCCAGTCATGCTAGCAGGGAAGACTATGCGAGGCATTTCCTGCCCAGATTCTTCAGCTTCGGGCACAGGTTGCTTCTTCTTCTTCTTGGCAGCCATCCATGGATCAATGCCAGGATGCCCAAGAGCCTTGCGCTTTTCATCTTCATTGAATGCTTGAACACATTTGACAGCCAAGTCCTTGATTCGCTCACGAGAACCTTTGGCTTCATCACGCCGTCGGCGAAAGGCTTCCTTGAGCTCGTGCATCATAACCTTGAAGTTTTGAATTTCTTGCACGCTGAGCTTGTCCACATGCTTCTTGAACTGAGCCTTTTCATAGTCTATCTTTTGCTTCAGCTCAACAATTCTCTGAGCCAGAGCCAGCTCAGAAGCAATGGCGCCATGGAAGAAGACGTTGAGGCCAACTGGAAGTTGAAGATCGTCGAAGCTCAGGTTGGGTGTGTCAAACCATTCATCAATGAAGTTATTGAGCACTTCAACGTCAAAGAGCGGCAAATCATTGAATATTTCAGCATCTTGCTTGCTCTTGATCAATAGCTCCAGAGCATCATCACCAAGATCTTCATCACTTGAGAGATCAAGGGCATCATTGGCAGTTTTCAGCACTGCATCAGGTGTGAGAGCTGGACTGGGGTTGCATGATGGCTTCCTCTTCAGCTGTCTGCTCTTGGAGATACGAGAGTGTTCCTCAGATTGCACACTCGGTGCAGGTGGAGCAGTGGCCAAAGGCTTGACTCTAGAAGCAATTGGAGGAGTTGTCTTCGAAGCCTTCGCTTTCTTCTTCTTGGGCTTTGGCGTTGCAGGTGCTTCTTCAGAATTAGCATCTGCTTCAGGCTGATCCACATCCGCCCCTTGAACCCTTATGTGACTGATGAGGCCTTCTAAGTTGTAGAAGGGCCCAACCAGATTCGGTTCAGCTTCGCGCGTGCCATCAGCGCGGGGCGCAAAGGGGCCATGATTGGAGTCTAATCCCTAAAGCTTCTTGTTCTCTTTGGCCGAGTTCTTGGCGAATTGAAGATTTCGCTTGAATAGATTGTCGTCGCGACACCAGAGCAGAGAGCTTGGATCAGCATCAGCAGGCTGAGGCCCTCTGACCATGCAAGGATATAAGCCTTGAGCAATGGCTTCAGCACAAGTCTTGGGGGGGAGATTTTTATAAGTGATATCTCCCCATGGATTCTTGATGGCGTTCTTCTCAGCATACTCTTGGGTCACGAACCTATACTTAAACCACTGTTCAGCCCAGTATCTTCGAATCCATTGCATTCGAGTCTTCCTCTGATTATAATCCTCCTCAGGATCAGTCTTGTATATCTCACTGAGATCAGGAGGCAAATCAATGGAGGTGTTGCCACGGCGCTGTCTGCCACCCTTTCTTACTGTCTTGTCAGTTGCCATTTGCTTCAACCTGAAGGGCTTCAAACTGAATGGCTTCAAAACAGGCAAATGCTTCGGTCTGCTGGTCAGGCAGGAACTGTCTTCAGGGGAGTGAATGTGATGCTGCAAAAATTCTGCAAACGAATGCAGACTATGAGAACCAAGGGATTCTCCCACGGACATGTACCTGTGACAGCATTAGAGATGCGAGGGAAGGGGAAGAGGTCATATGCATTCTCAGAAGTTTTGAAGATTAAAATAGTTTTGAAGACTTTGACCTCATAGCGCGAAGACATTCACTCATAAGAGTTGGTTCCAGATTTGTACGAATCCACGAATAGGTACAAGTGAGGAATCTAACTATGGTTGAAGCATATTTGAATGTACTAGGCAAGATATGATATGCAGACAGGATAGATCTATATATCTAAGTAGGTAGAAACCTCTCGTGGTAAAATAGATGCATCTTTATGGATCTAGAAGATGGTAAAAAGCAAGTTTTATTTACCACACGATGAACTGCTTAGACAGAGATGAGTTGGATGCCCAGTAGTTCGGTCTTCCGTGCCCTAACTTGGCGACGGAGGACAACTATGGCGACGGCGGAGTTGAAGATGTCCGCGGCCGGCGTGAGGACGGCGTCGACAAAGTTGCGGCAGCGAAGCGCTTTGTCGCCGGCGTCGTCGAAAGCTAGCGGAGGCGCTAGGGTTGGTCGAGGTGGAGAGGTGGTAGAAGAGCTTTTCACCATGATGGGACGTGCATTTATAGGCATGGGAGATGGCACAACGTAATTACTCAGGTGCCCCTGACGGTTCACATACGAGTGACACGTGGCGGTCATGTAATGCATTGGGAGTTGTCCCATGATCCCACGTACACCACGACTGTCGGAGTGGTCGTTCCGGCTTCTACGGGTTTCAGGGATAACAGATGGAGCATTAAAATCAGATTTAAAGTTTGTCTCCGTATCTTCTGCTGACAAGGACGCAGAGAACATATTCGACAGTTTCAACAGAATGCATATGATTTGGACAGACAGAGTGTGAGATGAGAAAGCATAGAGAGGTTAGGGTCCGATCACATTCACTTAGTCCAAAAGATTCAAATACGAAGACATAGCTATAAGTGAATGCTGTTGAGGACATAACACAATTCTATATATATATATATATATATATATATATATATATATATATGTCCTATATGATGACAAACCAAGTGCGAAGACTTTGCAAATGTAACGCCACGAGAAACACTTCAAACAAGAATTTGGTGGTGGAGTTACCCACCGTATAGGAAGTATTAGACCCAGACACGGCGCACAATTATCGTGGTGCTCCGAAGTCAAATTCCATGTTAATGTATTCACACTTAGAATGTAAGTCTTCATTGATTGAAGACATACTCTACTTCGTGTGTTGCACATCTAAGTCATCAATATGCATAAGTGTTAGGATGTGTGCCTGATTACAGGACATTAGAGGATTCTAAGATATTTAGCTCACACCGCAATTTGCAAAACCTTTTCTCATCCAAGGGCTTTGTGAAGATATCTGCCAGTTGTTCTTCAGTGTTGACGTGTATGATATCAATATCTTCCTTCATAACATGATCTCTGAGAAAGTGATGACGAATTTCAATGTGCTTTGTCTTCGAGTGCTGAACTGGGTTATTGGCAATCTTGATGGCACTTTCATTATCACAGTAGAGTGGCACATGCTTCAGATGGACTCCATAGTCCTTGACTGTTTGCTTCATCCAGAGAAGCTGAGCGCAGCAAGATCCAGCAGCAATGTATTCAGATTCAGCAGTGGAGAGTGATACACAGTTCTGCTTCTTTGAAGACCAACAGACAAGTGATCGTCCTAGAAAATGACATGTGTCTGATGTGGACTTGCGATCAACTTTGTCACCAGCATAATCAGCATCTGAAAATCCTAATAGATCAAACTCTGAGCCCTTTGGATACCATAATCCTAGTGTTGGGGTGTAAGCCAAATATCGAAGTATTCGCTTCACAGCTAAGTGATGCGACTCCTTTGGTGCCGCTTGATATCGTGCACACATGCAAACACTAAGCATAATATCTGGCCTAGATGCACATAAGTAAAGTAAAGAACCAATCATGGAGCGGTATACCTGTTGATCGAACTCTTTACCATTGGCGTCGGGACCCAGATGATGTTTAGCAGGCATTGGCGTCGAGTACCCTTTGCAGTCTTGCATTCCAAACTTTTTCAGGCAATCTTTGAGGTACTTCGCTTGAGATATGAAGATGCCATTGCTTTGCTGACGAATTTGAAGACCAAGGAAGAACTTCAGCTCGCCCAGCATGGACATTTGATATTGCTCTTGCATCATGTGACCAAACTCATCACTGTATTTCTTGTCCGTGCAGCCGAAGATAATGTCATCCACATAGATTTGGCAGACAAATAGCTCATCATCATATGTCTTCGTGAAGAGTGTGGGGTCTAGGGATCCAGGTTTGAAGCCTTTGCTCTTCAGGAAGTCTTTGAGTGTGTCATACCAAGCACGAGGTGCTTGTTTGAGCCCATACAGTGCCTTGTTGAGCTTGTATACCATATCAGGACGTTTTGGGTCTTCAAAACCAGGTGGTTGTGCAACATACACTTCTTCTTCAATTCTTCCATTGAGAAAGGCACTCTTTACATCCATTTGATATAGAAGTATGTTGTGATGATTTGCATAGGCTAGCAATATACGAATAGCTTCAAGTCTAGCCACAGGAGCAAATGTTTCATCAAAGTCAATCCCTTCAACCTGAGTGTATCCTTGAGCAACGAGACGAGCTTTGTTTCTGACCACTTGACCATGCTCATCTTGCTTGTTGCGATAGATCCATTTTGTGCCTATTATGTT
Organism: Secale cereale; assembly: GCA_902687465.1. Lineage (NCBI taxonomy): Eukaryota > Viridiplantae > Streptophyta > Magnoliopsida > Poales > Poaceae > Secale > Secale cereale. The sequence continues at coordinate 7,209,849 of LR738716.1, forward strand.
GTGCTTGCGAGGATCAGGATGCTTGACAAGTTCCCATACATTGTTCAGCTCAAACTGTTGAAGCTCTTCTTGCATTGCTTGAATCCATTCAGGTTCCATAAAAGCTTCAGCAACTTTCTTGGGTTCAGATATTGATACAAAAGCAAAGTGCCCACAGAAATTTGCAAGTTGTGTTGCTCTTGAGCGAGTGAGTGGACCAGGAGCATTTATGCTATCAATTATCTTCTCAACTTGTACTTCATTTGCAACACGAGGATGAGCTGGACGAAGATTTTGCTCTTGCTGTACATTGTCTTCATCAGGAGTGTTGTCTTCAGGCTGAGCATTGTCATCAGGTTGATTTGGAGCAGAGATGATGAGTTCCTCGTCAGGTTGTGCTTCAGAAGGCATGATCTCACCAGTTCCCATTAGCTTGATAGATTCATTTGATGAAGCTTCATCTAGCACATTTGGTAGGGACTCTCTTTATGAACCATTTGTCTCATCAAACCGCACATCCACAGTTTCAACAATTTTATAGAGAAAAATGTTGAAGACTCTGTAGGAGTATAAGTCCTTTCCATATCCGAGCATGAAGCCTTCATGAGCTTTGGGTGCAAATTTTGACTTATGATGAGGATCTTTGATCCAGCACTTAGCTCCAAATACTCTGAAGTAGCTTACATTTGGCTTCTTTCCAGTGAGGAGTTCATAGGATGTTTTCTTCAGAAGCTTGTGAAGATAAACACGGTTGATGATATGGCATGCAGTATCAATAGCTTCGGGCCAGAACCTTCTTGGTGTTTTGTATTCATCGAGCATCGTTCGAGCCATCTCAATTAGAGTTCTGTTCTTGCGCTCAACGATCCCATTTTGCTGAGGTGTATACGGGGCTGAGAATTCATGAGTGATTCCCATTTCATCCAGATAAAGATCGAGGCCAGTGTTCTTGAATTCAGTGCCATTGTCACTTCTGATATGCTTGATCTTGATGCCATAGTTGTTCATGGCACGGTTGGCGAAGCGTCTGAAGACATCTTGCACTTCAGTCTTGTAGAGTATTATGTGCACCCATGTGTATCTTGAATAATCATCAACAATGACGAAGCCATAGAGACAGGCTGTGATAGAGAATGTGGAGTAGTGAGTAGGGCCAAATAAGTCCATGTGAAGCAGCTCGAAGGGTTTGGTTGTCATCATGATTGTCTTCGAGGGGTGCTTGGCTCTAGTCATCTTCCCAGCTTCACAGGCACCACATAGATGATCTTTCTTGAACTTGACTTCCTCGATGCCTATGACATGCTTCTTCTTTGCGAGAGTGTGCAAGTTCCTCATGCCAGCATGTCCTAGCCTCCGATGCCAGAGCCAGCACTCTGAAGCTTTTGCTAGAAGACATACGGCCATCTGCGGTCCTGCTGAGAAATCTACCATATACAGATCACCTTTTCTGTATCCTTCAAATACTAAAGACTTGTCAGATTCCATTAGTACAAGGCAACAAAATTTACCAAAGATCACAATCATGTTTAAGTCACAAAGCATTGAGACAGACATTAAGTTGAAGCCAAGAGATTCAACAAGCATGACTTTATCCATGTGCTGATCTCTTGAGATTGCAACTCTACCTAGACCCAACACTTTGCTTTTACCAGTATCAGCAAATGTGATGCGACTCTTGTTAGATGGACGTAAAGTTGAGTCCATGAGAAGATTTCAATCACCAGTCATATGATTTGTGCATCCGCTATCCATAATCCATTCTGAAGACTTTGGTGTCACTCCCTACAATGCAATTAGGAGGATAGGCTTCACCAAAAGCCATTATGAAGCATAAACATTTGATGCATAAGTGGATTATGAAAGCTTTAGATGAAAGTTAGGACTGATAAGATGTGCAGCAAGTGATTTATGAATAGTATGAGCAGTAAGTCATTTTGGGCATTTGATCTTGTGCCCTACAAGTGTTTTAGGTCCCCAGCAATAGCATCAGAAGCCTTTGATTGTAGGCTGGAGACCTTTCCCTGCAAGAGAAAGTTAGTTCTTCTTAACCACCCACATTTTCAGGGGTGGCTTAGAATTTTGGCTTTGGGGCCTTAGCAAATAGTTGTGACGCCTCGAGACCGATGCGCCAGGTGCCAGCCAGTTATTCGTCGTCGTTGCCATGTCATTTGCTTGCGTGTTGCACCTTGCCATGTCATCATGTGAATTTCATCAGCGTGTTTTCAAAACTTGCATTCGTTCGGGTTCCCCAGTCCTCTCCGTTGTCCGTTCTGAGCCGAGACACACTCGCACGCGCCCGCGGCACCTCCGAGTATTTATTTTATAAGTGGTCGGAAAACGTTCTCGGAATGGGTTGAAACTTGGCGTTTGGTCTTATTATAGCGTAGGTAGACCGCCTGTCAAATTTCGCCGCATTCGGAGCTCGTTTGATAGCCCAACCGATAAACTTATAGCGGCACTATAGCCGGATACACGTCGGACGTTTCGGTGTTCCGAAACTGCCGTCGGGCCTGTCTCTCTCTTCTCTCGTCTCAGCCCGATGCCTGCTACACAGCCCGCTAACCAGCCCACTTTTACCCCTCGACTGCGCGTCCGGAACTGTCCCGAACCCGACCCGGGGAGTCGTTACCGATGGATCCGGATCATCCCCAAACATCCCTAAAATATCATCGATTCTTTGTTTGGACACTCCTAGTCTACTTTCTCGAACCGTCCGATTACGATCGGAGGGACCGTATCACCCTAAACTTATCTGAATTGCTCTATATAATAGAGTAACCCTAAAAACTAGGAGGCTTGTCCCATCCTTTCCCTCGCCGCCGCCGCCACTCTCTCAAAATCCCCCTCGGGATCCCCTCGCCCGATCTCCCTCGATCCCCTCGCCGAGCCAACCAACGAGCACTCAAGGCCTCCCTCGATCCATCCAATCCAGCCACCGCTCCTCTACATCACACGCCCCACCCATCTTCAGTGTCTTCGCTGCCATCTGTCGCCGGAGTGCCGTCCGCCTGCCTCGCCGGAGTTCCCGCGAGCCTCCCGCTCGTTCACGCCTCTCCTCGGGCCCGAGGCCCCAGCCAGCCGCGCCCCGCCTCGTCAACCACCTTGCGTCGCTGCCTCGTCAACCCCGTGGCCAGCAACACCACCCGCACCAAGCCCCGTCCTCGCCTCGATCTTCGCTGCCTCGCCGGAGCAGCCGTCTCCAGTCACATCGGCAGCCCCGTCTTCAGCGACCAGGAGACAAGTTGGGACATGGAGCCGAGCTCCTCTCATGGTAACGAGCAGAGCGCATCGCTCTTGTCGCCTGCTTCATCTTGCCGGTGCCTTCCCGAGCTCCAGTTCGCCTCGCCGTCGCCGGGAACCGGTACCCTGCGGCCGGATCCGTCGAGCTCCGCCTCGCCGGAGTCCCGCAGCGCCGAGTCCCTGCTGCCGCTGCTCTGCTTCGCCCCTGCCTCGTCCGTTTCAAGTGAATGAGGTCGACGACAGCGCCCGTTAACCTTCGCCCGAACCGCACGAGGCCGCTTCGTCTAGCTGGCCTCCTCCGACGCCCTGGCCCAGCTCCTGTCGCCCCCGCCCTGGGCCACTTCCAGCGCCAAGGCCCAGCGCGCCAGCCCTCTGCTTCCTCTCCACCGATGGGCCTCGGCCTATGGTGAGCAGCCCAGCTCCCCAGCAGATTGGGCCCGATGCGTTTTTTTCCTCTGTTGCGATTTAGCTTTTATCCCAGGTTTTCAGAATTGTAGAAAAACCCTCAATCTTCATGCATATAATAACTCCACATCCGTGCATCATATGTAAAAACTTTATATATGAAAAATGATTAGAATTTTGTGTAGATTAATAATTTGCCACTTTCATCCATGTTAAATATGCTTAAACTTGTTGTTTCCTTTATTTTTGCATAAATGCCATGCTAAATGATTTATTTCATAACTAAATAACCGTAGCTCCAATTTTAATAAACTTGATATGTAAATGGGGTAGAAAAATGTGTAGAATAACATGATGCACTTTGTTTGCTGTTTTACAACTTTAAAATGTGGTAATAGGCAGAACAGTACCAAATTCATAAATATGCACATGAGGAGTTTCCGGAATTGTTGTTGTTATTTCCGGCCTCATTTAAAATGCCTAAATATTGTAGTTTTATTATGCTTCACCTCGTGCCATGTTAACAAACATTTAACCTTGTGTTGCATCATACTTGCTTGAGTTTATTGTCATGTTTCTTGTGTTGTTTCTCCGTGCTTCCTACCTTGCCATGTATTGCTTTCTGTATAGATTTGTCATGCATCATACCCTGCCATGTATTGCATCATATATAGACTTGTGTTGTTTTTCTGTGCTTCCTACCTTGCCATGTATTGCTTTCTATATAGATTTGTCATGCATCATACCCTGCCATGTATTGCATCATATATAGACTTGTGTTGTTTTTCTGTGCTTCCTATCTTGCCATGTATTGCTTCTTGTATAGATTTGTCACACATCATACCTTTCCATGTATTGCATCATATATAGACTTGTGTTGTTTCTCTGTGCTTCCTACCTTGCCATGTTTTGCTTCCTGTATAGACTTGTGGTGCATCCTATATAGAACTGTCATGCATCATACTTGGATGTGCATCGTATGCCATGTTTATGCTTGTGTGTTTACCGTATTGCTTGCTTCTTCTCGTTAGTGCTTGTTCCGTTGCGATCGTGAGGATTCATTCGACTTCTCGTGGTTCTTCTTCAAGGCTTCTTCTTCGTCCTCTTCATGGACTTGCTCTTCTTCCTTGCGGGATCTCAGGCAAGATGACCATACCCTTGGATACCTTTACTACCTTTGCCATGCTTAGTTGTCTCAATGCTATCGTTACATGTCGCGCTACCCATCTTTTATGTCAGCCTCTCCTTGTTGCCATGAAACCTCTAACCTTTGAAACCTTCCTAGCAAAACCATTGGTTGGCTATGTTACGCGCGGCTACTATCAGGGTGTCGGCACGCCGGGAGGTCTTGCTGGACTTGTTTTACCATTGTCGAAATTGCTTGTGCACCGGGATGCCGAGCCTGATCGAATTTCCCTAAGATAAGGGGTGATGATATTATATTTATCACTTCAGCTGATCAAGAGAGCTTGTGATGGGCTAAGTTGGGACATCCCTGCAGGGTTATGATCTTTCGAAAGCCGTGCTCGCGGTTATGTGGCAGATTGGAATTTGTTAATGTCCGGTTGTAGAAAACTTGACAGAGGATCCGAAGTAAAACACACAACTGTGTGAGTAACCGTGACTGTCTCTTTTCACTTTGAGAAGAGAACACGGTGGGGTTATGTTTGACTCGTAGGTAGTTCAGGATCTTTAGCGATCATTACTAGTTTGCGTAGATGCTCATCTTATTCTTGTACTCGTAAGTTAGCCACCATTTTATGCTTAGCCGCTGCTGCAACCTCACCACTACCCTTTTCCTACCCATAAAGCTTTGCTAGTCTTGATACCCATGGTTATGGGATTGCTGAGTCCTCATGGCTCACAGATACTACAACACCAGATGCAGGTTCAGCCGAGATGATGCAGAAGATGGATCAGAACTTCTGGGAGTTCCATGAAGAGCGTGGCCATATGTTTGTGACATTTTCGACGATCAGTAGTGGTTTCTACTAGGGGCGATTCGGACCTGTGGCTTTATGTATTTGGTATCTTTCTTTTGGATCTTCGCCCGTAGTCGGGTTGTGATGTTTTGAATGATGTTTTGCTTATGTAATGTATTGTGTGACGTGGCGAGTGTAAGCCAACTATCCTTTTGCAATTTCATCCCTATTTTTACATGAGTCGTGCAAAGATACCAAACATGAGATCATTCCAGAATGGGCTTATACCTTTAAGTCGTGCCTCGACACGTAGGAGGTATAGTCCCATCCTGGGCATTACAATATTCTTGCAGGAGGAGAATAATACTCATAAGAATAGGCAGAAAAATTCTTGGATTTATGAACATAGCGGTTAGAAGAAACACGCTCATATTCATGGGCGTGAGTATGTTTTCCCTGCAAAACATTCGCGTTAGGGTGACTCAGATGAGTCCTTTGTCTGTATGAACTATGAAGCCTTAGGACCATACGAAGCATTTGGTCTGGGGTTTGTCTTCATCCCAGGAGGTGTCATGATAGTATTTGCTGGAAGCTTCTCAAGACAACCTTTGGGTACCCAGATCTTCTTCATAGGTGGTCCATTCCTGCAGTTAGTACCAATATACCTGGCAAACACTTCACCATTTTGATTCTTAAACAATTTATAGTTTGCATCAATGGATTCATCAATGATAACAGGATTAGCACAAGTGAAGCCAGATAAGGTAGATAGATCCACTGTAGGTTCCTTTGCAGCAACCCATGTGGTTTTGGGATACTGGTTAGGCTTCCAGTATGAACCATCAACATTCATTTTCCTGTCGAACCCAACACCCTCTTTCCTAGGGTTTCGGTTCAGTATCCGCTTTTTGAGGACATCACATAGAGTCTGATGCCCTTTGAGGCTTTTGTACATCCCTGTTTCAAGCAAAGTCTTCAACCTAGCATTTTCATCAGCAATAGTAGTGGTTTCCTCAGCAGAGGGGTTAGTTACCACATCAGTAGTTGAAGACATTGCAACAATAGCAGCAGTAGAACATTCAGCAACAGATGTAGCATTATCACGTTCAATGCATTTTAGACATGGTGGTTCAAACTCTTCGTGAGTGGAGCCGATCAGTTGCGCGCGGAGTGACTCATTCTCCTTTTGAAGATCTTCATGAGCCGCTTTCAATTTCTCAAGTTCTCGTTTCCTTTGAATGTAATCGTGGGAAAGCTTTTCATGAGTTTTTGAGAGTGATTCATAAAGACCTTCAAGTTCCTTGTACTTAACATGAAGATTTTTTATGTCTTCAATTAAGGACTAAGAACGGGTCATTTCCGCGTCCAACAGGTCATCGCTTTTGTCTAACCGTTTTTGAATATGTTCCATGGCTTTCTGCTGTTCAGTGGCAATTTTAGCAAGTGTTTTGTTGCTAGGTTTGGATTCACAACCATAGTCATCTTCACTAGATGTTTGAAAGTAAGCATCGCGTGATTTTACCTTGGCACCGCGTGCCATGAAGCAAGAGGTGGGAGCAGAGTCATCGTCCTCATCATCATTGTTGGGGACGGGGCCATTGTCTTCCGTGTTGAAGATGGACTTGCCCACGTAGGCAGTGGCTAAAGCCAGACTCGCAGCACCAGAATCAGACTCCTCCTCCGACTCCACCTCCGCCTCTTCAGAAGCAGACTCTTCCTCAGAATCCATCTCCTTGCCAACAAATGCGCGAGCCTTGTCTAATGAATTTCTTGTGTGTTGAATACTTTGATGAAGACTTTGAAGAAGACTTTGAGTATTTCTTCTTTTTCTTGTCATCAGAATCATATTCCTTGCTCTTCTTCTTCTTCTTCTTCTCATTGTCCCACTGAGGACACTCAGAGATGTAGTGACCAGGTTTCTTGCACTTATGACATGTTCTCTTCTTGTAGTCATGAGTAAAAGCTTCATCATTTCTTGAGCTAGATCGTGAAGACTTTCTGAAGCCTTTCTTCCTAGTGAATTTCTGGAACTTCTTCACAAGCATGGCAAGCTCCTTTCCAATGTCTTCAGGATCATCAGAACTGCAGTCAGATTCTTCTTCAGATGAAGAAACAGCTTTTGCCTTTAAGGCGCGAAATCGGCCATAGTTGGGACCATAGATGTCACGTTTCTTAGATAGCTGGAACTCATGTGTGTTGAGCCTCTCAAGTATATCAGACAGATCAAGAGTCTTGAAGTCAGGGCATTTTTGAATCATCAGGGCAAGGATATCAAATGAGCTGTCGAGAGGTCTTAGGAGAGTCTTGACGATTTCATGCTTGGTGATCTCAGTGGCGCCAAGTGCTTGAAGCTCATTTGTGATGTCAGTGAGACGATCAAAAGTGTGCTGGACATTCTCATTGTCATGTCTCTTGAAGCGATTGAAGAGATTGCGAAGGATGCTGATCCTTTGATCTCTCTGGGTAGATACTCCTTCATTGACCTTTGAGAGCCAGTCCGAAACTTCCTTTGACGTGTCCAGAGCACTTACACGGCCATACTGTCCTTTGGTCAGATGACCACAGATGATGTTCTTGGCCGTTGAATCCAATTGAACGAGCCTCTTGACATCAGCAGGGGTGATACCTTCACCAATCTTGGGAACGCCGTTATTGACGACAAACCAGAGGTCTACGTCAATGGCTTCAAGGTGCATGCGCATCTTGTTCTTCCAGTAGGGATATTCGGTGCCATCGAAGACGGGGCACGCAGCGGAGACTTTGATTATCCCTGTTGTCGACATACCTAAAACTCCAGGTGGTTAAACCAAATCACACAGAACAAGGGAGTACCTTGCTCTGATACCAATTGAAAGTGCAGTATATCGACTAGAGGGTGGGTGAATAGGCGATTTTTATGAAATGCTTCAAAACATGGTAGTTTCGAAGACAAACGATAAGCTCAAGCCTATTAGTATGCAGCGGAAAGTGGACTACACTAGATAAGCCATAGTCATGTATTCAATGAAGTGAAAGCATGAAGACTAATAGCAACTAGGCAGTAGTGATCATAAGGAAGAAGGAATGAAGCCAATCATAACAAGTAGATACTCAGTGAAGACAATCAGATAAGGCAAGCATGCAATGACTTCGCAACGTATAGCAGTAAGTAAAAGGAAGGGAAGGATAGAACCAGTAGCTCGGGGAAGACAGTGATTTGCTAGACCAGTTCAAGTTGTTGTGACAACTGTACGTCCGGTTAGGGAGGCTAAGATTTAACTCAGAAGACCGCGTCTTCACCTTGTTCCCCTTGAGCTAAGGACACCTAATCCTCGCCCAATCACTCTGGTAAGTCTTCAAGGTAGACTTCCAAACCTTCACAGACTTCGTTCATCGGCGATCCACAATGACTCTTGGATGCTCAGAACGCGACGCCTAACCGGCTGGAGGAAACACAGTCCTCAAGTGTAATAAGTCTTCATGTCACACAGACAGAAAGACTTTAGTGATGCCTAACACTCTTTGGCTCTGGGTGTTTGGGCTTTGTCCTCGCAAGGATTTCTCTCTCAAATGCTTTGGAGGTGGGTTGCTCTCAAACGACAAAAGCCGTGCAATAACTTTGAGAAGCCACAAATTTATGGTGTAGAGAGTGGGCTATTTATAGCCACTGGGCAACCCGACCTGATTTGTCCGAAGTGACCCTGGGTCACTAAGGAACTGACACGTGTTTCAACGGTCAGATTTCAAACACACACGACAACTTTACTTGAGCTCCAAGTAAAGCTGACTCATCCGTCTCTGGGTAAGATTTTCTCTCATAGTCTTCGCTCGAAGACATAGGATTTGGTTGAGCATCACTTCAGTCACTCTGACTTAGTTCACTTGGACCCCACTTAATAGTACGGTGGTTCCTATGACTCAACAAAGAAGAAAAGGAAACAACGAAACATCTACGTCTTCGCTCTCCATAGTCTTCACACAATGTCTTCCAAAGTCATAGTCTTCAATATGATTATCTTCATATACCACCACTGATATCAATGTCTTCATACATTTTTAGGGGTCATCTCCGGTAGGTTAACCGAATCAATGAGGGACTACTACCTGTGTTATCCTGCAATTCTCACAAACACATTAGTCTGTCAACCAGGTTTGTCGTCAATACTCCAAAACCAACTAGGGGTGGCACTAGATGCACTTACAAATATGGCTCAAGGTTAAATCAACAATAAAGCATATGAGAGCCACTAAGCATTTTCAATCATGGTCCTCTACTCTTAACCCCCAAAGAAAAGAAAAGAAACTATTTACACAGGAAAGCTCCCAACAAGCAAAAGAAGAACGAGAAATCTTTTTGGGCTTTCTTTTAATTACTACTACCACAAGCATGGAAAGTAAACTAGCTAAAAACTACAACTATTTTTTTTGTTTTTCTTAATGTTTTTCTAGTACACAAGAAAAATGCTAAGAAGAGAATTGAAACTAAGCATGGATAGTACAATGAAAGAGTGTGAGCACCGACAACTAGAATAAGTGTGTGAACATGAATGTAATGTCGGTGAGAAACACGTACCCCCCACCCCCAAGCTTAGGCTTTTTAGCCTAAGTTGGTCTATGGCCAGTATTGGCCTAACAGATATCCAAAGTTGTAGTTGGGGTTGTACTGAGATGCAGCAGCTACTGCCTGCTGAGCTGCAGCTTGGAGACGTGCTGCTTCCATCATATCATGATACTCATTTGCCTACTCCCTGGTTATAGTATATCTCCCTTTTTCCTGAAAGTCAAACAAGGTAGGGGCAGGAAGAGCAATATGGACGGCATGACGCCTGTTAAAGATTAGTCGATATTTGACGGATTGTTCATCCCTCTCTATAAACCGGTGATTAACCATAGCATTGTAATCCAAATGAGCAAGCGGTAAAGGTTCAAAATTTTCATGTACAGGCACACCAAGACGGCGGGCTATGCGAGTGGTATAAATCCCACCAAATAAATCTCCATACAAACCATTATGATGTAGCCTACGTGCAACAATGGCTCCCAGGTTGTATTGTCTATCACCTAATACATCACTCTTGAGAACACTAAGATCAGGGACACACATGTGACAAGCCTCATCTTTACCGTTTATGCATTTACCAATAAAGAGAGCAAAGTAATGAATAGCAGGAAAATGAATGCTCCCTATGGTAGCTTGTGTGATTTCTCTAGATTCCCCCACAGTGATACTAGCTAGGAAGTCTCTATATTCAGATTTGCGAGGATCACCCATACTGCCCCACTGCGGGAGCTTACAAACATCATTAAAATCCTCTAAGTCCATGGTGTAAGATTTATCATAAAGGTCAAACAGGACAGTGTGGGAATTACGTGATGATAAAAATTTAAACCTTCTCACAAAGGTACCAGTTAAGTAACGATATTGATGGCACTTATCTTGTATGAAGCCCTCGAAGTCAGCGTTGCACACATATGCATCAAATTCCTCCTTAATGCCAACCTGAATCATAAATTCGTCTGACGGGCATTCACAAGGCCGCACTTCAGCTTCCCTCGGTAGTTCATCGTCCGGCTCACGAATCGTGAGCCTTGGTTCTTACTTCCTTGAAGAACCACCTTGGAAGATTTTCCTATGCATTTTTCTGAAATTTTCTGAAATTTTTAGTAACTCAGAATAAAAGTTAACCAAGCTCAACAAGATTGATAGCAACAACACCTACAAGTGCCTAGAGACTATATCATGCATTAGAACTACTTGGGACCAAAGAAATTTGACATGCAAGCTCAAGAACAAGGTCACCATAGCAGAATTTTTTTGCAATAAATAAAGCACTAGAACAAAAACTAATTGGACCAATGGAGGAGTCACATACCAAGGAACAATCTCCCCAAATAGTTTTGTGAATGGAGCTTTGAGCAAGGAGATCGAAAATGGCAGCAAGATGAGCTAGAAGTCGTGTTTGAGCTGGATAGTGATTTTTTTGGGAGGAAGAAGAAGGGTATGGGTGCAGGAATATGTGGAGGGGGCCACGTGGGGCCCACGAGGCAAGGGGCGCTCCCTGTGTGGGTGGGCGCGCCCTGGACCCTTGTGGCCAGGTGCTGGCTCCACTCGCTGTGTTTTATGTGCCATAAATTCTCAAATATTCTAGAAAAAATCATATTTCATTTTCAGGGCATTTGGAGAACTTTTATTTTTGGGGTATTTTTTTTATTGCACGGATAAGTCTAGAAACGAACAAAAAATACTATTTTTGCTTTATTTAATCTAATTAACAGAAAGTAAAAGGAGGGCACAGAAGGTTGTGCTATCTAGATTCACCCATCTCATGCTCATCAAAAAGGGATCCATTAACAAGGTTGATCAAGTCTTGTTAATAAACTCTTTCCGAATAACATGAAACCGGAGGATTTTTGAATATCACTAGGTTACCTCAATGGGGATATGTATATCCGCAATAATAAGAATATCATATGTCTTCTTGACAGTAGGAAGAGGAAATTCAAAACCTCCAATAGTAATAGTTGAAGTTTTTCCAATATAATTGATACTATGGACCTGGGGTTGTTTCCTCAGAAAGTGTACCGTATGCTCATTACCATTGACATGAAAAGTGACATTGCCTTTGTTGCAATCAATAACAGCCCCTGCAATATTCAAAAAGGGTCTACCAAGGATAATAGACATACTATATTCCTCAGGAATATCAAGGATAACAAAGTCCGTTAGAATAGTAACATTTGCAACTACAACAGGCACATCCTCGCAAATACCGACATGTATAGCAGTTGATTTATCGGCCATTTGCAAAGATATTTCAGTAGGTGTCAACTTACTCAAGTCAAGTCTACGATATAAAGAAAGAGGCATAACACTAACACTGGCTCCAAGATCACACAAAGCAGTTTTAACATAGTTTCTTTTAATGGAGCATGGTATAGTGGGTACTCCTAGATCTCCTAGTTTCTTAGGTATTCCACCTTTAAAAGTGTAATTGGCAAGCATGGTGGAAATTTCTACTTCAGGTATCTTTCTTTTATTGGTAATAATATCTTTCATATACTTAGCATAAGGATTTGTGATACGTCTCCAACGTATCTATGATTTTTGATTGTTCCATGCTATTATTTATGATGTTTTGGATGTTTAATGGGCTTTGTTATACACTTTCATATTATTTTTGGGACTAACCTACTAACCCAAAGGCCCAGTCCAGATTGTTGTTTTTTGCCTGTTTTAGGGTTTTACAGAAAAGGAATATCAAACGGAGTCCAAACGGAATGAAACCTTCGGGAGAGATATTTTTGGAGCAAAATACGCACGGGAGACTTGAGAACCACGGAGTAGGGCTGACGTGGCATCCACGAGGGTGGCCCCCCCTATAGGGCGCGCCCCCTGCCTCGTGTGCACCCCGTCTGGCCCCTGGTGCCCTCCTTCCTCCTATATATACCTACGTACCCCGAAACTATCAGAACAACAGAGAAAACCCTAGTTCCACCGCCGCAACCTTCTGTTCCCGTGAGAAGCCATCTTGGGGCCTGTTCCGGAGCTCCACGGGAGGGGGATCTACCACAGAGTGCTTCTACACCAGAATCATCGCCTCACCATGAGTTGTGAGTAGTTTACCACAGACCTTCGGGTCCATAGCTAGTATGTAGATGGCTTCTTCTCTCTCTTTGGATCTCAATACCAAGTTCTCCTCGGTCTTCAAGGAGATCTATTCGATGTATTCTCTTTTTGCGGTGTGTTTGTCGAGATCCGATGAATTGTGGGTTTATGATCAAGATTATCTATGAGAAATATTTGGTTCTTTTCTAAACTCTTTATGTATGATTATAATATCCTTGCAAGTCTCTTCAAATTATTGGTTTGGTTTGGCCTACTAGATCTTTAGTTCTTGCAATGGGAGATGTGCTTGGCTTTGGGTTCAATCTTGCGGTGTCCTTTCCCAGTGACAGTAGGGGCAGCAAGGCACGTATTGTATTGTTGCCATCAAGGATAAAAAGATGGGGTTTATATCACTAAGTTTGAGTTTATCCCTCAACATCATGTCATCTTGCTTAAGGCGTTACTCCGTTCTTATGAACTTAATACTCTAGATGCATGCTGCATAGCGGTCGATGTGTGGAGTAATAGTAGTAGATGCAGAATCGTTTCGGTCTACTTGTCTTGGACATGATGCCTATATATGATGATCATGCCTAGATAGTCTCATAATTATTCGCTTTTCTATCAATCGCTATCATGAGAGAAGCCACTAGAGAACACTAGGGCCCCCGGGTCTATTCTCAACATATCAATCTACAATCTACTTTACTTTTCCGCTTTTACTTTATGTTCTTATATCCAAAAATACCAAAAATATCAAACTATCATCTCTATCAGATCTCACTTTCGTAAGTGACCGTAAAGGGATTGACAACCCATTATCGCGTTGGCTGCGAAGTTCTTATTTGCTTGTGCAGGTGCGAGGGACTCGCGCGTGGTCTCCTACTGGATTGATACCTTGGTTCTCAAAAACTGAGGGAAATACTTACGCTACTGTGCTGCATCACCCTTTCCTCTTCGAGGGAATACAACACAAGCTCGAGAAGTAGCAATTTGTTTTAAGCATATCAGTCAAACGCATACGCAAAAAGATAGGTCTAATCATTTCAGCTAAGCGCTCAAAATCCTTATCATCCTTTATCTTGGATGGTTTCGGAGGAAAAGGCATGGGTTTCTGAACCCATGGTTCTCTCTCCCTACCGTGCTTCCTAGCAACAAAGTCTCTCTTATCATAACGTCGATTCTTTGATTGTGGGTTATCAAGATCAACAATAGGTTCAATCTCTACATCATTATCATTGCTAGGTTGAGCATCATCATGAACATCATCATTAACATTATCACTAGGTTCATGTTCATTACCAGATTGTGTCTGAGCATCAGAAACAGAGATATCATTGGGATTCTCAGGTGTGTTAGTTACAGGTTCACTAGAAGCATGCAAAGTCCTATCATTTTTCTTTTTCTTCTTCTTAGAAGAACTAGGTGCATCTAAATTAGCTCTCTGAGAATCTTGCTCAATTCTCTTAGGGTGGCCCTCAGGATACAAAAGTTCCTGAGTCACTTTACCACCTCTAGTTGCAACTCTAACAGCATAGTCATTATTCTTACTATTTAATTCATTGAGCAAATCATTCTGAGCTTTAAGTACTTGTTCTACTTGAGTGGTAACCATAGAAGCATGTTTACTAATGAGTTTCGATTCACCTTTAACTCTAGACATATAATCACTCAAGCGTTCAATCATATAAGCATTGCGTTGCAATTGTCTACCAACATAAGCATTGAAGTTTTCTTGTTTCACAATGAAATTGTCAAACTCATCTAAGCATTGGCTAGCAGACTTATAACGAGGAATATCACCTTCATCAAATCTATAAAGAGAATTTACCTTTACTGCCTGTGTCGGGTTATAAAGACCATGTATTTCTCCAATAGGTGGTAAATTCTTAACATCTTCAGCTTTAATACCTTTTTCTTTCATAGATTTCTTTGCCTCTTGCATATCTTCAGGACTGAGAAACAGAACACCCCTTTTCTTCGGAGTTGGCTTAGGGGCTGGTTCAGGAAGTGTCCAATTATTTTCATTGGCCAGCATATTATTCAATAGTAATTCAGCTTGATCAACTGTTCTTTCCCTGAAAACACAACTAGCACAACTATCCAGGTGGTCTCTGGAAGCATCGGTTAGTCCATTATAAAAGACATCAATTATATCGTTCCTCTGAAGAGGATGATCAGGCAAAGCATTAAGTAATTGGAGAAGCCTCCCCCAAGCTTGTGGGAGACTCTCTTCTTCAATTTGCACATAGTTATATATTTCCCGTAAGGCAGCTTGTTTCTTATGAGCGGGAAAATATTTAGCAGTAAAGTAAAGCATCATATCCTGGGGACTACCCACACAACCAGGATCAAGAGAGTTAAGCCAAGTTTTAGCATCACCCTTTAACGAGAACGGAAACAACTTAAGGATATAATAATAACGAATCTTTTCATCGTTGGTAAATAGGGTGGCTATATCATTCAACTTAGTAAGATGTGCCACAACAGTTTCAGACTCATAGCCACGGAAAGGATCAGATTCAACCAAAGTAATTAAATCAGGATCAACAAAGAAATCATAATCCTTATCAGTAACAAAGATAGGTGAAGTAGCAAAAGCAGGGTCATGTTTCATTCTAGTATTCAAGGACTTTTCTTTCAGCTTAGCTAATAATTTCTTAAGATCATATCTATCGTTGCAAGGAAGAAAGTCTCTAGCAGTTTCTTCATCCATAACATAACCCTCAGGAACAACAGGCAATTCATACCTAGGGGAGAAGCTTCATCATCACTTTCATAAATATTATCAGTTTCAATATTTGCATTCTCCCTAACCTTAGCAATTTGTTCATCTAGAAATTCACCTAGTGGTACATTATTATCAAGCATGGAAGTAGTTTCATCATACATAGCAGAAGTGGCATCATCAAGAACATACGACATATCAGATTCAATAGCAGGAGTAGGTGTCGCAAATTTACTCATAACAGAGGGTGAATCAAGTGCACAGCTAGATGGCAGTTCCTTACCTCTCCTCGTAGTTGAGGGATAAATCTTGGTTTTTGAGTCCTTCAAATTCTTCGTAGTGATCAACAGATATAAATCCCAAGTGACTTAAAGAATAGAGCTATGATCCCCGGCAACGGTGCCAGAAAATAGTCTTGATAACCCACAAGTGTAGGGGATCGCAACAGTTTTCGACGGTAAAGTATTCAACCCAAATTTATTGATTCGACACAAGGGGAGCCAAAGAATACTCTTAAGTATTAGCAGCTGAGTTGTCAATTCAACCACACCTGGAAACTTTGTATCTGCAGCAAGGTAGTTTAGTAGCAAAGTAATATGGAGATAGCGGTAACAGCAATAAAAGTAACGATAGTGTTTTGTAGTTTTTGTAACAGTAGCAGCGGAAAAGTAAATAAGCAACAAGCAATATGTGAAAAGCTTGTAGGCATTGGATCGGTGATGGGGAATTATGTCAGATGCAATTCATCAGGTAAAAGTTATAACCTAGGGTGACACAGAACTAGCTCCAGTTCATCAATGTAATGTAGGCATGTATTACGAATATAGTAATACGTGCTTATGGAAAAGAACTTGCATGACATCTTTTGTCCTACCCTCCCGTGGTAGCAGGGTCCTAGTGGAAACTAAGGGATATTAATGCCTCCTTTTAATAGAGTACCAGACCAAAGCATTAACACATAGTGAATACATGAACTCCTCAAACTACGGTCATCACTGGGAGTGGTCCCGATTATTGTCACTTCGGGGTTGCCGGATCATAACACATAGTAGGTGACTATAGACTTGCAAGATAGGATCAATGTGACGCCCGAGACCGACGTCCCAGAAGATTCCAGAAGGATCCAGAAGATTCCAGATGTTCCGGGTTGCCCGTGTGTTCTTTTGAGCTTGTGTTATTTTATTTTTGCATTGCATCATGTCATCATGCCATCATGTCATTTTAATTTATGCATCTCAACCTAAATAATCCGTGTGGGCCTTCGGTCCATTTAAATCGAGGGAAGATGTCTTCTCTTTATAACATATAAAAGCCTCCTAATAATTATGGAGCTATATTAAAATATTCCATTGTTGGAATTACCCCAACACACTTGCATTTTTCCCCATGTCTATTTCACTTCGAGCTCCTCCTTCCTTTTCTTTCTCCTTGCCGTTTTTCTGTTTTTTTTAGAAAACAGCAGACCCCTTCTTTTTATTTTATTTCTCAGCCTCCAGGCCTCCCTAGGCTTTTCTCAGCCGGCCCAGCTTTCCCTCTCCTCCTTCCCAGGCCTCAAGGCCAGCTCCTCTCAACCTCCAGCCGCGCCCTGGCCCAATAGGCCCAGACCCCACCTAACCCTAGCCGCACCCAGCCGATCCCTCGCTCTCCCTCTCTCCCGCACGACGCGCCGCCAGCTTCATCTTCGTCCCGATCCCCTTTTCCTTCGACCAGCCCCATCGCTCGGTTCTCTTCCCCGTGCGACCGCTCACCGTCTCGAGAGCTCGATCCCGACCGCCCCGGGCCGCGTCACCTCCATCGCTAGCTGCAGCAGGCCGCGCCCCTTTCCCTCGACGCCCAGAGCGTCGTCCCGCAGCACCGCGGCTCCTCCCTCCAGCGTTCCCTGCCGCGCCCCTTCCTCCGTGCGCCGATCGCGTCCAGGGCCGAGAACCCCTCCTCCAGCCTCACTCTGGTTCTCCTCCGCTCCAAGCCCGCGTCCAGCAGCTCGCGACCTCGCCCCCTGGCCCGAGCGCTCGCCTCGCCAGGTCGCCACCCCGGGCTCGGCCCCTGTTCCTCTCTACGCCCCGAGCGCTCCTCCTGCTCGGGCCCTGCCCTGCCTCCAGCGCGCTGTGCTCCTCCCCTGCCTCACCTCGACGCCGTCCCTCGAGCAGCCCTCCTCTTACAGCAGCCAGCGCCGCGATCCGGCCGTCTCCAGGACCATCGTCCTCCCTGTCTCCTCGAGTCCCTCTGGCACCGCGGCCAGCCTTCGCCTCGCCCTCGTCAGTACCAGCAGCGGCGCCTCGAGCCCCTCTCCTCCCTCCGCCGGCTCCCGAGCCGCGACCCCGAGGCGCCAACTACAGCCAGGAGCTTCCGCAGCGCCTCGTCCAGCGCCGGCCAGAGGCCTCCTCCTCCGCGCTGAGTACTCCGACCGCAGCCCCTCCGAGGAGCTGCTGCAACCTCGTCGCCGTGCTGCCCTTGTTTTGCTGCTGTAGTTTTTTGTGTTGTTTGGTTGCTTGTGTTGACCTTGACAGGGAACGCGTAAACGCCTACACGACAAGACGGCAAGACCGTAACGTCAAGTACCTCTACGGATACGTGTACATCTACGAGCTCCGTGTACGACTACGTGAACGACTACTCGGAGACCCCAAGTACCCCTACCGTCGCCCGTGTACCCCTACGGAACGTCTTCAACGAGTACCCCTCCGATGGCGTGTACCTCTACGAACGGGAACACCTACACGACATGACGGATGAACATCTACAAACGTGTACCACGACGACCGAGTACATCTACGGCCCGAACGTCTACCGTCGCCCGAACCACTACCGACGCCCGGATCCGTCGGCACCCTCAAGTACCTCGACGGCATGTACCACTACCGTCGCCCGGAAACGAGGAACTCGCCAAGTACCACGACACGATGACGTGAACCTCTACTTCCTCTCCGACGTGAACGACTCCTTCCTCTACGTCTCGAACCGCCCCGAAACGCACGCTTCAAAGGTATAACCCCGAGACGTGACCCGTGTGATGCTTGTTGTGTTGTATGAAATGTCTCCCGTGTGTGCTTCGTGCCCGTTCCACCTTTTGTCATGTTCCTCGGTTGCCTCGTCACCGACTCGTGGGAACCCGGTTACGGGATCAACCCACTTTCATCTCGTTTGTCTCGTTCACTCCACCTTTTGTTTTGCACCGGTCTCTCA
This sequence comes from Secale cereale, assembly GCA_902687465.1. Taxonomy (NCBI): domain Eukaryota; kingdom Viridiplantae; phylum Streptophyta; class Magnoliopsida; order Poales; family Poaceae; genus Secale; species Secale cereale. The sequence goes on from LR738716.1 coordinate 7,228,891, forward strand.
ACGAGATACCGGAACCGATATGATGCCGTTGCTTCATTTTCGGATCGTTGCCGTGGCACCCTTTCTTTCCACCACGGTGACAAATGCTTCATATCTTGTTAATTGTCAACCTTTAACATAAAACATGCATAAACTTGTTCATGTCATCCGCATCATGTTAACAACATTATATGGTTAATTGTTGTTTGCTTATAATTATTAAACATGCTCATGAGGATTTTCCGGACTTGTTGTTGTTATTTCCGGCCTCATTTAAATTGCCTAGTTAGTATAGTTTTATTATGCTTCACCTCTTGCCATGTTAACAAACTCTTAATCTTGTCTTGTTAATAATGAGAGTCAACTAAATAATTAAATGTGGTGTTTCGTCAATATGCAACTCGTTGCATATTGATCTCCACTTAACTTGTAGTGTTGTTTGTGCACTTTGCCATGCCTTGCATATTTTAAACCGGACATGCATCATACTTGGTTGTGCATCTTATGCCATGTTTATGCTTGTGTGTTTACCGTGTTGTTTTCCTTCTTTCCGGTTGCTTCTCTTGTTAGCTTCGGTTTCGTTCCGGAGTTGTGAGGCTTCTTCTTCGTCTTCTTCTTGGATCCGTTCTTCTCCTTTGTGGAATTCCAGGCAAGATGACCGAACCCGGATACCATTACTATTTTTGCCTATTGCTAGAAGTCTCGATCTATAGTTTTGCCTCGATGCCCATGTTCTTCTTGTCAGCCTCCTACTTGTAACCATTGCCATGTTTAACCACCCTACCTACGCAAACCGTTGCTTGGCTAAGTACGCTTCGCTCAGCCCTTCTTATAGCATTGTTAGTTGCAGGTGAAGATTGAAGATGCTTGCTTCATGTTGAAGTTTGGTTGGGTTATATCACACTATATAAATGCTAAATGAAATCATCTATATACTGGCAGGGTGGAAGGCTAAGCCTTTTGCTTGGTGTTTTGTTCCACTCATGCCGTTAGGAACCGTATAAACCGGTGTTATGTTCCTTGATTATGCGTTCCTAACACGGTTGGGGTGTATGGGACCCCCTTGATAAACCGCTAAGTGCTAAGTCTTTTCCAGCAAGTCCCAACATTTGGTACTATTTGCCTCATAATAACAACTTAATAAAATAATTAAATTTGCATAGGGGGTCGCGTCCCCGAGGATTCTTATTTCTACATAGCAGGGGGGGCCAGTGCTGATGGTGTTGGTCCCAAACGGGGAGCCTGCGGGGCCGCCTTGGGGCAACCCGAGGTATTTGGTATACCCGTAGCTTCGCCCATCCGGTCGTGTCCTGAGACTTAGATACGCGCGGCTACTATCAGGGTGTCGACACGCCGGGAGGATTTGCTGGATTAGCCTTACCTTAGTTCGGTTTAACTTGAGCACGGGATTCCGAGAATACTCGGGTCTTCCCACCTATGGAGTTGCGACTTCGCGGATCGTGGGCTTGTAATGGGTCAAGTTGGAACACCCCTGCAGGGTTTGAACTTTCGAAAGCCGTGCCCGCGGTTATGTGGCAGATGGGAGCTTGTTAATTCCGGTTGTAGATAACTTGACACAATGTTTCAATACACTACCAGCGTGTGTTCCGTGACTGTCAATTTCCGAATAGGGATTCGGGAGTTGAACACGGTGGGGTTATGTTTGACCGGTTGTAGCTAGGATCACTTCGTGATCATCTTTCGACCGATGCCTTCTCTTCTCGCTCTCTTTTACGTAAGTTAGTGCTAGTTGCTGCTGCAGACTCTTGTTTGTTCCTTCACCTCTCGTTCTTTCTTCAGCCTTGTCCACACCCAAGGCTTAAATAGTCGTGTTACCCGGGAACGGGATTGCTGAGTCCTCTGTGGCTCACAGTTACTTCACCACACCAGATGCAGGTTCAGCCGAGTTTGATGCAGGAGTTGGATCAGTTCTTCACCGGGAGCTCGATGAAGAGTTTGACCGTTTGCTTGTGACGCTTCGACGATCAGTAGTGGTTTCTACTAGGATTCGATCCTGACCTGTGGCTTTATGTTGTTTTGGTATCTTTCTTTTGGTTCTTCACCCGTAGTCGGGTTGTGATGTTTTGAATGATGTATTGCTTATGTAATGTATTGTGTGAAGTGGCGAGTGTAAGCCAACTATCTCCTTTTGCATTTTAATCCCTCTTTTACATGAGTCGTGCAAAGATACCAAACTTGAGATCATTCTAGGATGGGCTTATATCTTTAAGTCGTGCCTCGACACGTAGGAGATATAGTCCCATCCTGGGCATTACAAGTTGGTATCAGAGCCTTCTCCGACCTAGAAGCCCCCACTGATTGATCGAATCGTTGACGGTTGAGTCTAGGCACACACTGAAAATGTTTTGAGTCCTATATATATATCGGAGAGTAGGATTTCTTTTGCTTCTCATCCCCTTTCTCTCTGGTGAGGACTCCTGACGATTACTCTTTTCTCTTCTACTTTCAAAAATTGCACTAATTTTTTTTTTAGGATCCCGCGAGTATTCTGGGATTGTTTCGATGTTCTTGTGACAAGGATATTGTTCTCGATGCCTCCTGTTACCGAGGAGTTGAGCTTCGGGGTATCATTGACACAAGCATATCGCGACAGTACTAAATACTTAAGACGGCCGACATCGAAAATCTCTCCTATACGGCCAGTGGCAAGATAACCCCGACATCACCCAGTACTGGGGAGGTAGTTCGAGAGTATTGCCATAGCTTGTTATAGTGGATGCTTTTCGAAGGTCCGAGGTAAACAGTTTCCGAGAAAGACTGGTTATGTGTTGAAGGATGGATCCACCTGGATGTAGGTTTAGAGTTGATTGCGCGGTGCTTCCCGTGTATCCCCAACACCTGATTGCATAACTGGAAACTTTCGGAAATCTATAGGTGGGTTCATCTAGTAGTTCTAGGCATTCTTCCAACGGATGCACGATTGAAGTTTGGGGTTCTACATTGAGTGAAGTGGTTTTATGGACTTGTTCTGATCGGGAGTTGCATCTTAAAGGATCCTTGGCTATGCTGATCCGGGGATGACAAAACCCTTTTGTAACACGTTCCATGAGCTTTCAGCACGAAGATGTCGAACGAAGCTTCTATCTTGTATTTGTTCTATCTGATCCTTGTTTCTTTTTATTTATCTTTTGTTCTTCCAACTGGCTTCTCGTCAAGTTGATGTACTGCGGAATTCATTCGTTCATTCTTTGCTCGGATGATATTGTGAAGATCATGCTGCACATCTACCTTTGTTTTTGTTTTGATTCTGGTATTCGAGTTGCTTCGATGATAAATGTTGATTCCATACCTTTCTTAATCGGTATTCTCATATTTCTATGGGAGTGCTAGTCCTTCTTAACCATCGAGATCTTCATGTTAATTCTTTTTTTTTTCAACCGGTGCCCTTTTTGTTCATCTCAAGTTGTCTTTGTTTTTCCCACCCTCCCACCCTTCTTCTTCTTGGAGCCAGAAATTCTCAGATGAAATATCCATTTTATTCATGTGATGTTTCCTCATTCTTTTCCTTCAATGTTCTTATCCGGTGATTTATCGCGAAGATGCTCAAGAGCTTCAAGTTCATCATTCTTTTGTTCTCTAATTCTGCCGGTCGATGTAATTCAAGATTTTGGTGTTCATCTTATCCTTTTTCCTCTTTTCACAATGCTTTCTTATTCCGGTGCACCAATTAATCATTCTCCTCTTGCTATTCATATCCGGAGTGCTGAAGATTCATAATTCCATTCTTAATCATTTCAAGCTATTTTGAGCATTGTTATCTTACTCAAGCCTTTTAATTCAACAGGTGCAATATCTATTAAGCAATCTTTTTCAACGGTGATTTCTTTGAGTGGGCCCTAACCCACAGGTCTTTTCCCAGGATCTTACCTGACTCTTCTATTTTCCGGAGTATTCTGAAATTCTTTTCAAGTGTGACGTAAGAATGAATCCCATCAGTCACATGCCTTCTCCAAGATCGCTTTCAAATTCTTGTTCATCATTGGTTCAACCTTTTTAATTCTTCATTCCGGAGTGCTCAACAATTCTTATGGCATTTCTCGTCTTCATTCTTAGCATTTGGAGACCGGAGAAGTGTTTCTCTTAACTTTTGACCCGTTCTCATATTGAGTTGTGGTTCTAGCTTCATGCCATCCTCATTATTGTTCCGATTGTGAGGAATTCTTTTATACCGTTCGAAGCATTTCATGAATTCTTTTCTTTGTGATCCTCCGAAGGCCATCATTTCAGAAGATTCTTCGTTCTCAGTTTTCAACTTCGTCCTCCAAATATTCTTCATTGATGTCTCTTCGTTCGTCTCTATATTCTTACGGTGGTTCTTTCAAGTTTACCTTCCGTTGTTATCGTTTTAATTCATTTGTTCTTTTCATAATCCTACCGGTGAGTCGTTCAAGACTATTCTCAGCTTGTGCGAGATCTCTCCAATCCTTTCCAACGAGGATAAGTAGTATGACAATTCCTTTGGTTGTCATCAATCTAAATTGGTGAAGGAGATGCATGACATAATTCTTATTCTTATTCCTTCAAGGTGATTTAATTCTTTTGTCTGGAGCTTGTTCATCATATCATATTCTCGCTTCTAAGTTGTTCATCTTGTTTTCCGGAGCTCCATGTTGTTTCAATTATATCATTTCATCCTCCATCTAATTCATCGCAGGCCTTGAATCTTATTCTTTCATCTTTCACTTCTCATGCTTTCATTACCGGAGTTCTCATGGTGGTTCATCATGTTTTAATTCATCCTTGAAGTCTTCATCAAGATTCTTGTTGGAGCTCAAGCATTCTTCATCATGCTTTCCAATTGCAATTCTTTCTACCTTATCTTTTCAAATGGTGTTATGTCATTCTTGGTAATTCCTTCATGTTTCATGATTCACGAGTTATCAAGAATGAGATATTTAAAACCATCATTTCTTTTTCTTTAGGAGATCTTTCCAACCCTTTAATTATTCATTGGAGTTATCTTGGGTTGTATTTCACCTAAAAGCTTTCCCTAAGGATTATTGCAATTATGGTGCTTATAAATGACCCAAGTTCTTCAATTATCATTCCGGTGAATTAAGTTTTTCATATCCTTGTTGATCTCAATCCAATCAATTGTTTAAGTTAGTGGCTGGTTGTCACCTCATAATTTTGAGATGTTTTCCATAAGCCCACATCAAGCTTATTCTTCTCGTTGTTGAAATTCCAACAACTCTATTCAACCCTTCTTCGTAAGGATGCTCTTTCAAATTCATTTTGAGAGAAGTTGTCATTTTCTTCTCCATTCATTCTTTCATTGAACTATATTCTATTCTTTCGTTCCAGAGGCATTGTGATATTGCTCTCTCTTGACCATCATCTCGTTTTATCAAGATCATATTCTTCCTTTGCTTGTCTATTTAACCGGAGTGTTGTATTCTTCATTCAAGTTCCGTCATCTTATCTAGTTGCCTCTCTTCTTAACCGGAGTGCTATCTGAAGCCTTCCTTACACCTTGTGCCATTCTTTTATTTGTTTCGGAGGCAATATGTTGCTGTTCTTATCAAGTATCATCTCAACTTGGCAAGTTCTTGTTCAATTTCTTCCATTTTCAGACGGAGTGCTGTCCAAATTCTGTCTTTCTTATTCCTTGGCTATACCATTGCGGTTCCTTATTCTTTTGGTTCATAAGCTCTTGTTTCATGTCTTTCAACCTGCAAGGTTCTCATTATGCTCCTTGTTCCTCATTTTACCGGAGTGCTCCTAACTTCGTTCATCTCCATTGCTTTCTTCTTTCAACTTGTTCAACCTCTCAAGATTCCTTGGTTTCACTCGTCTGTCAAAGAAGCAACTTTGTTTTACCTCTTCCTCTTCCGTTTTTACCCGGTGATATCTCTAGGATCTCGGGTCGAGATCCTCTGTTAGTGTGGGAGAGTTGTGACGCCCGAGACCGACGTCCCAGAAGATTCCAGAAGGATCCAGAAGATTCCAGATGTTCCGGGTTGCCCGTGTGTTCTTTTGAGCTTGTGTTATTTTATTTTTGCATTGCATCATGTCATCATGCCATCATGTCATTTTAATTTATGCATCTCAACCTAAATAATCCGTGTGGTCCTTCGGTCCATTTAAATCGAGGGAAGATGTCTTCTCTTTATAACATATAAAAGCCTCCTAATAATTATGGAGCTATATTAAAATATTCCATTGTTGGAATTACCCCAACACACTTGCATTTTTCCCCATGTCTATTTCACTTCGAGCTCCTCCTTCCTTTTCTTTCTCCTTGCCGTTTTTCTGTTTTTTTTAGAAAACAGCAGACCCCTTCTTTTTATTTTATTTCTCAGCCTCCAGGCCTCCCTAGGCTTTTCTCAGCCGGCCCAGCTTTCCCTCTCCTCCTTCCCAGGCCTCAAGGCCAGCTCCTCTCAACCTCCAGCCGCGCCCTGGCCCAATAGGCCCAGACCCCACCTAACCCTAGCCGCACCCAGCCGATCCCTCGCTCTCCCTCTCTCCCGCACGACGCGCCGCCAGCTTCATCTTCGTCCCGATCCCCTTTTCCTTCGACCAGCCCCATCGCTCGGTTCTCTTCCCCGTGCGACCGCTCACCGTCTCGAGAGCTCGATCCCGACCGCCCCGGGCCGCGTCACCTCCATCGCTAGCTGCAGCAGGCCGCGCCCCTTTCCCTCGACGCCCAGAGCGTCGTCCCGCAGCACCGCGGCTCCTCCCTCCAGCGTTCCCTGCCGCGCCCCTTCCTCCGTGCGCCGATCGCGTCCAGGGCCGAGAACCCCTCCTCCAGCCTCACTCTGGTTCTCCTCCGCTCCAAGCCCGCGTCCAGCAGCTCGCGACCTCGCCCCCTGGCCCGAGCGCTCGCCTCGCCAGGTCGCCACCCCGGGCTCGGCCCCTATTCCTCTCTACGCCCCGAGCGCTCCTCCTGCTCGGGCCCTGCCCTGCCTCCAGCGCGCTGTGCTCCTCCCCTGCCTCGCCTCGACGCCGTCCCTCGAGCAGCCCTCCTCTTACAGCAGCCAGCGCCGCGATCCGGCCGTCTCCAGGACCATCGTCCTCCCTGTCTCCTCGAGTCCCTCTGGCACCGCGGCCAGCCTTCGCCTCGCCCTCGTCAGTACCAGCAGCGGCGCCTCGAGCCCCTCTCCTCCCTCCGCCGGCTCCCGAGCCGCGACCCCGAGGCGCCAACTACAGCCAGGAGCTTCCGCAGCGCCTCGTCCAGCGCCGGCCAGAGGCCTCCTCCTCCGCGCTGAGTACTCCGACCGCAGCCCCTCCGAGGAGCTGCTGCAACCTCGTCGCCGTGCTGCCCTTGTTTTGCTGCTGTAGTTTTTTGTGTTGTTTGGTTGCTTGTGTTGACCTTGACAGGGAACGCGTAAACGCCTACACGACAAGACGGCAAGACCGTAACGTCAAGTACCTCTACGGATACGTGTACATCTACGAGCTCCGTGTACGACTACGTGAACGACTACTCGGAGACCCCAAGTACCCCTACCGTCGCCCGTGTACCCCTACGGAACGTCTTCAACGAGTACCCCTCCGATGGCGTGTACCTCTACGAACGGGAACACCTACACGACATGACGGATGAACATCTACAAACGTGTACCACGACGACCGAGTACATCTACGGCCCGAACGTCTACCGTCGCCCGAACCACTACCGACGCCCGGATCCGTCGGCACCCTCAAGTACCTCGACGGCATGTACCACTACCGTCGCCCGGAAACGAGGAA
>LR738716.1:7246270-7267833 GCA_902687465.1 Secale cereale
ACATATATAACGGTATCGCAAAAATTCTACTGTGGTTGAAACAGAAACACCGAGAGCGAGCAGTCCATGGCTGCGTTGGCACATAGTTTGTTTACTATCCCCTGGCAGGATCTAATGAGAAAAGCGTAATCTAATCATCACGAGAGATTCATTTGGATACCTCTCCTCGGTTAAGATGAGGAAAAGTTAGAAATGGGGTCGTTGTCTCGTTAAGATCTAGGCATAGTGCATGCACGTTTCCAGAACAGTTGTTGGCAATGGTGGATGCAAGCGATGACATGGGGATATATTTTCCAATGTTGAATATAAATGCTTGTTCTTAAATATTGCATTTAAGCGGTTCTACCTAATAAAATGCCAATGAATAAGTGAATGCCATTTTGGAAATAATATACAAAGACCAAACTATCAACTTGATTTAAGCAACTAAGAATATTCTCATGAATAGGTGATTTTTTTTGTACTTTCCCATTATGTTTTATTACTAGATTTTTAGCTTCTGGTTTATTATTATCATCATCATCATCATTATTATTATTTTACTTTTTCATTTTTTACAACGAAATTTCATATATTTAAAAATATTAATGTTGTAAAAATATAATCAAAATTCTTACAAAATATTCAGGGATATTAAAAAACGTGCACCAATGTTATAGAATATTCGCGGACGAGAAAAATAAAACACACAGTCTGAAAAAACCAAGCTAAAATCAGAAGGAAAAAAGGTCAGAGAAATCTGGTGATATCTACTGAAAACATAGAGGCGAAAATAAAAATAATAGGCCGGCCGAATTGCGGTGAGTGGGTAGTACTATGTCCGGCCTACTAGTATTTTGGGCTAGGCCGAAAGGGGAGAAGTATGTTAGCCCATCCCTTTTTTTTTGCGGACATTGTTAGCCCATCTCTACCTTCGAAATCACTAATTGAGTAGTACTCGTTGCAAAGATCACCTCAAACCCGCATGCGCCACTTGTCGCAACTTGCGCGTTTTCATTTTCTTCGTAGATCCGTTTATTCAAAATATTTTATCTCTTAAACCGTGCGTCCAAATCTTGAATCGTTTTCACTATTGAATTCCTCGCTTCGAAATCTTCAAAACTAACTCAATTAGTTCTTAGTTCAGTTCAGTAGAACGTGTGTCTCCAAAACCCAATGCCGTAGGTTCAAATCCTACATAGCGTGATTTTGTTCTTGTTATGTCGGTCGATCATTACCATTGGCACATACTATGCCATAATGATTGTTCAGTTTTACTACTATTACTTTCTTCATGTCAAATACATATTCCTCCGACTATGAGATCATGCAACTCCCGGATACCAGAGGAATGCCTTGTGTGCTATCAAACGTCACAACGTAACTGGGTGATTATAAAGATGCTCTACAGGTATCTCCGAAGGTGTCTTGTTGGGTTGTCGTGAATCGAGATTAGGATTTGTCACTCCAAGTATCGAAGAGGTATCTCTGGGCCCTCTCGGTAATACACATCATAATAAGCCTTGCAAGCAAATGACTAATGAGTTAATCATGGGATAATGTACTACGAAACATGTAAAGAGACTTGCCGGTAACGAGATTATACTAGGTATAAAGATACCGACGATTGAATCTCGGGCAAGTAACATACCGATGACAAAGGGAATAACGTATGTTGTCATTACGATACGACCGATAAAGATCTTTGTAGAATATGTAGGAGAAAATATGAGCATCCAGGTTCCGCTATTGGTTATTGACCAGAGAGGTGTCTCATTCATGTCTACATAGTTCTCGAACCCGTAGGGTCCGCACCTTAACGTTCGATGACGATTTTGTATTATATGAGTTATGTGATTTGGTGATCGAATATTGTTAGGAGTTCCGAATGACATCACGGACATGACGAGGAGTCTCGAAATGGTCGAGAGGTAAAGATTTATATATAGGACGATGGTATTTGCACACCGGATGTGTTCCAGGTGATATTGGGTCACCGGAAAGGAGTTTCATGCACCCCGGCAAAGATATGGGTCTTATTGGGCCAAGAGTGGGACAAACCAGCCCCTAAGGCGCTGGTGCGCCCCATGTATGCCAAAATAAGGTGGAAGGAAAGAGGGGAAGAGATAAAGGAAGGGGAGCAATTCGGCCTCCTCCTTCCTTCTCTCCTCCCTCGTCCTTCCTTTCCCCTCCGGATGAATATGGAAGGGGAGGCCGAATTGGGAGGCGCACAAGTAGGATTCCTTCTCCTTGGGGCGCCTCCTTAGCTACCTCTCCCCCCTCCAACCTATATATATGGGGGGGAGGGGGCACGTCTAGAACACACACAAACATCATTGTTAGCCGTGTGCGGCGCCCCCGTCAATCATTTACTCCCACGGTCATAATCTCGTAGTGCTTAGGCGAATTCCTGCGCGGATCACTTCATCATCACTATCACCATGCCGTCGTGCTGACAGAACTCATCTCCTTCCTCGACACTTTGCTGGATCAAGAGTTCGAGGGACGTCATCGAGCTGAACGTGTGCAGAACTCGGAGGTGCCGTACGGTCGGTGCTTGATCGGTCGAAACGCGAAGAAGTTCGGCTACATCAACTGCATTGTCAAATGCTTCCGCTTTCGGTCTACGAGGGTACGTGGACATACTCTCCCCCTCTCGTTGCTATGCATCTCCTAGATAGATCTTGCGTGAGCTTCTTTTTTTTGAAATTGCATGCTACGTTTCCCAACAGTATTGCTTCAACTTCACATTTTACATGAATTTGGTGCATGTTGTTTTTATTTTTTATAGCCTAGTTTAAATTGAACGTTGTAGATAGGGATGAAAATGGAGTGGAAACTTTCCGCTTATCCGATGGAAAAATGGAAACTGGGAGAAAATATGGAAACGAAAATGGAAACGGAAATGAATTTTTTATGCGGAAACAAAAACAAATACGGAATGGTGTTTTCAGGTGGAACATGCGTTGAAATGGAACTTTCCGTTTCCATGAATATGGAATTTCCATTTTTGCTATAGACCTATGGTTGCTTTGTAGCCCAACTAACAAACAACACACAATGACACAATGAGTAGAATGGATCATTTGAGGGCCAACTTCTATACACAATTGTCTAGTAGTACTACAATACTACGATAAGTTGCTAACATAATGATAGTATTTTGTAGCCATGTTAACAATTCATTTTTTGTGCGTGTATTTCTCTATGATCCAAGGCGGCCTTAAGTTCCGGTCAACGCCCACTTCTGTTTCTGTGTTTGTTTCTGGTAGTATTTGTTTCCGTATTCATTTCCGGGGTTTCTGTATTTGTTTCCGCTTCCGCAAAAATATACGAAAACAAATATGATAGCACTCAGTCGTTCGTCGTATGATTCTTCTGAAGAACAACTTGATATGGAAGAGGAGGAGGATCTTGCAACGATCCTAGCAATGCACATCAATAAAAAACCGAAGCACGATGGTTCGGTTATGGGTCGGCAGAAAATTTGGAGGGATATGATCAATGCCCACAACAGATTGATGAGACACTATTTTGTGGAGAATCCCACATACCCCGAGTCATACTTTCGTCGCCGGTTTAGGATGAGCACCGAGTTGTTCAGGCGCATTGCAGAGAAACTAGCGAGCCATGACCGGTTTTTTCAGCAAAGGAGGAATGCCGCCGGAGAGCTCGGGAATAGCACCTTTCAGAAGGTGACAACCACTTTGCGTATGTTGCCATACTGTGTCTCTGCTGATCTAGTTGATGATCACTTGGCCATGGGTGAGAGCCAAGTCATCATGTGTGTCAAGCGCTTCGCAGTCGGAATTGTGCAAGTGTTTGGCCAGGAGTATTTGAGATCTCCCAATGCCGAAGACGTCGCAAGGCTATTGGAGATGAACAAAGCTCGCGGCTTGCCAGGTATGCATTGAAGTTGGAAGAATTGTCCTAAGGCATGGCATGGGCAATTCCACGGCCAAAAAAGGGGTTCCACTATAATCCTTGAAGCGGTGGTCGATCAAGAGACTTGGATCTGGCATGCTTTTTTTGGAATACATGGATCTTTGAATGACATCAACGTTGTCAACCGGTCACCACTGATGAATAAGATTGCAAATTGTGAACTATCACTGGTGCAGTTTGTAGCAAATGGCCGTACATACAACTATGGCTACTATCTTGCGGATGGCATCTACCCAAAGTGACAAACATTTGTGAGGCCGTTGAAAAAATTGGAAGGTAAGAAAAATCTTGATTTCCACAATGCTCGGGCGGCGTCTAGAAAAGATGTAAAGAGAGCTTTTGGGATTTTGCAAGCCCAATTTGCTATTGCGAGAGGACTGACTAGATTTTGGGATTAAAAGATGCTTTGGTACATCATGCATGCTTGTGTGATCATGCACAACATGACCATCGCGCCAAGATGTAAACTACTCTCACTATGAGCTCTTGGGACATCCCGTGTCTGTGCAGCGGAGGGTTGAAAGGGTGGCACGTTTTGTTGCCTCCTATCATGCCATTCGACGTCCCGAAGCGCATGATGATCTTCAGAAGGATCTCATTGAGAAGTGGTGTGCTTGGAATGGCCGACAAAGAGTATCATGATTTGTGCGTTTGATGTTGTATTGTTGAATTAAAAGATAAACTATTTATTTGAGTTGTAATAACGAAATTGAACTATTTATTGTTAATTTATTTTGTTTGCGTTTGATCTTTTTACTTGTTTTTGGAGCGCATATGTTGTTTGTGCGAGAGCGCGCGTGCTAAATTTCCCGGGGCCACTAGAGCCAGCGCTCCTCACCGCGCCAAAGCAGGCGATCGACACGCTGCAAACTGATTTTTAATGGACCGCGCGTTGGGCGGCTGTTGGAGATGCTCTAAGGCACGCAGGCCACGGACGTTACTAATCCTAAATACAAGCAGCTACACAAGATACATACACATACAATACATGTACAATTTAACATGACATTGTGTGTTTGGCACTACGGCAAACCCATGCCTGCATTTCCAGCTAGCTCACTTGATACTATTTTTCCGGCTCCCTTATAAAAATATGTGGAAAACTAGCTTAGCATTTTGTAGCTTCAAGAGGAATGGTTTTTTTTGGAAACAGCCGACAGTGTTTGTTCAAAACATATGCATCTCCTTTGTAGACTATAAACGGCAAGGACATGCCACAAAACCACTAACGTATAGATAAACTATTAGCACAATGGAGACCAGGAAAAGACATCACTAGACCGATCAACAAGAGACAAACCTTGCAGAGGGTCATTCTTTTGGATCACACCCTTCCTTCATCACAGGGAATTTAGGAGGCCAAACCATCATAAAGGGTGTGACTCCATATATGTATGTATCCTCTTGTGTAACCTCATAAACCTTCTTTGCCTCCTTGCGTTTAATATCAAACAGGTAGATGACACAATCCTTCTCCAAGAAAAGAAACCCTGAATTGACCCCACATGCTTGTACCATAAGAGCAGAACCACCGACCACATCCTCGAACATTCTGGTTGATATCATATGATTAACACATATCTCACGCAAACAAATGGTGTCTACAGGTAACCAGTTGGCGAGGCCCTTCTTATCCACCATGTAGTGCCAGATGTTAAGCTGGGATCCTTTTACATATATAAGATGGACCCCGGAATCATTTGCAAGCGACAGATCCATGCTCATACACTTGAGCTCTTCCGGAAGGTTAACTAGCGACAAACATGATGACGCAAGATCTAGTGAGACTAGCATATAAATGCCGCTCACAAGGGCCAGATTATAGACCTTGTCATGAGAAATCAAAGTATTCAACGGCGGCCCAGTTATTTTGATTTCAGTTACAGCCGAAGAGTAGACGTCCCAGACATCGCCCTGTAACACATAGACATCCCAAACTGACTGCTGCTCATTACTGCCAATCGCCAAACAGATGTAGGACATGCCTAGTTCGCCGTCCCCGTCGCCATTGGGGTAGACAGTATGGTAGAAGTATGTGAAGCCGTCACGAATGCTGGTGTTGGGAACTGGTGGGAGGATGGTCGTATATGTTGCAGGGTACAGGGGGCAGCGCACCATTGTTCCGGGGTGCCCGAGCCCATAGAAGATGAGGAGGAGGCCGTTCCAGTAATCCAGGTCGAAACAGTCGCTGCCCGAGGAGTCCAAATCGAAGCTAGCGCGCCGGACGACAGCGGCTAGCTCAGGGGGCTGAGGCACCGGCACGAACCGGGGGGGTTGGTTGTTCACGGGCGTATAGGCCTTGGTGATGACGTAGAAGCCGAGAAGGCTGGGCGGATGGAGGTCGCGGAAGTGGCGGAGGAAGGCGGGCGCGGAGGCGAGGCGGAGCCAACGCTTACAGACGAGGGCGGCGCGGACGAGGCTTGTGGGGAAGGCGACGCGGACGAGGATCTCGCCCAGGAGATCATCGTCGTCGAGCACGGCCGAGAAGATCGCTGTGGCCGCCGCCGGCGCGCTCTTCCCTTCCATCTCCGCTCTCGATGTGGTACGTACTGGTATGGGGGTTAAAAGTTTGAGAAACGAAGAACTCAGGATGAGAATTTGTGCTAAGAAACAGGAGGGTTTAGGGTGTTGAAATATCTTCTAGAGTCCTAGAGAGATATGCATCATACTCTAGTAGTTAGGCTATTTACATCTAGATGTGAAATAGCAAACCTGTTATGTTTAATGTTGATTCTATCTCTAGGATCCCAACGTGGGCATCACGTTGGCAGCCTTGTAGCAACTTGTAAGGAACCTCCTGTATGCATAAACATACGTAGGATATGCCCTACTCTATCAATAAATACAACAGTTTTGCTAAAAGTCATCTAGTTGAGTTTTAGTTATGTCTCATTCACTTTTATAGCCATTGGATATGATGCTATTAGATGCGTGTGTGTTGATGTGTGTTGGTACTCCTTTTTATCTGTTTTTGTTTTTGAAATGAATGAGACCAAATTATATCTCATCTAGATGAGTATACAATGCGGCCCTCCTCCGGGAGGGTTGAGACGCTTCATAACTTTCAACATGCCGGGTGCTACAAATCATCTGATTGATTTATTACAAAAGTTAAGTCACCCCAGAGCCGTCCGATCACACGCTTCCAGCCGTAGGATCAGCCAACACACCACGCAGCAATCCATGGCAGTGCCGCAGAGCACCGCCAGCGCTCGACGCTCCATTGCAGCGCCGACGGCGCTTCAATGCAACTCCGGTGAAGTTTCAAAGCCCCCCGCGGCGCTCCACCGCAGCACCTGCCGTGCCCGAGATGCTTCACTGCAGCGCCGACGCCGGCGCGGCGGTGGTCCATCGATGTTCCATAGCAGGACCAGGCACGGTTGGTGATGTTTCACTATTGCCCGCATCGACGCGGTGAGCTCCATAGCAGCACTCGACGCCGTCGGTGATGTTTCGCTGCAGCTCGCACCGACGCGGCAAGCTCCATCGCAGCACCTTGCGTCACCGCCGGCGGAGCTTCACTACAGCGCCCCACAGCCGAAGCTCCATCGCAACTCCCGATGGCCTCTGGTCAAGCTTCATTGCAACGCCACCTCCGACGCGGCGGTGCTCCATCACAGCACGACACCACCGCGGTTGATGCGACGAAGCACGCGGCGGCGATGAGCGGATGCTGCGACGCAGCACGAAGCCGACGGGAAATGCGGCGACGCAGCACGCGGTGGTGATGGCGGATGCAACGGCGAGGGCCGATGCTTCGTCGTCTGTCCCCACCCCCGGTGGGAACTTCACCATGCATGCGGTTAGTTGGCATCGTCTCTTCCTTGCAGTGACAGATGGAGGAGAAAAAGAAAGAAGATGCGGAGGGGAACGAGCGGAGGGGAAAGAGCCCGAAGGGATAAGATAGGGAGGAAAAGCGAGTATATAGCAAAAAACTACAACATTACAGGCTATTGTTAAAAAAAACTACCATTTTTTTAAAATTTTCAAAAATCTACCACAAAATTGTTTGGCGGTTCTAAAAAACCCAAATGACCAAACTGTTTACAATTGATTCGGAATATGAGAGCCAGGGTCCACTTGCCAGGTTGACCGTTAGCTATAACCGTTGATAGGTTATGACAGATGGACCCCACATATTAATAAAAGGCAACCAGGTCCCTACATAAAAAATAAAAGCAATCGGGTCCCTGTATCTTTTTTAAACAACAATGGGGGTTCTTGTAATTTTTTTTAAAAAGCAATCCAGTCCCCACCGGCGAGCTCGTCGCCGGAGCTGGTGATGGGACCAATGCGCGTTGGCCCGCCTTGCCTGGCTGTGGAGCTCGAGGGCATGCCGGCTGCTGCACGCGGCGCAGCAGCTGCTTCTGGGAACGGCGGCAAGAGCTCCTCGGAATGGCGGCGGCTGCTCTAGCTGATGGGCGCGGCGCCCCCAAGCTCCTGGACCATGGACGAAGAGCAGCGGCGGCCAGAGTTCCTAGGCGTGGTGGCGGCGCTATTGATCTTGTGGGCATGGCCGGCGACATCTTTCAGGGAGGGGGCCGAAGGAGCACCGGAGATGGTCCGGCAGCGGCGCTGGCTGTACAAGAAGGGACGACGTGGCTTGTGTGCCCCGGCCGTCGGCTATGATGACTTCTAGCGGCGGCGCCTCGGTTCGGTGCCCTACACCAACAGACTCGGGAGAGGGAAGGGAGAGGTCGAGCGCGGGGGAGTTGACCCGCCTGTGTGGTTTTCTCATTTTTTTTTAATGGGCAGGGTGGATGACATGTGGGCCTTAACGGTCAACGCTATTGGTCTTAATGGTCAACACTTACAAGTGGGCCCCACCCTGTCCTAAACCTGGTTAACATCTAATACTTCAGTCATTTGGGTTTTCTTGGAACCGCCAAACAATTTTGTGGTAGATTTTTGAAAAATTAAAAAAAAGTGGTAGTTTTTTTGTAACGATACCCTGTAGTGTGGTAGTTTTTTGCTATATACTCGAGGAAAAGCGGTGGGCTGAGGGGCACGTGGCGTGCGGACGAGAAGGCTTACTGAGACAGAAAATTATCCGGTTTAAACTAAACGTTTTCCTTTCTACATAGGGTTTTACTTACCTGGCATAGAGTCCGTTCAGGTTTACCCTTCGTCCACTCACGGATCCGTCTTGGTTTTCGATTCGTGTACAGTCAAATTTTCTCACCAAGATCATCAATTTTCATGTCTTTCTTGTTCGTGTCCGGCACCGGCACGTTTGATGCGAGTGGAGACGACGACGGAACGGCATGGCAAAGGATTAGGGTTAGTTGTCCCTGGTGGGGGAGAAAAATGGAACGAAGAGGGTTCAGAGGGATGGCCTGGTCCGACGGCAACACTATCCTTCATACAGGAAACTAGGAAAAGGCTAGATAACGTTGCTAGATAGGGTGAATTTGACCAGTGGCAAGTCGAAATCATTCATTGCAAAAACATCTTATATTTAGTTATGAAGGTAGTATTAGAGACTCCCATGAGCAGAGTGTGTTCCAGGTTCCGGGGCCATCCAACTTTTAATAGACACACAACAGTCTTCATCTCTACTTGTTATAATTTCCTTCAGAACGATGTCGTCGTAATTGTCCGTACTTGGAACTTGGGAGAATGCTATCAGTGAGAACGACGAATGCAGTGATGTTTCATTTAACCACACCAGAAATGCGAACTGTCGAACATGTGTACATGTGCGTAGGTCTGGGTTTTGTATACCACATCTGTAGTGTGTCTCTCCCTTTGTATTTACTTGTATTTTGGGAGACAAGACACCGGTCGTACCCCCTGTACCTATATATATGTGCCTAGTGCACGATCAATCAATTATCGATGCACCAAATCATTCTCTACATGGTATCTATCTTAGTCGATTCTCCCGCTTCCGCTAACCCTAGCCGCCGCCGCCCCACGTCGCCGCCACCACCCCTCTCCATGCCGCGCCACCCTCCCGCCGCGCCGCCCCCTTCCCTAACTCTTCGCCGCCATGTCATCCACCTCCTCCAACACCTTCGCGGTCGACCCTGCTGAGATACGCGACATCAACGTCCATGCACGCGTCCCCGTCGTCCTCGACACCACCAACTCCACGTACTTCGCGTGGAAGACGTACTTCTCGTTGCTCTTCCTCGAGAACAGCCTCATGGATCATGTGGACGGCACCATTGACTCCCGCGACATGATGGATGATGCCGAGTGGACCGCGATCGACGCCACCATCATCCGGTGGTTCTTCACCACCATCTCCAAGGACCTGTTCCACACGGTCGTGAGCGCCGGCGACGACGCTCGCGCCCTGTGGGTCAAGCTGAACGGCCTCTTCACCGACAACAATCTTCAGCGCCGCGTTTTTTTTTGCAGTAGGAATTTTTGACTGTCACCGAGATGAACAGTCCATTCATGACTACTGCCGCCACCTGAAGACGTTGGCGGATGAGCTCCGCGACATTGGCGCCAAGATTGATGACGACCTCCTCCTCGGCACGCTCACTGCCGGCCTCAACGAGGACTTCGGCAACGCCGCCTCCAACCTCACCTTGATGCCGGAGCCCTCCTTTCCCAAGTTCGTAGCGTACTTGCGGTTGAAGGAGTGCCAGATGAAGGGGGTAAAGAAGCATGTGCAGCATCACGCCCTCGCCGCCGGCACCTCCCATGGCGCCCCACCATCGGCCGCCCCACCCGCGCCACGCCAGCAGCCGCCGCCTCCCGCGCCTCCGGGGGTACTTCCCCCTGCCACCCGCGCCCCCCGCCCCTCCCGCTGCCCCCAGCAGCCCGGTGGCGGGCGCGGCCGCAAGCAACAACAGGCGCCGGGGGGGGGGGGGGCTCGTCAGCAGCAGCAGCAGGTCACCCCTCCGTGGACGTACGACACCAACCCGTGGACTGGTGTCGTCCACGCGTACTCGATGCCGGTCCCTCGGGCTCCCGCTCTGGGCATCTTTGGGCCTCGTCCGGCGAGCCACTAGGCCCTCTTCGCCACGCAGAACGCAGCTCCCTACATCGGCTATGGTGCCGCTCCCCCGCCCGCGCCCGCTTACGGGGTCGCGCCCGCCTACGGCGCCGCCCCCACGCCGGCTTACGGCACTGCCCCCGCGCTGGCCTACGACGGATTTTACCCTCCTGAGGTGCCGCCGCCGTGGAACCCGGCCCTCCTCGCTGCCCTGCACTCTGCCCCATCACTGAGTTCCTATAGTGGCGGTGGTGACTGGTACATGGACTCGGGCGCCACTGCCCACATGACTGCTCATCCCGGTAACCTCACGTCTTCCAGTCTTGTTCATACTCTCACTCGCATCACCGTTGGTAACGGTTCCTCTCTACCCATTACACATGTCGGTCATATGTCTTTTCCTTTTACTTCTACTCATGTTAACATGTATAATGTTCTCGTGTCTTAAACCGAATATCCATCTTACTCATGTGAAGTCTTTGAATTCCTTTCATCAATTATTTCAACTAGTGAATTCTCATCTAGTTCGTCATCCTTCATCTATTTTCTTCTCCGATGAATTCTCCTCTCGTTCGACATTCTTCATCTCTTTTCTTCTCATGTGATTCCAATTAAATTTGTTTTTGGTGTTGATCTTATTCTTTCCACTACTAGGAAAATGGCTGCTAGTGGCGCACCTGTTTTCGCTACTAAGAGCATCTCCGGCCGCGCCCCCAAGAAGGCCCCCCAGGCGTATTTTCGTCCGTCGGCACAAAAAAATCGGCCCAGTCGCGCCCCCAAGAGCCCAGTTTTCGCCGGCTCGGGTCGAAATTGGCGCCGGCGGACCCAACCCGAACCCGGCGCGCTGGGGGTCGCTTGGGGGCGCCAGGCGAATCGTTTTTGGCGTGAAGAGCCGCGGGCCCGCCGCGTCAGCGGCTCTACTATCTTCTCGCCCCTTCGTCGTCCTCATCGCCTCGTTTCCCGCGGCGAATCAATGCCAAAGCTGCCACGCGCTACCGCGCCGGTCAGCCTCCATTGCTGCCTCACGGGCGGTGCAGTGAAGGCTGGGCGACGCGTCCCTCGGCCGCCACGCGTAACGCGCCGGCCAAGCCTACCACGCGGCTTCTCCGCCTATAAAAGCCGACCAAAGCGCGCCGGAGAGACTCGCCCCGATCATCCTTCGACAACGCGCTCATTTCTCCCCCTTCCTCCTCTCGCCGTCACCAGTTGAGAAAACATGGCCGAGCGTTTCCCAGGCGACGGCGCGGCGGCGAACGGATTCGGGCGCCGTCATCTCCACGAGGACGAGGCTCGCCTCCTTTTCGAGGCCGATCTGTCCCGCCGGACATGCGGGTGCCCGGGGCGTGGAGGATCAGCGCCGGCGGCGTGCCGGTGCCCCCGGTACCCACCGGTGCGGCGCGGCGTGCGGAGATCGCACGCATCCGCTCGTCCATGCCGCGTGCGGCGAGGGAGGGGCCCTGGTACGCCCCCGACAACACAATCTGGGAGCCGTACTTCCGCCGCCGGCACGACGAGCAACTCGAGGCCACCAACGGCGTCGTGCCCTCCGGCAGGTTCAACGCCGGCGGCCGGCGCCAGTGGTGGGGCGTGCCCGGGCTCACGTTGGAGTCCGTCCTCGAGTACATCGAGGGCGGCAACACGCCGCGCCTCGAGTACCCCGCTCCCCCGTCCTTCTCACGCCGTCGGGGGAGCTCCTGGACGCCGAGGCGCATGGAGACCGGGGTGTCCTCCTCCTCGTCCGGCGGCTCTCCTTGCCTCCACCTCCGCCCCGTCAAGCCGGAGCCCTAGGACACGCCTGTCAGCGCGCGTACCCGCAGCTCCGGCGCCATCGTCGAGCCCAAGGCGGAGCCCGGCCTCCCCCCGGAGTACGAGGAGATAGCCCGGCGCGGCTTCTTCGACGAGGACGCCATGAGGTGGTCGCGCGACGACTACCTGTGCGAGGAGATGGTCCGGCAGTACCGGGCCCTTGTGACGCCCGAGACCGACGTCCCAGAAGATTCCAGAAGATGCTCGAAGATTCCGGATGTTCAGGGTTGCCCGTGTGGTTCTTTTGCGCTTGTGTTATTTATTTTTGCATTGCATCATGTCATCATGCCATCATGTCTTATTTTATTTTGCATTTCAACCTAATAAATCGTGTGGACCTTCGGTCCATTTAAATCGAGGGAAGGTGACTTCTCTTTATAACATATAAAAGTCTCTCAATATTTATGGAGCTATATTAATAATTATTCCATTGCTTCGGAATCACCATAACACACTTGCATAATTTCCCCATGTCTTTTCACTTCGAGTTTCACCTTCTAAATCTTGCCAATAATTCTTTTCCGTTGTTTCGAGGTTCCTCCAAAATTTTGAACATTTTTGGACACTTCAATAATCAAGTCTTAGTTCAAACTATTTGAATTAAAATTCAAATATGTTTGAATTATTTTCCGTCTTGGCCTTTTGTATTTTCTCCGGTCGTGCTCATTTTTACGAGCCCGGGAAAATATTCCCTTGTCCAATTTCTGCTCCTAACCCCCCTCTTTATTTTTTTCTTCTTCTCTATTCTTTTCTTTCTCTCTTTTATTAGGAGAGAACCCAGTCATTTTTTTCCCTCTTCTAGGCCATATGGGCATCAGGCCCATCCTCCCTGCGGCCCACTTCCATCTCCTGGCCCGATCCCTCACAGAACCCTAGCCTTCGCTCCTCTCCTCCCCTCGCTCTCGTTCTTTCCCCGAGCCGCCGCCAGGAGTTCTCTCGCTAACTCTCCCGAACCCACGAGTCTTCCCTCTGCTTCGACCCCGTTTTCCCCTCGCGCGAGTCCCTCTTCCCATCGAGCAGCCCGAGCGCTCGTCCCCGAGCGGCTCCCTCCGGCGCGGCTCCCTTCCCGCAGCGCCCCGCGACCCCGAGGCCTCCAGCCTCGGCCGAGCCCCGCGGCTTCCCCCTCACCAGTTCCCTCCGGCCAGGCCGCTCTCGTCCATGGCGCTCGTGGCCGCTGGAGCGCCATGCCCTCCTCTCCAGGCCGCCCCGGGCTCTGCGTCCCCGGCTCTGCGTCCTCGGCGCCTGGCGCCCAAGCGCTCCCTCCGGCCGCACCTTCTGCCTCGCCACCAGCCGGCGACCAAGGCCGCAGGAGCAGCGCCGGCTCGCCCGCGACCCCCCTCGTCCGTCCAGGGCGCGACCTCCCTCCGGCCAGGAGTCCGCCGCCTCCCTCTGCGCCTCCAGCAAGGCGAGCCCGACGCCCCTGCAGCGACCGCCCCGGCCTCTTGCCTTCTGGCCCCGGCGCCTGCTCCGTTCAGGGCTCCGGCCCTCAGGCCCTCCGCCGCGCAGGCCTCTCTGCTCTGGCCGAGCGAGCTCCTCCAGCCGCCTCTTCCCTGCCTCGTCCCTCCGGTGCGCCGAGCGCCGCAGCGCCAGGAGCCCGCGTCCTTCCCCCTTGCTGTTGCTGCCGCCTCCGGTGGCCGCGTCGCCCTTGCTGTTTTTGTGTTTTGTTGTGTTTGCCTTGCTATGAATTTGTCAGGAGACCCGTTGACAAGTCCGAGACCCGAGTACAACTACATAACGATGACCGAACGACTACATGAACGGCTACGCAAACGGGAACCCCAAGTACCACTACCGTCGACCCTCGAAGACCCGTGTTTCCGGATGCGACGAGTACCACTACGCTCGACGACTCGAACATCTACAAAACGACCTCGTGAACAACTACCGTCTCGGAGACGCACCAAGTACCACGACAACCGAGTACCCCTACGACCAAGTACCACGACGATCGAGTACATCTACGGCCCGAACGTCTACCGTCGCCCCGAGTACCACTACCGTCGCAAACGGGAATTCGCCAAGTACCACGACGCGATGACGTGAACGACTTCTTCCTCTTCGGCCGTGTACAACTACTTCCCTCTACTACGGCTACTTCCTCGACGCTCTCGAACCGTCCCGAAACGAGTGTTTCGAAGGTATAACCCCGAGTCGTGACCCGTGTGATGCTTGCTTGTGTTGTATGAAATGTCTCCCTTGTGTGCTCGTGTCCGTTTCGTCCGTTTGACTTGTTCCTCGGTTGCCTCGTCACCGACTCGTGGGAACCCGGTAACGGGATCGCCCCACCTTTCATCTCGTTTGACTCACCCACGCCATCTTACCTTTCGCATCGGACTCTCAACGAGATACCGGTACCGATATGTTGCGTGGCATCATTTTCGGATCGTTACCGTGGCACCTTTTTCTTTCCACCACGGTGACAAACACTTCTTGTCTTCCTCTTAAGTCAACCTGTTAATAAAACTTGCATAAACTTGTTCATGTCATCCGCATCATATTAACAACATTATATATGTTTAATTGTTGTTTGCTTATAATTACTAAACATGCTCATGGGGATTTTCCGGATCTTGTTGTTGTTATTCTCCGGCCTCATTTAAATTGTCTAAATAGTGTAGTTTTATTATGCTTCACCTCTTGCCATGTTAAAAACATTTAATCTTGTCTTGTAAATAACGAGAGTCAACTAAATAATTATTGTGGTGTTTTGTCAATATGCAACTCGTTGCATATTGATCTCCACTTAACTTGTAGTATTTGTTTGTGCACTTTGCCATGCCATGCATAATTAAACCGGACATGCATCATACTTGTTTGTGCATCGTATGCCATGTTCTTGCTTGTGTGTTTACCGTGTTGTTTTCTTCTTTCCGGTTGCTTCTCTTGTTAGCTTCGGTTTCGTTCCGGAGTTGTGAGGATCCGCTCGACTGTTGCTCCGTCTTCTTCTTGGATCCGTTCTTCTCCCTTGTGGAATCCCAGGCAAGATGACCGAACCCGGATACCATTACTATTTTTGCCTCTTGCTAGTAGTATCGCTCTGTAGTATTTGCCTCGATGCCCATGTTTTCCTGTCAGCCTCCTACTTGTAACCAATTTGCCATGTTTAACCACCCTACCTACGCAAACCGTTGCTTGGCTAAGTACGCTTCGCTCAGCCCTCTTATAGCATTGTTAGTTGCAGGTGAAGATTGAAGATGCTTGCTTCATGTTGAAGTTTGGTTGGGTTATATCACACTATATAAATGCTTAAAAATGAAATCATCTATATACTGGCAGGGTGGAAGGCTAAGCCTTTTGCTTGGTGTTTTGTTCCACTCATGCCGTTAGGAACCGTATAAACCGGTGTTATGTTCCTTGATTATGCGTTCCTAACACGGTTGGGGTGTATGGGACCCCCTTGATAAACCGCTAAGTGCTAAGTCTTTTCCAGCAAGTCCCAACATTTGGTACTATTTGCCTCATAATAACAACTTAATTAATTAATTAAATTTGCATAGAGGGTCGCTCCCTCGAGGATCCTTTATTTCTACATAGCAGGGGGGCCAGTGCCGATGGTGTTGGTCCCAAACGGGGGTCCTGCGGGAACCACCACGGGGAAACTCGAGGTTTGGGTCCTGTAGCATCGCCCATCCGGTCGTGTCCTGAGACCTAGATACGCGCGGCTACTATCAGGGTGTCGACACGCCGGGAGGATTTGCTGGATTAGCCTTACCTTAGTTCGGTTTAACTTGAGCACGGGATTCCGAGAATACTCGGGTCTTCCCAACTATGGAGTTGCGACTCCGCGGATCGTGGGCTTGTGATGGGCCAAGTTGGAACACCCCTGCAGGGTTTGAACTTTCGAAAGCCGTGCCCGCGGTTATGTGGCAGATGGGAGCTTGTTAATTCCGGTTGTAGATAACTTGACACAATGTTTCAATACACTACCAGCGTGTGTACCGTGACTGTCAATTTCCGAATAGGGATTCAGGAGTTGAACACGGTGGGGTTATGTTTGACCGGCTTTAGTTAGGATCACTTCGTGATCATCCTTCGACCGATGCTCTTCTCTTCTCGCTCTCTTTTACGTAAGTTAGTGCTAGTTGCTGCTGCAGACTCTTGTTTTGTTTCCTTCACCTCTCGTTCTTTCTTCAGCCTTATCCTCACCCAAGGCTTAAATAGTCGTGTTACCCGGGAACGGGATTGCTGAGTCCTCTGTGGCTCACAGTTACTTCACCACACCAGTTGCAGGTTCAGCCGAGTTTGATGCAGGAGCTGGTTCAGTGCTTCACCAGGAGCTTGTTGAAGAGTTTGACCGTTTGCTTGTGACGCTTCGACGATCAGTAGTGGTTTCTACTAGGATTCGATCCTGTCCTGTGGCTTTTGTTGTTTTGGTATCTTTCTTTTGGATCTTCACCCGTAGTCGGGTTGTGATGTTTTGAATGATGTATTGCTTATGTAATGTATTGTGTGAAGTGGCGAGTGTAAGCCAACTATCTCCTTTTGCTTTTTAATCCCTCTTTTACATGAGTCGTGCAAAGATACCAAACTTGAGATCATTCTAGGATGGACTTATGCCTTTAAGTCGTGCCTCGACACGTAGGAGGTATAACTCCATCCTGGGCATTACAAGTTGGTATTCAGAGCCTTCTCCGACCTAGAAGCCCCCACTGATTGATCGAATCGTTGACGGTTGAGTCTAGGCACACACTGAAAACTTTTTGAGTCCTATATTATATCGGAGAGTAGGATTTCTGTTTGCTTCTCATCTCTGTTCACTCTGGTGAGGACTCCTGACGATTACTCTTTTCTCTTCTACTTTCAAAAATGCACCAAATTTTTTTTAGGATCCCGCGAGTATTCTGGGATTGTTCCGATGTTCTTGTGACAAGGATATTGTTCTCGATGCCTCCTGTTACCGAGGAGTTGAGCTTCGGGGTATCTTTGACACAAGCATATCGCGACAGTACTAAATACTTAAGACGGCCGACATCGAAAATCTCTCCTATACGGCCAGTGGCAAGATAACCCCGACATCACCCAGTACTGGGGAGGTAGTTCGAGAGTATTGCCATAGCTTGTTATAGTGGATGCTTTTCGAAGGTCCGAGGTAAACAGTTTCCGAGAAAGACTGGTTATGTGTTGAAGGATGGATACACCTGGATGTAGGTTTAGAGTTGATTGCGCGGTGCTTCCCGTGTATCCCCAACACCTGATTGCATAACTGGAAACTTTCGGAAATCTATAGGTGGGTTCATCTAGTAGTTCTAGGAATTCTTCCAACGGATGCTCGATATGAAGTTTGGGGTTCTACATTAAGTGAAGTGGTTTTATGGACTTGTTCTGATCGGGAGTTGCATCTTAAAGGGTCCTTGGCTATGCTGATCCGGGGATTGCAAAACCCTTTTGTAACATGTTCCATGAGCTTTCAGCACGAAGATGTCGAACGAAGCTTCTATCTTGTATTTGTTCTATCTGATCCTTATTCCTTTTTATTTACCTTTTCTTCTCCCAGTGGCTTCTCGTCAAGCTGATGTACCTGCAGAATTCATTCGTTCAATCCTCTGTTCGAATGATATTGTGAAGATCATGCTGCACATCTATCTATTGTTTTGTTTTGATTCTGGTATTCGAGTTGCTTCGATGTCAAATGTTGATTCCATACCTTTCTTAATCGGTATTCTCATATTTCTATGGGAGTGCTACTTCTTCTTGACCATCAAGTTATTCATGTTAATCTTTTTCAACCGGTGTGCCTTCTCTTCAAGTTATTCCATACGGACGTCGTTCAGAATTCTGACGGTTTGTCTGTTTCATTCATCCCAAGTTGTCTTTGTTTTCCCCACCCTCCCACCCTTTTTCTTCTTGGAGCCAGAAATTCTCAAATGAAGTATCCATTTTATTCATGTGATATTTCTTCATTCTTTTCCTTCAATGTTCTTATCCGGTGTTTTATCGTGAAGATGCTCATGAGCTTCAAGTTCATCATTCTTTTGTTCTCAGATTCTTTCGGTGGATGTAATTCAAGATTTCGGTGTTGATCTTATCCTTTTTCCTCATTTCATAATGCTTTCTTATTCCGGTGCACCAAGTAATCATTCTCCTCTTGCTATTCTTATCCGGAGTGCTCAAGATTCATAATTCCATTCTTTATCCGTTCAAATTATTTTGAGCATTGTTATCTTATTCAAGCCTTTTAATTCAACCGGTGCTATATCTCTTAAGCAATCTTTTCCAACGGTGATTTCTCTGAGTGGACCCTAACCCACAGGTTTTTTCCAGGATCTTACCTGACTCTTCTTTTTCCGGAGAATTCTTTTAAACTGTGACGTAAGTATGATTCCCATCAGTCACATGCCTTCTCCAAGTTCGCTTTCAAATTCTTTTCATCATTGGTTCAACCTTTTAATTCTTCATTCCGGAGTGCTCAACAATTCTTATGGCATTTTCTCGTCTTCATTCTCAACATTTGGAGACCGGAGAAGAGTTTCTCTTAAATCTTGGCATCCCCTTGAAGATTCGTGGTTCTAGCTTCTTGCCATCCTCATTATTGTTCCGATTGTGAGGAATTCTTTTTATACACATCCGAAGCAATTCTTGAATTCTTTTCTTTGTGATCCTCCGAAGGCCATCATTTCAGAAGATTTCTTCGTTCTCAGTTTTCAACTTCGTCCTCCAAATATTCTTCATTGATGTCTCTTCGTTCGTCTCCACATTCTTACGGTGGTTCATTCAAGTTACCCTTCCGTTGTTATCGTTTTAATTCACTTGTTCTTTTCATAATCCTACCGGTGCTTTGTTGAAGATTTATCCAGCTTGTGCTAGATCTCTCTTTAATTCCTTGCAACGAGAATAAGTAGTATGCCAAATCCTTTGATTGTCATCAATTAAATTGGTGAAGGAGATGCATGACATAATTCTTATTCTTATTCCTTCAAGGTGATTTTAATTCTTTTATCTGGAGCTTGTTCTTCATATCATATTCTCAGTTCTAAGTTGTTCATCTTGTTTTCCGGAGCTCCAAGTTATTTCAATTATACCATTCCAAAGCTCCATCTAATTCATCGCAGGCCTGAATCTTATTCTTTTCATCTTTCACTTCTCATGCTTTCTTTACCGGAGTTCTTCATGGTGGTTCATCATGTTTTAATTCATCCTCGAAGGCTTCATCAAGATTTTGTTGGAGCTCAAGCATTCTTCATCATGCTTCCAAGTGCAATCCTTTCTACCTTTTCTTTTTTTAGATGGTGTTATGTCATTCTTGACAATTCCTTCATGTTCATGATTCACGAGTTTTCAAGAATGAGATATTTAAAACCATCATTTTCCTTGTTCAGGAGATCTTTTCAACCCTTCATTTTATCTGTTGGAGTTATCTTGGGTTGTATTTCACCTAAAAGCTTTCCCTAAGGATTGTTGATATTATGGTGCTTATAAATGACCCAAGTTCTTCATTTATCATTCCGGTGATATAAGTTTTTCATCTCCTTGTTGATCTAAATCCAATCAATTGTTTTCCAATAGTGGCTGGTTGTCACCTCTTAATTTTGAGATGTTTCCATAAGGCCACATCAAGCTTATTCTTTCGTTGTTGAATTCCAACAACTCTATTCAACCCTTCTTCGTAAGATGCTCTTTCAAATTTAATTTTGAGAGATGTTGTCATTTTCTTCTCCGTTCAATTCTGTCTTTCATTTATATGTTATTCTTTCATTCCGGAGGCCTTGTGATATTACTCTCTTTAACCATCATCTCGTTTTTATCGAGATCATGTTCTTTTCGTTGCTTATCATTAACCGGAGTGTTGTATTCTCCATTCTAGTTCTCTCATCTTATCAAGTTTTGCCTCACTCTTCAACCAGAGTGCTGTCTGAGTCTTTCTTACCCCTTGTGCCATTCTTTTAATGTTCCGGAAGCTATATGTTGTTGTTTTCTTCAAGTATCTTCCCATCTTCTCAAGTTCTTGTTTAATTCCTTCCATTTTCAGACGGAGTGCTGTCCAAATTCTGTCATTCTTATTTCCTTGGCCATACCATTGCAGTTTCATATTCTTTCGTCATCCGTGAGCTCTTGTTTCATGTCTTTCAACCTTCAAGGTTCTCATAATGTTCCTTGTTCCTCTTTTCTAACGGAGTTTTCAACTTCGTTCATCTCCGTTGTATTCTTCTTTCATCTTGTTCAACCTCTTAAGGTTCTTTGGTTTCACTCGTCTGTCAAAGAAGCAACTTTGTTTTACCTCTTCCTCTTCCGTTTTTACCCGGTGATATCTCTAGGATCTCGGGTCGAGATCCTCTGTTAGTGTGGGAGAGTTGTGACGCCCGAGACCGACGTCCCAGAAGATTCCAGAAGATGCTCGAAGATTCCGGATGTTCAGGGTTGCCCGTGTGGTTCTTTTGCGCTTGTGTTATTTATTTTTGCATTGCATCATGTCATCATGCCATCATGTCTTATTTTATTTTGCATTTCAACCTAATAAATCGTGTGGACCTTCGGTCCATTTAAATCGAGGGAAGGTGACTTCTCTTTATAACATATAAAAGTCTCTCAATATTTATGGAGCTATATTAATAATTATTCCATTGCTTCGGAATCACCA
Organism: Secale cereale; assembly: GCA_902687465.1. Lineage (NCBI taxonomy): Eukaryota > Viridiplantae > Streptophyta > Magnoliopsida > Poales > Poaceae > Secale > Secale cereale. Next base: position 7,267,528 of record LR738716.1, read on the forward strand.
TAACACACTTGCATAATTTCCCCATGTCTTTTCACTTCGAGTTTCACCTTCTAAATCTTGCCAATAATTCTTTTCCGTTGTTTCGAGGTTCCTCCAAAATTTTGAACATTTTTGGACACTTCAATAATCAAGTCTTAGTTCAAACTATTTGAATTAAAATTCAAATATGTTTGAATTATTTTCCGTCTTGGCCTTTTGTATTTTCTCCGGTCGTGCTCATTTTTACGAGCCCGGGAAAATATTCCCTTGTCCAATTTCTGCTCCTAACCCCCCTCTTTATTTTTTTCTTCTTCTCTATTCTTTTCT
>LR738716.1:7267843-7286245 GCA_902687465.1 Secale cereale
TTTTTTTCCCTCTTCTAGGCCATATGGGCATCAGGCCCATCCTCCCTGCGGCCCACTTCCATCTCCTGGCCCGATCCCTCACAGAACCCTAGCCTTCGCTCCTCTCCTCCCCTCGCTCTCGTTCTTTCCCCGAGCCGCCGCCAGGAGTTCTCTCGCTAACTCTCCCGAACCCACGAGTCTTCCCTCTGCTTCGACCCCGTTTTCCCCTCGCGCGAGTCCCTCTTCCCATCGAGCAGCCCGAGCGCTCGTCCCCGAGCGGCTCCCTCCGGCGCGGCTCCCTTCCCGCAGCGCCCCGCGACCCCGAGGCCTCCAGCCTCGGCCGAGCCCCGCGGCTTCCCCCTCACCAGTTCCCTCCGGCCAGGCCGCTCTCGTCCATGGCGCTCGTGGCCGCTGGAGCGCCATGCCCTCCTCTCCAGGCCGCCCCGGGCTCTGCGTCCCCGGCTCTGCGTCCTCGGCGCCTGGCGCCCAAGCGCTCCCTCCGGCCGCACCTTCTGCCTCGCCACCAGCCGGCGACCAAGGCCGCAGGAGCAGCGCCGGCTCGCCCGCGACCCCCCTCGTCCGTCCAGGGCGCGACCTCCCTCCGGCCAGGAGTCCGCCGCCTCCCTCTGCGCCTCCAGCAAGGCGAGCCCGACGCCCCTGCAGCGACCGCCCCGGCCTCTTGCCTTCTGGCCCCGGCGCCTGCTCCGTTCAGGGCTCCGGCCCTCAGGCCCTCCGCCGCGCAGGCCTCTCTGCTCTGGCCGAGCGAGCTCCTCCAGCCGCCTCTTCCCTGCCTCGTCCCTCCGGTGCGCCGAGCACCGCAGCGCCAGGAGCCCGCGTCCTTCCCCCTTGCTGTTGCTGCCGCCTCCGGTGGCCGCGTCGCCCTTGCTGTTTTTGTGTTTTGTTGTGTTTGCCTTGCTATGAATTTGTCAGGAGACCCGTTGACAAGTCCGAGACCCGAGTACAACTACATAACGATGACCGAACGACTACATGAACGGCTACGCAAACGGGAACCCCAAGTACCACTACCGTCGACCCTCGAAGACCCGTGTTTCCGGATGCGACGAGTACCACTACGCTCGACGACTCGAACATCTACAAAACGACCTCGTGAACAACTACCGTCTCGGAGACGCACCAAGTACCACGACAACCGAGTACCCCTACGACCAAGTACCACGACGATCGAGTACATCTACGGCCCGAACGTCTACCGTCGCCCCGAGTACCACTACCGTCGCAAACGGGAATTCGCCAAGTACCACGACGCGATGACGTGAACGACTTCTTCCTCTTCGGCCGTGTACAACTACTTCCCTCTACTACGGCTACTTCCTCGACGCTCTCGAACCGTCCCGAAACGAGTGTTTCGAAGGTATAACCCCGAGTCGTGACCCGTGTGATGCTTGCTTGTGTTGTATGAAATGTCTCCCTTGTGTGCTCGTGTCCGTTTCGTCCGTTTGACTTGTTCCTCGGTTGCCTCGTCACCGACTCGTGGGAACCCGGTAACGGGATCGCCCCACCTTTCATCTCGTTTGACTCACCCACGCCATCTTACCTTTCGCATCGGACTCTCAACGAGATACCGGTACCGATATGTTGCGTGGCATCATTTTCGGATCGTTACCGTGGCACCTTTTTCTTTCCACCACGGTGACAAACACTTCTTGTCTTCCTCTTAAGTCAACCTGTTAATAAAACTTGCATAAACTTGTTCATGTCATCCGCATCATATTAACAACATTATATATGTTTAATTGTTGTTTGCTTATAATTACTAAACATGCTCATGGGGATTTTCCGGATCTTGTTGTTGTTATTCTCCGGCCTCATTTAAATTGTCTAAATAGTGTAGTTTTATTATGCTTCACCTCTTGCCATGTTAAAAACATTTAATCTTGTCTTGTAAATAACGAGAGTCAACTAAATAATTATTGTGGTGTTTTGTCAATATGCAACTCGTTGCATATTGATCTCCACTTAACTTGTAGTATTTGTTTGTGCACTTTGCCATGCCATGCATAATTAAACCGGACATGCATCATACTTGTTTGTGCATCGTATGCCATGTTCTTGCTTGTGTGTTTACCGTGTTGTTTTCTTCTTTCCGGTTGCTTCTCTTGTTAGCTTCGGTTTCGTTCCGGAGTTGTGAGGATCCGCTCGACTGTTGCTCCGTCTTCTTCTTGGATCCGTTCTTCTCCCTTGTGGAATCCCAGGCAAGATGACCGAACCCGGATACCATTACTATTTTTGCCTCTTGCTAGTAGTATCGCTCTGTAGTATTTGCCTCGATGCCCATGTTTTCCTGTCAGCCTCCTACTTGTAACCAATTTGCCATGTTTAACCACCCTACCTACGCAAACCGTTGCTTGGCTAAGTACGCTTCGCTCAGCCCTCTTATAGCATTGTTAGTTGCAGGTGAAGATTGAAGATGCTTGCTTCATGTTGAAGTTTGGTTGGGTTATATCACACTATATAAATGCTTAAAAATGAAATCATCTATATACTGGCAGGGTGGAAGGCTAAGCCTTTTGCTTGGTGTTTTGTTCCACTCATGCCGTTAGGAACCGTATAAACCGGTGTTATGTTCCTTGATTATGCGTTCCTAACACGGTTGGGGTGTATGGGACCCCCTTGATAAACCGCTAAGTGCTAAGTCTTTTCCAGCAAGTCCCAACATTTGGTACTATTTGCCTCATAATAACAACTTAATTAATTAATTAAATTTGCATAGAGGGTCGCTCCCTCGAGGATCCTTTATTTCTACATAGCAGGGGGGCCAGTGCCGATGGTGTTGGTCCCAAACGGGGGTCCTGCGGGAACCACCACGGGGAAACTCGAGGTTTGGGTCCTGTAGCATCGCCCATCCGGTCGTGTCCTGAGACCTAGATACGCGCGGCTACTATCAGGGTGTCGACACGCCGGGAGGATTTGCTGGATTAGCCTTACCTTAGTTCGGTTTAACTTGAGCACGGGATTCCGAGAATACTCGGGTCTTCCCAACTATGGAGTTGCGACTCCGCGGATCGTGGGCTTGTGATGGGCCAAGTTGGAACACCCCTGCAGGGTTTGAACTTTCGAAAGCCGTGCCCGCGGTTATGTGGCAGATGGGAGCTTGTTAATTCCGGTTGTAGATAACTTGACACAATGTTTCAATACACTACCAGCGTGTGTACCGTGACTGTCAATTTCCGAATAGGGATTCAGGAGTTGAACACGGTGGGGTTATGTTTGACCGGCTTTAGTTAGGATCACTTCGTGATCATCCTTCGACCGATGCTCTTCTCTTCTCGCTCTCTTTTACGTAAGTTAGTGCTAGTTGCTGCTGCAGACTCTTGTTTTGTTTCCTTCACCTCTCGTTCTTTCTTCAGCCTTATCCTCACCCAAGGCTTAAATAGTCGTGTTACCCGGGAACGGGATTGCTGAGTCCTCTGTGGCTCACAGTTACTTCACCACACCAGTTGCAGGTTCAGCCGAGTTTGATGCAGGAGCTGGTTCAGTGCTTCACCAGGAGCTTGTTGAAGAGTTTGACCGTTTGCTTGTGACGCTTCGACGATCAGTAGTGGTTTCTACTAGGATTCGATCCTGTCCTGTGGCTTTTGTTGTTTTGGTATCTTTCTTTTGGATCTTCACCCGTAGTCGGGTTGTGATGTTTTGAATGATGTATTGCTTATGTAATGTATTGTGTGAAGTGGCGAGTGTAAGCCAACTATCTCCTTTTGCTTTTTAATCCCTCTTTTACATGAGTCGTGCAAAGATACCAAACTTGAGATCATTCTAGGATGGACTTATGCCTTTAAGTCGTGCCTCGACACGTAGGAGGTATAACTCCATCCTGGGCATTACAGCCCTGGAGGAGATCGCCGCCCGCAAACGTGGGCGCGAGGACGAGGACGGTGTCGTCGTCCTCGATAGCGACGACGATGACGCCCCCGGACCGTCCAACCCGCCGCGCCAATCGGGGGAGGGATGCAGCAGGGATGGCGGAGGCGGGGACGGGGACGACGATGACGAGGCGGTGACTACACGCGGTTCTACAGCCTCCTCGGCATGTAGAACCGCGTGGGCGGGCGGCGAGGCGGGCGGCGAGGGAGACGGCGGGGGTAGCCCGCGGTAGTTTTTTTTCTTTTGTAAAATATGTTTAAATATGAACGAAGTCGCTCGTGTTTGCGTTAAATTTGAGCCGTGTTTGCGCCGAATTTGAACATTTTAAAAACCCGTGGGGGGCCGCGACTGGGGGGCATCACGCCCCCAGTGCGCGGTTTAGCGCCTGTGCGCCCCTAGGGGGCGATTTTTAGCCCTTCCTGGGGGGCCAACGGCTGGAGATGCCCTAATGGCGCACTATAGGTGCGCCACTAGCACCACGCCATTAGATTTTGGTGCGCCATTAGTATACCCCTCGGTGCGCCATTAGTAACATTTTTTTCCAATTTTTTAAAAAAAATCAGGAAAAAATTTAAAATATTTTTTTTTTCAATTTTCCCCTTTTTTCCTTAATCTCAGGTCACTATGGCTTAATCTCGGGTCAATATGCTTAATCACAAGTCAAATCGCACTCTGTGGTCAAACTTCCCTGAACGTCACCCATCCTCACACTACTCCAGCCCGAGCATGCTTAACTTCCCAGTTCTATCCAACCCCAACATCAGCTCACTTCACACGCACTTGTTGATATATCTATCATATCAATCCTATTAAACCTTCTTGATGTCTAGGACTTTGTTCATGTTCATGAGTGTGATGAAATTATGAAAAAATATTTCAAACTTCCCAGTCATATTACGTATCATATTTTGAAAAAAAATGAATTTTTTTTTCGAAACCAATTTTTTTTCTGTTACTAGTGGCGCACCTAGTAAACGGTGTGCCACTAGTAAGTTTGAATTTTTTTTCCATTTTTTCCCTCTAGATCTTAAAAGCCCCGTAACTTTTTTTCTGTTAGGTTTTTGGGGATTTTGAAAATGTTTAACGGTGTTTACCTCGTTAAATTTGGATGTAACTTTTCGAGTAGATGATTTTTCATATAAAAAACTTTTTAATCCGAGTTCGTATGCAAAAGTTATGCTCATTTTACAAATTCCAAAGATATTTTGCAAATAAAGTCGAAATTCATATTTGTAAATTTTCCCAACAAGTAGACCACATATCACATGGGAAACTTATTTTCTTTTTCTTTTTTTTACATTTCCATCATTTTTTTTATTTTTTTCAACTGAAAAGGCAGTCAAGTGGGGGTGCATTCGGTGGAATTTTTGGGCCAAGTTAGTAATGGCGCACCGTGGGAGTGGTGCGCCATTACTAGTTCAACTAGTAATGAACTAGTAATGGCGCACCACACACACGGTGCGCCATTACTAGTTTTGAAAAAAAATTGAAACAAAAATTGAAAAAAAAATTACTAGTGGCGCACCGTGGATGTGGTGCGCCATTAGTATTTGGACTCTAATGGCGCACCACATGTCTGGTGCGCCATTAGTGGTCATATCATCTATAGCCCTTTTCCTAGTAGTGTTCCCTCGGCTAAAATGATTCCCCTTGCTTGTTCGCCTCTCGCCATAGAATTGTTCCGGAGTTCCGAAGATATTTCAGGAGATTTGTCTGTTTCAATTAATTCGAGGTTATCATCTCATTCAAGACTTTCAATCATTCCAGTGCATCATTCCTTGTTCAAACAATCATTTCCAACGGTGTTTTCTCTTTGCTGGGCTCATAACCCACAGGTCTTTTCTCAGGATCTTACCTGACTCTTCTAATTATTTCCCGGTGTTATTCCCAAAATTCTTTTCAAAGTGTGACATAAGTATGGATTGCATCAGTCACGTGCCTTCTCCAAGATCGCTTTCCAATTCTTTAATCGTTGGTTCAACCTTTTCTCATTTCATTCTTTCGGAGTATCTCAATAATTTTGGTGGTGTTCCTCGTCGTCATTTGAGGACCGAAGAAGAGTTTCTCTCCAATCCTTGACCGTTCTCTCGAAGATTCGTGGTTCTAGCTTCATGTTATCCTCTTGAATTATTCCGTTTGTCATAAATTCTTTTCTTTAACCATCCGGAGCATTTCATGAGTTCTTTTAATTTCTCGATCCTCCGAAGGCCATCATTTCAGAAGATTTCTTCGTTCTCGGTTTTCAACTTCGTCCTCCAAATATTCTTCATTGATGCCTCTTCGTTCGTCTCCACATTCTTCCGGTGCTTCGTTCTAGTATTCTTTAATCAGCTCGTGATCTCTTCTTTCTTTTCTTCGTGCGTTTTCGATTCTTCCGGCGATTCCTTCTCTTTTGCTCACTCCATTTTAATTCTTACGGTGGTTCGTTCAAGATTCCTTTTACTTTATTATAATTTTAATTCATTTGTTCTTTTTCATCCTACCGGTGGTTCATGAAGACTTTCCCAAGTTTGAGCTATATCCCTCTTTAATTAATTTCAACGCGAATAAGTAGTATGCAAATCCATTGCTTCTCATCAATTTAAGTGATGGAGGATAAGCATAACATAATTCTTATTCATTTTCGTCAAGTTGATTAATCCCTTCCTTCAGAATTTGTTCATGATGAATAAATTCTAATCCCAAATGTTTACATCGTTTCTTTTCCGGAGTTCAAAGCCTCCTCGGTCATCTCATCAGAACCCCCCTTCTAAATCATTGCAAGGCTTTAATCTTATTATTTTGATCATTCAATTTATCTCATCATCTTTTGTTATAGGAGTTCTTCATGGTGGTTCATCGCGATTCAAATCATTCTTCAGGTGTTCATCAATTCTTTTGGGTCAAGCGCAAGCATTCTTCTTCTTGTGTCTCGAAGTGCAAATAATTATCCCTATTCTTTCGAAGTGGAGTTTTGCAATTCATCATTCTTCTCAGACGTTCAATCTTCTCGTAGTGGCATAATTTCACCTCACGTCTTGAGATGTTTTCAATAAGGCCACATCAAGATAATTCTTGTGTTGTTGATTTCTACCAACAACTTCGTTCAAGCTTTTCTTTTGAAGGTGCTCTTTCGAATTCATTAATGATGGAAGTTGTTGTTCTCCCATCCGTTCTTTTCATTCCACTCTTTAAATTCTTCCGGAGGCATTGTGTTCTTTCTTTTGTCAAGTATTATTCCGCCCCTCAAGTTCTTGTTCAAGTTCTATTCCTTCAATTTCCAGCCAGAGTGCTTCCCTAATTCATTCGTTCGAATTCCTTTTCTATATCTTTTTAACCCGAGTGGTTTCAATGTCTCTCTTGTCATTAAGCTCTTGGTTCTCGTCGTTTGCCTTTTCTTCCTCAATTTACGGGAGCTTCTCAATCTCGTTCATCTTTGTTGTGTTCTTTCTTTCAAGTTGTTCAACTTCTCAAGGTTCTTTGGTTTCACCTTCTTCCTTTTCCCCTTCCGTCTCGTTCCTAAGATCTCGGGACGAGATCTCTTGCTAGTAGGGGAGTGTTGTGACACCCCGAGGTCAATGCGACAGGTGTCAGCCAGTCATTCGATGTCGTTTCCATGTCATTTGCTTGCGTGTTGCATTTTGCCATGTCATCGTGTGCATTGCATCAGCATGTTTTCAAAACATGCATCCGCCCGAGTCCACCCATCCTTTCCGTTGTCCTTTCTGAGCCCAGTCACACTCACACGCGCCCGTGGCACCTCCGAATATTTATTTTATAAGTGGCCAGAAAATGTTCTCGGAATGGGATGAAACTTGGCGTGTGGTCTTGTTATAGTGTAGGTAGACCGCCTGCCAAATTTTGTCACGTTCTGAGTCCGTTTGATAGCCCAACTGTTAAACTATAGCGGTACTATCGCCGGACAAAACGTCGGACGTTTCGGTCTCCGAAACGTTGTGCCGGGCATGTCTTCTCCCTCTCTTCTCAGCCCACTCACCCCTCTACATAGCCCACTGATCCAACCTAGGCCCAACCTACCCCTTCCTTCGACCGGAGCCGTCCGATCGGCATCCGAGTGTCCGAATCGGGGCCAAACCCTCTAACCCTAGCCCCTACCCTATTTAAGCACCCCCATGCAAAATTTGCATCTCCTAACCCCTCCACCTACCTCTAGCTTCCCCTGCCTCAAATTTCGTGCCGCCCGCTCCAGATCCGCCCCTTATAGCCGCCAGCCCCCTCCAGCCGCCCGCCGCTGCCACTTGGCGCCACCTGAGTGGCCAGCCGCCACCCAACCGCCTCCCTCCTCCAATCACACGGCATTACTTGGCCTCGCCATGTCGCCCCCGCAACCAGCTCCACCGCGGCCCGCCGAAGCACGCCTCCGTCCCGCCCGGGCCCGAGCCGCCGCCGCTGCAGGCCCCAGCACCCCGCTCGTCCCGATCGCGCAACTACCTTCGCCCCGAGCGCCTCCCCTCCACGGCTCCGCCCCGGCCACCGGAGCTCTCATAGCCGACGACCAGATGCCTTGCCTCCACCGTGAGACGTGACTGCGGGGACCTGAGTTCCGCCGGATCCGCGCACCGCCGACCCCTGGCGCCGTCCCATGGTCCCCTGCGACCATGTCCCGTCGGAGCCGCCGCGTCGGCCGCGTCCGAGCTCGCGCCGGGATCCGTCGACGTCGGCCCATTTTGCTGCTCCAACCATCAGATCCTGTCGACCCTCCTCCGATCCAACCACCTCGTCGGCCGGATCCATCGCGCCCCGCCGCAGTTGACCCCAGCGCCGCCGCCTCCTACCTCCCTGCTCGTACGAGCGCACGAGGAGGACGACCGGCCTGCCTCCGCCGCTCGTGGGCCATGGCCCCGGAGCCCATCTTCGCCGGGCCCACCGAGGTCGGCCCGTCTTCGTCTGCCCGGCCCGATCCACCTCTGCTCCGACCTGGGCCAAGCCCATGGTGAGCCACAGCCTAAACCCCGCCCCGGTCACGTTTTAGCTATATCGCGCTCCCCTGTTTTTTCTGTTAAAATGTCTAAGTCCCAGGAAATCTGCTTCATGATGCATACTTTGGGTGATGGTAACTTTGTGCATATTTACCCAATTTGAGCATATAATATATCAAAATGTTCGTCTCGAAGTACTCTACATGTTAGTTGAATTTGAATGCATGTTACTGTTCATCTTGATGCCTTAATCTTCGTTGCAAAACTGCTATGTGATGTTAGTGTCAAGTCCTTGTTGTCTGTCAACAATATGTTTGCATGTTTGTGAGGTTGTATCTTTGTGCATGTTGGTCCAAATGAAGTGTATCATATGTCAATATGTTCATTGTGAAATGCCCTACATGATGGTGGATGTTGCATTCATGTTAGGTGCCATATTGCCATGTTTATCTCTGTTGCAAAAGTGCATGTGGCTGTTAAGTGCTGAAAACTATTATGAGATGCTGATTTTTCTTTGTTCATATCTTTATGTGTGATTTTTGTCTGAGCTACATGTCAATATGTTTTAGAAGCACAATCATGTCATCTTTGCTATGGTGTAATTAGTTTTTCATGTGATGCCTTGTGGTGAGTGCAACAAGCTTGCAAAGTGGCCAACTCGATGTTATTGTTTCCTGACACTTGTTGAAAACTGCTAAGTCTGAAACTGTTATATCATGATGCCATGTTTTCTTGATGCCCCACTCAGATCCTTGCATGTTTTAGTATGTCCAATGACCATGTCCTGATGTCCATATTATGCTCTATCCATCCATGTCCTTGTTTGCACTTATGGCCTGCTGTAGCTTGTTGTTTTCATGCTCCCAAGTTGCCATAAAATGTTTCTATCAGCTTGTTAACAGTAAGTTTAGTTTTGCCATGTGAATAGCTAGTGTTCTATGCATCATGTGACCATGTTCTTGCCATGGGTAGCTTCATAAACATGTCCTCTTGCTGTTGGTTATATAACATGTCATGATATGCTCTCAGATGAGCTGCAGAAGCTTGCAAACATGCCTACTTGTCGTTGTTGCTGCCATGTTTAGTTTATTTCACTAAGTCTGTGAATCTGTTATCTTTTGCAAACTTACCATGATGTTTTGAGCATGTTCTAGAGGTGTTTGGTGGTAGCTCAGTGATCATGCTTGTAGTGCTTGACATGTACATGCTTGGCATGCCCTTTTTTGCCATGAAATGTTATTGTATCATGTTGTTTTGATGTCAACTATATGCCTACTTGCTGTTTTGGACAGATTGTTGTTATATCTTGTTCCATGTGTATGTGTTGAACCGTTGCTCCATTTGGGGTGTGCTCTATATGAAACTTGTGTGTTTTTGCATGTAGATGCATAATAACATGTTGTATACCTGTTTGGAGTGTGTTTGCTTGATGTTTGGATGTGTTTTGCATCAATGACATGCTTGACTTGTTTTGCTCATATCTTCTAGGCCGTAGCTCCGAATAAACTAAAATTTATATGAAACTTGACTATAATTTCGAGTAGATCATCTTGGTGCATGTTAACTTGCTGTTTAACAACTTGAACTTAAGGTTTGTTCAGATCTGGACCAATTTCAAAATTTGCATATGAGGACTTACCGGAGTTGTTATATGTGGTTTCCGGCCTCATCTAAACTTGTTTGGTTGTGTTGGTCTTGTATGCATCATCCCTTGCCATGTTTTGCATCATATAGATTTGTCTTGCATCATACTTGTTTGAGCATCATGTCATGTTCTTGTGTTGTGTGTTTACCATGCTATGTGCTTCTTCTCGCTAGTTCATATTCCGTAGCGATCGTGAGGATTCGTTCGTCTACTCTTGGTTCGTCTTCGTGGCTTCTTCTTCGTCTTCTTCATGGACTCGTTCTTCTTCCTTGAGGGATCTCAGGCCAGATGACCGTCACCTTGGATACCTTTACTACCATTGCTATGCTAGTTGTCTCGATGCTATCACTATATGTCACGCTACCTATCTATTTGTTGTCAGCCTCTCCTTGTTGCCATGAAACCTCTAACCTTTGACACCATCCCAGCAAACCGTTGTTTGGCTATGTTACCGCTCGCTCAGCCCCTCTTATAGCGTTGTTTGTTGCAGGTGAAGATGAAGATTGCTCCATGGCGGAACTTGTTTTTGGGAATATCACAATATCTGTTACTATAATTAACACACCTATATACTTGGCAATGGGTGGAAGGCTTGGCCTTTTGCTCGGTGTTTTGTTCCACTCATGCCGCCTTAAGAACAGATAAATCGGCGTTATGTTCCTTGATTTTGCGTTCCTAACGCGGTTGGGTATATGGGGACCCCTTGAGAGTTCGCTTTGAATAAAACTCCTCCAGCAAGGCCCAACATTGGTTTTAATTTGCCTCATAATGAAAACTTAATTAATTAATTAATTGCATAGGGGGTTGCGCCCCCGGGTTCTTAATTCAACATAACAGGGGGGCAGTGCTGATGGTGTTGGTCCCAAACTAGAGCCACTTGCGGTGCCACCCAGTTATTTGGGGTCTTCAATTGCTGTACGTAGTACTCATACGGACGTGGCCTGAGACGAGATGCGCGCGGCTACTATCAGGGTGTCAGCACGCCGGGAGGTCTTGCTAGACTTGTTTTAACATTATCGAAATGTCTTGTGCACCGGGATTCCGAGTCAGATCGGGTTGTCCCTAAGATAAGGGGTGTTATTATTTTTACCTCTGCTGATCATGAGAGCTTGTGATGGGCTAAGTTGGGACACCCCTGCAGGGTTATGATCTTTCGAAAGTCGTGCCCGCGGTTATGTGGCAGATTGGAATTTGTTAATATCCGGTTGTAGAAAACTTGACAGAGGATCCGAAATAAAACACACGAACCGCGTGAGTAACCGTGGCCGTCTCTTTTCATTTTGAGAAGAGAACACGGTGGGATTATGTTTGACTCGTAGGTAGTTCAGGATCTTTAGGGATCATTACTAGTTTGCGACCGTTTGCGTAGATGCTCATCTTATTCTTGTACCCGTAAGTTAGCCACCATACATATGCTTAGCCGCTGTTGCAACCTCACCACTTAACCTCTTCCTACCCATTAAGCTTTGCTAGTCTTGATACCCATGGTTATGGGATTGCTGAGTCCTCGTGGCTCATAGATACTACAACCACAGTTGCAGGTGCAGGTTTCCTATGACTTGACGTGAGAGCGATGCTTACTTGTGTTGGAGTTCTTTCTTCTTCTGCTTCGTCAGTCTTGGGTTAGGTTCCTGGTCAGCAGCCTGGGATAGCAGGATGGATGTCGTTGTGATTTTCATGTTTGCATCTGTAGTCGGATGTCTTGTATTGATGATGTTGTATTCATGTTACTTCTATGAATTGTTGTATCCCCATGTATGTATGTAATGGTACAATGTAATGATATCCATCTTGCTAAGCGCCCGAAATGCGGTTGTGCCCCAATCACAAGTATATCACGTGATCGGGATAGAATCGCATCTTGGGCGTGACAACTCCTTCCATCCATTTATCATTTTCTGAATTCTCTCAATATGGTGCGAAAAACAGCCAGTTCGATCTACACCTATCATAGATGGCAGTCCCAAATATTTCTTCGATAAAGATTCAGTCATAATATCTAGTACTTGACATACCTCGACTTTGACATCCACATCAGTATTGGGACTGAAGAAAATCGAGGATTTATCCACACTCACCATTTGTCCTGAAGCTGAACAATAATCATCCAATATACTCTTAAGTGAGTGTGCATTTGCAGAATCAGCCCTCATCCAGATTAAAGAGTTGTCCGCAAATAACAAGTGTGATATTTTAGGGGAGTCTCTACAGACCTGGACCCCCAAGAGCTTGCCTTGTTCTTCTTCATGCTCAATTAACGCTGACAGGCCCTCTGCGCATAACAAAAAGAGGTAGGGGATAAGGGATCCCCTCGCCGGAGTCCTCTGGTTGGTTTGAAGGGATTAGTCTCATTTGAATTAAACCTCACCGTATACTCAACAGAGGTCACACAAGCCATGATCAAGTCAATCCATTTTTCTGCAAACCCAAGTTTGCTCAAGATAGCTTTAAGGAACACCCATTCTACTCGATCATACGCCTTATGCATATCTAATTTGACAGTGCATGTGCCATTTTTGGCCTGTTTCCTCTTCTTCATTGTGTGTAAGCATTCATACGCCACAATTACATTGTCAGTAATAATCCTCCCAGGCACAAATGCACTCTGCGTTTCGCTGATAATATCAGGTAAGAAGACTTTTAATCTAGCAGCCAATAGTTTAGAGATCACCTTATATACAACGTTGCAGAGACTTATGGGCCTGTATTGCGAAATCTTCTCTGCATTTTCCACTTTAGGTATGAGCACAATAGTAGCTGAATTCCAACCTTCCGGTATAACCCCACTATTTACTGCGTTTAAAACTTTAGTAACTAGTTCATCTCCCAATAGAGGCCAGAACCTCTTGTAGAAGATTGCATGCAAACCATCTGGACCAGGCGCTTTAAGATCGCCGATACTAAACAGGGCGTTCACCTCCTCGGCCGTATACGGTGCAAGCAATGATTCATTCATATAATCCGAAACTCTAGTTTTCACTTTATTCAAAACATCCATGTTTGGGTGTACAACTTCAGAAGTAAACATCGACTTAAAGTAATCAAGGATTAGGTTTCCGTGACCCCTCCTACCCCCGTGCGTGACCCCTCCTACCCCCGTGCGGCGGCGCCGCGCCGCATCGGGGCAACCCCGCCGGCCGCCTCCAGTCGCCACCAGCGGTCCCCCACCTCCCGCCGCCGTCGCCGAGGGCGTCGCAGGCTAAGCCTGCGGGCTGCAGCGGCGGCGGCGGCAATCCTCCTCGGCCCGCGATTGGATCTGGGTGGCGGCGTTCTACTCCGACCGGATCAAGGGCGGTGGCGCGGGCCGGCGGCGACCAGGGTCGGCGTGCTGGAGCCGGGGACGGCGAGATCTCTGCGGCGGCGGCTAGGGCACCCGATTTGGGCACAGATGGCTTCAACGGGCTGCTTCACACGCTGTCGTGCATCTTCGCTTATCCGGTGACGTCAAGCGGCTTCTGGGCTGGACCTGCAACACGAGGACGTCGGGGGCTCCGGCCCAAGGTGCGGCTGTGGTGGCCATCTCCTTCGCCGGAGCTGGTCGGCCTGACGCTGGATGGGCAGATCTTGAGATCCGTCATCTAGCTCCGGCTGCGAGTCGGGAAGACATAGTTGCCGGTGAAAACCGAGCCGATGGCAGACGATGGCGGCGTTTTGTGTCGTTACCTTGATGAAGGCATCGTCGTGTGACTACCGTCAACCCACTCATGCTGCTCCGGGGGAAACCCTAGGATCTGGTCTTCCGGGTCGGACGATGGCGGTACTGCGGTGTCGTTTTCTCTCTTGGGAGCATCGTTTGTGGAGCACCGCTGGAAGACAGAGGCGGGAGGTGGAGCGGCTTCGTCTTGCACGGAGCTTTCGGTGAAGATGTCAAGTCATGCCTGGCCGACAGGTGCTACGCTTTGTCATGCCTGGTCGGCAGGTGCTACGCACGACAGATTCTCCAAAGACTTCAAGTTGTGTCGGCTGGTGGTACTTGGCAGCATGGTGCTGAGGTGTATCACTGGCGACCGCGACGTGCTCAGCTGTTTGCGCGCAGGGAGGATGTGCCGTTGGGCACCGTGGTGGTGTCGACGATAGCTAGACCGAGCAAGGTTGATGCATCAGTACAGTTCTGAAGATGGAGCGGTGGCAGTTGGCGGCGGCGGCCTCTGAGAGCACGCCGGACCGGCGAGACCCATGCCCGGCAGGCGTCCTGGATGGGTTCTCAGGTCTTAGATGTTAGGTTTGGCTGCGATGTCTGTTTGGTATTAGGCCCAGGCTATCTGCGCCCCTTCATCAACTGGATAGGTGTAGCGACATTTTGTTGCTTAGACGGCGGCTTAAGTCTTACTGTGGTATTACTTTGTAAGGTCTTGTGAGAATAATTAATAAAGTGGCCGTATGCATCGCCCAGATACAGAGGCCGGAGGTCATCCTCCTTTTCTAAAAAAAAAAAAAAAAAAAGGTTTCCCATGGATACTACATCTTCCTTCCATACACCATCATCTCCAAGAAGTTTCCGGATCTGATTTCTTCATCTTCTGGCCGTCGTAAAGTTGTTGAAGAAGTTTGTGTTTCGATCCCTATACTTCAGCCATTTGGCCCGGCTTCGTTGCACCCAATATATTTCCTCATTCTCCAAAGTTTCTTCAATGAGGATCAGAATTTCTCGTTGCCGATCTGCCGCCTCGTTAGTAAGGGGCCCCGGCCGCAAACTTTCAAGCTCCGCCTTGAGTTTCTTCAGCCGGCGTTGCGGTGCACACATCACCGTCCGGTCCATAAATGCAAGTCTTTATGTACTGCTGTTGTTCGCGCAGCGAACAAGTCCTGTTCACACGTGTTCTCCCAGGCATTGGTAACCCACTGCGTAACATCATTTTCCTGCAGCCATCTTGCCTCAAAGTGATGGGTTCCGTCAGGTGGCCGTTGGATGGCACTACTGTCACCTTCCAAGTCCAGGACCAGAGGACGATGGTCTGATTTAGAGTGCTCAGCATTGGTGATAGTTGCATCTGGAAATAGTGCATGGAGCGCTCCATTACACACACCTCTGTCTAACCTTTCCCTCAGTCTCCTCCTTCTCCATGTAAATATTTCGCCCTTATATCCCATGTCCTCTAGCTGGCAATCCACCAGCGCATCTCTGAAGTTTTGCATCATTTGACTTGGGCGTGGAGCCCCTCCTTCTTTCTCATGGGAATAGAGGATTTCATTAAAGTCCCCAAGGACCACCCATGGGCCATTCATCTGCGGCCTAAGAGATCTCAAGTACTCCCAGGATAGACGTTTGTCTTCCCACTTGGGCTCGCCATAGAACGCAGTCAATCTCCACATAGCTTCTCCAGGGCCATCTATAGCCACGTCAATGTAATTTTTCTGTACACTCAGGGCTTGTATCACAACCCCAAGTTAACAGTAGCCCCCCACTCGCACCCTCACTTCCATACACTTCAATCCTATCCATCAGAAGTTTCCTCATCAATTTTTCTGCCTTCGCTTTATTCAGGTGTGTCTCAGACAGGAAGATCACATCCGGGCCCCATTGCTTCTGAATGTCCAGAAGCGCTCTAACTGTCGTGGTACTGGCCATCCCATGGCAGTTCCAACAGAGGATTTTCATTGTGTCCGGCGATCCCCTTGACGAGGGGTCGCCGATCTCATTTTAGTATCATTGTTTCCCTCTACTGAGGTCATATTTTCCCCTTCCTCTGTTCTCTGTCTCTTTGGGTCATGCACCTTCTGTGTTGTACTCATCAAGCTCTTGTCCACCGGTACATTGGGCGCTCCTTCTAGCTGCAAAACTCGCTCAGCCACTACACTTATTGAGGAGGATGGTGCCTCGTTATGTTTTATGAAAGTGCTATCCGACCCAACAAGTCTTTTCCTTCCTATTGGCATTCGCACACCCTGTCCCGTACCTCTGCCCAGATTCATCTCTCTTCCTTATTCTGGGTTTGGGTCACCAGGGTTTCCTCTTCCCCTCCCCACTCCTCCTCCTCTCCATGCAATACCGCCCCGGGCAAAACCACCTTGGCCTCCACCACCAGACTGGGCTTCAAACTTTACCAGGAGCCATTCCCCCCACTCACAGTCTTCCTCCTCATGTATTCCATCTCCGCATTCAGTCATCACATGTCCCATCATACCACAGAAATAACATAAATCAGGTAACTTTTCGTACTCGACTGGATATTTCTTCAGTTCCTTAAAAGTCAGGGGCACAAAGCGAACCAATGGTGTATTGAGCATTACAAACAACCTCGCTCGCAAATACTTTGCGGGGTTTATTCGACCTTCATTAACTACCACTTTGATCGGTGGGACTCCGACCTTTTTAGCTATTTTCTCGGCTACATATCTCTTCTTCATCAGCCCATCTGGGATCCCGATGATCCTTGACTAGACCGGAATCACCACTGCTACATCCCTGAATAACCACGGGCCACCATTCATGACCCGATTCTAGTCTCCCAAGCACATAAACTGTGCCATGAAGAGGTTAGGGTTCATAGTTTTGAACGTCACACCCTGCGCCGGGATCCAGGCGTTCCTCATCGTCTTGAATAGGGATACATGGCTGAAGGGTTTCTGGGTATGAACCCTAAAGATTGCTATCCACCTTGTCTCTTTGATTAGGTCATCAACTTCCCCGGATAGACCTAACTTTTCTTCTTCTTCACCATGCAACTTCAGACCTCCAAATCTGTCCTCCAAATTCGCCTTCTGATCAGATTTGTTCTTGCCTCCATCGCCGCCACCACCAGCCCTAGGAGAGCCCGCAGTAGGAGGCTGATCTCCTCTCTTATCGGACATGCTGGCGATCCCAAGGGCGCCTGAGATCGGTGGGATCACGCTGAGATCACTACACGAGCGATCTAGCGTGAGAGATTGGTACGGGGTGATCGGATCGGTGGGAACCCTAGGGAGTCGTCAGGGGACAAGGGGAACCCTAACTTACGTAGTGGAAAAACATATGATAAGATCATAGCATATGCCCCGGTTAATGGCTTTGTTAATTCAAAGCCGGGTTCTTTCTCGAGACTTCGTTTTAAAAAAAAGGAAAAAAACGATGAACAAAACACACCTATGTAACGAACCCACATGTTCCTATTGGCCCAGCCAACTTGAGGCGAGGCCGAAAGAGGAGAAGCATGTTTTGTTATTACTAGCAAAAGAGCCCGTGCGTTGCAACGGTAGAAAAATATACCACATTCTCTTATAATCTAGAAAAGGTGTTACATAATCTAGAAATTTGTTCCACAAGTCCAGATCTTCTATTTCAACACGGCTTGCATGTAGATTTAAAAAGTACATACAAACGGGTAGCGATAATCCATTTATTCATGACATGCGTGGAATGAGGTGTTATATATTATGGGTAAAGGAAAACGACAAGAACATGCGATGAATTCATGACATGCGCGGAGTGAGGTGTTATTATGGGTAAAGGAAAACAACAAGAACATGCGATGATACATTAGCGCACTACGGAGACATGCATGCACCATAGACGGTTTTCAGTTCAAGCATCACCAACTTATGGTGTGTTCAACAACATTCCTATTGTTAGCTCCACTCCATGACCTCAAGTTCATCCTCGCGCTGTGGTCCCGATCTCGTCCTTGCTTCGGTATGACGTGAAATATCGCTCGAGAACTTCTCATGCCTCCTCTATGCTCGTCCAGTTTTGTTCGTCAACATTGTCTGCCTTACAATTCCCAAACCTCTGCTAACGGGTCACTTGGCTTGTTATTTACAACCTGTCTAAAAAAAATATTGGTGTCTGCAACTATTTCTGTTGCAACTTTAAATATATTTTCACGTACATATTTATCAAAGAAAATACACGAAGTGTTTTTGAAAATACATATACAACATTTGTTTTTAATGTTTGTGTACGCATGCATTATATTGCCCACATCCCATCTTATATATATATATATATATATATATATATATATATATATATATATATATATATATATATATATATAT
>LR738716.1:7286406-7298041 GCA_902687465.1 Secale cereale
ATGTTTCTTACTTTTATTTCTTTTATATAGCGTAGCACATCCCACGTCACATCATGTATATCTGGCATCTTGTATATATTTCTTCTATACCGCGCATATCCGCATATCCCATCTTTATTGTAGCGCAGCACATCCCATCTTGGCCTCTCTTTTATTTCTTTCCTTTGCATAGGCTCTCTTTATTCCTTGCCATGCATGTTCTTATTTGTTGGGTCTTCTTTCCTTCTTAGATTAGATATGGGACCGACAGCTCTTCTGTTTTGTTCAACTTCCAAGAAGGCTTGTCTGTTGTCTACTTGCTCACATATATAAATTGGTGTAATTTCGTGTAAATCGGCGAGGTGGTATTAATTCACGTGACCCCTTTTTTTTTACATGAATACATGCTACCTTTTATTACATGCGGCCCTATTCTTTTGACAGAAGCCAAACCCAGCCCGGCTGGTTCCTTCCCTTCGACTGTAAAGTTGGGGTACATATTATTTTTCGTTCATTGATCGTAGCAGCACAACATCAAAGCCCCAAAAGGCCGGCCCATGATGGTGTGTCACGATCCAATTTTTTCCTGAACTTATAGGACTGCGGGTTCAATAAAGAAAAAACAGAAGGACTTTTCTGTAAAAGCGTCGCGACGGTGAACATTTTTACCACGCCGCGTTGACCCAGCTCCCACTACAGGAATCAGGAAATTTGCCGTCTGTGGTCTCTTTGCCGTCAGCCTTTCATCAGGGCTGATGACAAGGTAGAGAAGAACAGACGGTGAAGAATTACTGTTGGCAAAGACACACTTTGCCGTATGTTTTTTTACAAACGACAAACACATACTTTGATGTCTGTTTTTATTTGACGGACGACAAAGTGTGGTATGTGACTGGCAGGCAAAGTTTTTGAAACAACTGTACCCACAATCATTGTATTGGCTTTAAAAATTTTAAAAATGCGAACAAGGTCTACAAAATGTATAATTTGACGCGGTAATGGTTTATGATTCCTAGCGGACGTGGTTTTTAATAATATTTACGGAATTTTTACATAGAAGATTTATTAAAACAATATGCAAAAACACAAAAAAATGTTGCAATCCTATTGGCTGGCCAGCTAGTCACATGGATCGATAACGTGGCTAGCCGAGCACCACGCATCAAACCATGTTCTTATCCGGGCGCCCATGTAGCCGTCGCTAGTAACCGCAGCACCCCATGAGGCCATGAGTCAATGACCCACCCACATCGCCATCGGCCGAAACTACGGAGCAAGCGCTCCTTTCTTGCGTCCAGCCGCGCCGCGAACCAGCGACCCGCCGCAAGAGCTTCCTGCGCCGCCCTACGCCGGCCACCTCCTCAAGTCGCCACCAAGGAAGCTCTGCCAACGCCCACACCCCGGATTGGACAGGTCCCAAAGCTCACGCCTCCACTACCTCTTACCTCGCCCGGTTCCCGAGCTCCACAGGAGAGGAGCTCCACCAAGCCGCCCTCATCGCCGGAGCACCTTGACCCGGCCGAAGCACCTGCTCGCTCCGGAGATCCCTCGCACTCGGATCCACCCGCTGCACCACCCCACATCTCCGTCGCCTTCTTCCATCACTGGAGTTCCTCGCTGCGCCTGCTGCCTCCTCTACGTCGAGCGCCGCTGGAGTTCCTCGCCACGACCGCTGCCTCCTCTGCGTCAAGCATCGCCGGAGTTCCTCGCCGCGCCCCTTGTGTTCTCTGCTTTGAGTGTCACCGGAGTTCCTAGTCTGCCACGCGCCTTTTCTCAATGGGTTGTTTCGTTCGCTTTCTCGGTGCTGAACGACCCACCTCGTGTATATGTTTTAAATTCAAACTGAAAGCGTAAATTCATAGGAAGAAAGCGTATTGTGACGGTGAACCCGACAGACTCGTTCCGTGCTTTATTATTACTAGTAAATATGCCCGTGCGTTGCAACGGGAGAAAAAATATATTACATGCTTCTATCAAAAAAAACATGGCTCAAGACTCCCAATAGTGTACTTAACAATAGTTGGCCAAAAGTTAATAATACTTCTGTTCCTAAGATAAGATAGTGTTCTCCCAATAGTTGGTCAAAATTACCGATCCAATATAAAAAATCGTAATTTATGCGCTGCTATTTCGAAAAAATAATAATTTATGCGCTGAAGTGGGATATGGAAAAAATTCATAAATGTACAAGGTGCATGCGAAACATAATTTTGATGAATGCTTAGCAAGCTGCAAACACATAAGCAGCAATCTGGCGTATTATGAAGCCACCGGGGAGACATCAGCTGCTAGGCCCCTCACTCCTTGATAGATACAACCTGGGAGAATCCTTACAGGTAGGTGAACGCCAATCACCCGGTCTGTTATGATTTGGTCGTGTAATATAGTCTAGATACAGCAAGAATGAAATCAAACGTGCTGATATAAAGTATCTGACGCATCATTCATCCTGTGAAACATATCAAAATTGACAACTCTGTGAAACCCATACCTACAGATGAGAGCACGGAGGATCAAGTATGATTAGCCACAAGGCTCTTGTGTAAATAGTAGAATGGTATTACAAATTCTGAACTTATATCAGTATAAAGAAACTTGGATATTGCCCATACTTATATCAATATATTAATTCTAACCAGCGTTACAAACTATATTTTGGTGAAAATTGAACTTAGAAGGTTTGCCAAATCTACCAACAAACAGGAGCAATGATAGCTGACGCACTTCCGATCTTTTATACTATCAAAGACAACAAAAACAATTGTAACATATATCATTAGTAGCCTAATCTCAGTAGTAAAGTAATATATTATGCTTAGCCAGAGCCAAGATTTGAAGTGCTTCAGAGTAATATACCTCCTCGAGAACCAAGAATCAAAAGTCATTTCCAACCAAAAAAACTCTTCTAAACACTACAGATAAGCATCTGATATGTATAAACCAAGACCAAATAGGTGTATCATTTATAACTACCAAGATATATATTTGCAACATTAAGAAAAATGTAAAAAATATTGTTATGTATATAATACTGCCGTTAGAAAAAAAGATTGTAGGTGAGTCAGTTATTCGAGTATTGGCCCATTACTTGATGCTTTCGTCAAGAGCTTTCCGATAACAAACATCATCATAAGCAAAAAAGAATTGGGTGTTGAAGGTGAATAGTGTGTGTATATCTGATCCAGAAGTGCTCTATGTACTACTTCTGGACCAAATATAATTCTAAGATTAGTGAGTACAGCATAGAGTAGTCACATATCTGAACCCCTTTCCTCATGATCTGGAATAAAGTAAAAGAGCAATACTTTCAGAGGGATTGATCGCTAGCTGTCTGAACTCAGAATCAACTCATGTGCAATTTGTGATAGAGGCAGTACAAGCATGTATCCTTATCCTGCTATGTAACTGTAGTACGGTTAAAAGCAAACGAATTTGTCCCAAATAATTGGACTGCAAGATGAAGGTGCATACAATACAACATCCAATTCTGCTAGTGCTCTTCGACACTGAATTTTTTTGTTCTAGAACCAAGCAGGAACTGAAGAAGTGATGGAGGCTGGGACCCCAGGATACGCACTTCAGCCATGGATTTTGTAGAGCCGAGAAGTGATGCCACATCTCGCACCCATCAGCTCAAAACGAAATCTAGAAGAAGCATAAAAAAAATTATAGTACTTGTGTACGTGGAGATCGATCCACGGTTCCCATGCCCCGCAGCCAGTTCCCACCAACCGCAGCTCTCATGCCGGTGCGCCCGAGGAAGCAGTCGCGCCTAACCCTCCTCCTGCTACAGCGAGCGCCGCCGCCTCCAGTCGAGCTCTCCACCGCCTTCTTTTCCTTCACTCCTACTGCTGCTCCTCCCTGACCTCCCCCTCGTCTCGTTTTCTCTGCTTAGGGAGCCATGGCGCTGCCCGAGTTGCAGCTTTGCCGCCGTCCATACTGTTCCATAATCAATCCCTAAAAATGAAGGTGTTGATTGACGATTTTTCAACACCCATATCAACTGCTGGTGTACAAATTCAGAATGGTATGAGAGTCAGACATCCTCAGCCCATGTTTCAGTTTGTTGGCGTCAATGAAACTAAAAAAATGTCTCGAGAGTGGGAGACACAAAACTGTTAGTATGAAAATCAATTTTATTCATAAACTGACCATTATATTGAGCTGAAAACAGGGTCTGCTGGAACGACTGAATCACGGCAACCCTAGAAATTAGTACTAACTGCTATGACCACTTGCATTCTGATTTCAGGGAAAAATCAAGAAGAAAAACTTGAGCATACATATTAGAACCAACGAAAAAATAGCGCGCTATGTAAAATAGCATGGCCCTTCTCCAAATGCTATATAAGTTATTGCGTGCTATATTCAAAATAGCGTTTTGGAAAAAATACGAAATATATCATAGAAATTAAGGATTTCAACGTCTAAAATTTTGTCTAGGAGCTATACACGCATACCGCTGGTGTACACATTAGGACATTAGATGCACTTAAGAGAATTCTTCTTGTTTTCGTCCAGAAAAATGCAATATTTACATCCTAGATGGGCCTATTGTTGCGTTCCATTGGGCCGATGCCCGCTGGGCTGCTATGGGCTGAGTGTCTGCCGTGTTTCTATCCCTCCATGCTAAAAACGCTAAAACGTTTCTGCGTTTAGCGCCGTTATAGCACGCTATAACGTGAATAGCGGCATAGCGTGTAAAATGAGTAAAACGTAACGTGACACCCTCAAATATGCTATAGCGAAGTTTAAACGCCGAAATAGCGCGCTATTTGTTTCGTTGATTAGAACATACTCTAGATGGGGGCGATTTGTGGCCTGGGATCGAGCCTTTCCTGGTTTAGCAGGCAGTGGAATCCATCCGCGGTGCTGCTGCCAATCTAGCGCGGGATTAGGAGGGATGGAGCGGTGATGCTGCTGTCGGGCTCCCAAACTGATCTGACGGGTAGGCCCCATCAACCGGATTCAGCCCCGCCGCCGCCACTCTCCTGCAGGTCGCCGCATCGACCGAATCGAGCCCTCCGCCGCCAGAACCTCCACCTCGCCACGGATCCAGCCCACCTCGGACATCTGCACCAGATCCGCCGTTTCCCTGCATCGCCCTGGAGCCGTCGCGCCCTCTGTGTCGAGCGCTGCCCGCATTGACCCGGACGAGCACGCGAAACGTTATCACAGGCATCCACTAAAAAAAGAACTGCGGGTTAAATAACTAAAACATCAGGGATTTTTCGCAAATATGCCGCGACGGTGAACCCGACAGATTCAATCCGTACTTTATTATTAGGTAAAGATTATACATGCACATTCTAGATGCTTTAATCTCGTTGTCCTTCAAGTAACTTTTTTCCATAAGGAATACTTAAGGTAGACTGAAGCATTTGCAAGCCTTATCTCTTTGTATTGTTTTCTTTTTCGAATCTCAACCATTGTAATGATTCGCGAGAACATAAATATAAATGTTAGAACTTACATGTTGTCCATTCACGATCTTTACAGAAAACATTAATATTAGGCAAAAGCTTTTTGCTAATATGTTTACGTACACAACTTTTTAAAAACAGAGTAGAGAGTTTTCTTTGGTATGTGCTTGATGATGCACGCTGAGCGAGAAGGTCAGCTTGGCTTATATTTGAACGATATATATGTTCATACAACAGCCGATCGCACAGCAGGCGGCTCGTTTGGGCCACGCATGCGCATTAGTTCAGTTTTTTCTTCTTTGTCAACATCTTATTTTTTGCGAATTCTTTTTTATGAACGTCCGGGTACAGAGTCCGCTATCCCAACGTGAAGTAATAAAAGTATGATTTTTTTTCTATTGTTTGAACGGAGAAGAAGAGGAGTTCGGATTGACTTTCTACTAAAATAGTAAGATGACATCAGCGTGTTAGTTCTGCTCGGACGCTACATCTTTCTGATGAGCGCTCCTCCTGCATGATTTTATCCGAATAGGACTCTTAATTAGTTGGCTGTCATACCTTTTTTAGCTGGTAAAGCTGACGTACTTTGCAATACCAAAACTATTTACACTTTTATATAAAAAATTATTGGTAGTTTATATTATAATTTTATCTATACAAATCGTAAAAGCGTATTATGACATGAAAAAAAAACATATTATGACGGTGAACCCGACAAACTCATTCCGTGCTTTATATTAGGTAAAGAAATTAGGTAAAGATAGTGCATAATAATCCCAAGGACGCTACAAATATACTATTATGCACAGCCTGTAAACCCATTTTAATTATAGTTGACACCACAATGATATCTATTTGGCCTGTGCTAGGCGCCATCCGGATGTAGGAAGAAAAAAACAGAAAAATAGGGTCCGCATTCTGATCAGTCTCCCTGTAGCTGTTAATCGCTATCCACTTTACACACTTGTTGTTTCACATTTATCCTCATGCGCCTCGTCGCCGCACCCAGCTCGTCGACACCGACGACCACTGCTAGAACCCCTGTCGGGCATGGTAATTTCTTGGGACTTGGGAGTCTAGATTTTACTTATGGCAAAATAATAATCAATTTTATGTCGGTTTTATCTTCTCAAGAGCAAGCAACGTATAGTTTGTACTAAACGTTTTGACATTCAGCATGTATGTACTATAGTTTCACAAGGGCCATAATACCCAATGCACTGCGTTCGATGGACTATCTTGGTCTGTTCTCGTGGATGATTTGCAACCAATCCCATTTTATTCAGTATTTTATTCGGTGATTAAAACATTTAGTATCGGTGCATAAAACCTGAGCTTTTGTAGGAAAAGAAGGCTAGCGTAGTATGGGACGGCTAATTCCCATCAACCAGACGTGCAGCAAGCTCACCCCTGCTCTTGTCTCCTCTCTTCCCTCCTATCTTTCCTCACCCTTTCAGGATGCCCATTGATTCCTTTGACCAACTCTTTCAACGCTGCTTGTTGCTGTCAACTCATAAATATATTTAAACTGGTGAGATTGAGTACAAGAAGACGATGTGGGACTATCTATTAACCAGAACCTTCTCCCTTGTCACAAGTTTAACAAACACCGGCAGAAATCGCAGCGGATAGAGAAAAAACATAGTCGGGCCGAATCCTGTAGAACTGGGCTACACAGGGAACATGCAAGGGATAGAAAAACATGCACTGGACGAGGATTAGCGGGCAGTGCTCACATTGGGCCAAAAGGCCGTGGCTCTGAGCGTTCACGCGGACGGAGCTGGGCCAGGGCGCCTGGGGCAGGCCCATACGCACGAAGAAGCGGCTGGCCAGCGAGTGCCTCGCTCGTTCCCGAGCGACGAGCGAAACGATACCGGGCGGCGGAGATGTGGTTCCCTAAATTAGTACCACCTTGCGTATATGTTTTAAATTAAATAAAAGCGTAAATTCACATGAAGAGAACGTATTGTGACGGTGAACCCGACGGATTCAATCCGTGATTTATTATTAGGTAAAGATTTATAAATAAATCTCTCTCGAGCCTTCGTTCTGAAAGAAATATATTTATAAATCTTCGTTCCTCCTTTGTTTCTTGTGTCCACGTCGCTGCCTCCTCCCCCTGGGCGGCAGCGTCTCGATTGATCGGTGTCAAAGATCGCAGTGTCCCCGTAAGATGAGACACACGGCTCCCCCACCGAGCATGCATAATCTCGATCTACCGATCATACCGGCCGTCCCGTCCCGTCCCGTGCATCTCCCCTGGCCCGCCGCCAACACCTCGCGACGCACGCCACAATCCGCACCTCCTCCACTCCACCTCGACCTCGCCCCGCTCGCCCACATGCCAGCACGCGCGCATCCACGCCACTTGCGGATTGCCGGCTGCGTCGTCGATCTCCGGATCGGAAGTTAGATTCCAGACTGCAGTCCCTAGTGTCCTCCAACCATCGTTCCCCGTGACGAGAGCACGTACGAGATTCCCATCAATTCGGTCGGGTTGCTGCCTGCGGCGACGTCGCTTCTCTTCCTCCACTCGTTCCATCCACCCGGCGCCCTATAAAAACCTCCGCATCGAGATCTTCATGCATGCCAGGGGTGTCGGGTCGAGCCATCTCCACAAAATTCTTCTGTCGACTGTCGTTGGAACTTGGAACACCAGATCCATCGAGGATCTATCTACACGTCGTGGTTTGCGTCGATCGATCATCGCCAACGAACCAATGTTCTCTAAACATGCATGCACGCACCTGCCGAACAAGATCGCAGCGAGAGCATTTCTTTTCCTAGTGTCGAGGAGAGAGGCCGCTATCTATCCACTTGCTCACTTAACTAGTCCGAACTCTGAAGTCAGATGATGGTTAGGCCTCTGCCAGTCTGCCACTAGATCTCGCCAGAGATTAATAAACAAGCTACAAGTCGGTAGGGAAATCTGCGTCACTAGCGAGCGAGCGAGATCGATCGTTGAGCAACGACCGGCAGCTAGCAGAATATAATCTTAACGTGCTATCTCAACTCGTAAAAAAAATGAAGGATGGTGCAGGACAGCGGACGCAATGCTCACAGTACAAATCAGAGATAGGAACCGTTGGGGGGAAACAAATCACAAATAGGACAGGCTCTGGTGGCGAGTGAGTAGCCCCAGCGAGCTGTCACAACTGTATGTGTCTCTACTGCTGCGATTGCCTTAGTTTAGTTTAGTGGCAATAATTTCTGTTCCCTTGATAGGGGAGTAAGAAAGCAACTTGGATGCATCCACGGCAAGTTGATGGCATCTCAATCATGCTTGTAAGATCAAAGCACGTAGTACGTAGACACATCTCTGCACAAAGCACTGCGGGCAATGGGCTATAATTAGAGGTTATAATACTGGTGTGCAAGTGTAATCCAAGCATCAGACATGAGCGGAGAGGATTCTTTTGTTTATGAGATGGTTGCTCTGACGACCGCTACTGATGCTGTTGGCTACTAAACGTTGGGATTGCTCATGGCTAGCTACTCGCGGGATGCAGTGTAAAATATTCACGCGTTTACATTCGCGGGGAAAAAAATTATCACATGTTTACCCAAGAGATAAACAACAAGACAAAAGTTAAAAACCGGGAAACGAAGAAAAGACAAGTAATGAAAAAATAGATTTGCTATTTCACATCTAACTCTCTCAATCTTAAAATTCGTCGGAGACTTTATAAAAATAATTAAGGATGAGGGAGTTTTCACATATAGATGTGATATAGACAGACCCATGAACAAAAATGGAAGATGAAAATGCCAACCTTTGTTGGGCCGGCCAATAAACAAGTGAGTATATATGGGCTGTAATTTCCCAGTAACGCGCATCGCAGGGAACTTATAAAAGCTCGAAATAACCGCCAAATAAAAATGAGGCTTCTGCAAGGATTCAAACTCACGACGTTGTGTTCGTTCGGCTAACCACTAGACCTACTCGAATGTTGTGATCGATAATAGCGCCAACCTTATAAGAACAATGTGGCCGCGCTATTTGTTGCATAGTATCGTCTATTGTATCACTTAGTTTTCTGGATTATTTGAATAAAAAATATAAATTTGAAAACTTTTACCATACTTTAAGAAAATTCACAAACTTGGAAAAGTTCATCAATTTTTAAAAAATGTTCATCAATTTTATGAAAAAGGGTTTCCCCGCTTTTATATTATAAAGCATGAACACAACAACAAAGCATCTGATACAAACGCACACCACACACCCAAAGCAAGATACATGAAAGCCGGCACCGACACACAACCTCAACGACTACAAATCACCTAAAAGATGAGGCAAAAGGATCCGCTCAGAGCCGACTGAGACCACCACCAAGAGGAGCGATCGTCCGGGAGGATGTGCGACGGACATGCCGTACCGAGGACTCCAAGTCCAAGACGGTGCCTCCAGAAAGGGCACGACCACGAATGTCGCCACCGTCCGATCCGAGGATTAAGTTTTCACCCGGAGTAAGATGGAAGGAGTAGAAGCACCACGACGGAGCCTGCAAGGAGGACACGACGTCCACAGACGCTGTCACCGTCGACTAGTACACAGACTGGGTTGGTGATATACACCGGTGCTTCAACTCTTCCGCCGCCCCAGTCCGTCAACACCCGCAGCCATGCCGCCCAAGCGGCCATGGTTTCCGAGCCGCGCAATCCAACGTCAGGTCATTGTATTATCAATACTCTAAAGTAGTGTGATATGTCGAAACCGTGGTATCTTACACCAACGGGCTAAAATACTGCAGTTTTTCAATACTCTGGTTTTTACTTTTCTTTGCTATCAAACACAGCCTAACTCCTTCCTTAACTCAAAACTGTTACAGGGTGCTGCTTTTATACAAGAGTGAGAGAGAGAGGCGTCCGAATAGTAAGGCACGCAGGCCACGGACGTTACTGATCCTATATACAAGCAGCTACACAAGATACATACACATACAATACATGTACAGTTTAACAGGACATTGTGTGTTTGGCACTACGGCAAACCCATGCCTGCATTTCCAGCTAGCTCACTTGATACTATTTTTCCGGCTCCCTTATAAAAATATGGGGAAAACTAGCTTAGCATCGTGTAGCTTCAAGAGGAATGCAAAGATTTTGAAACAGCTGACAGTGTTTGTTCAAAACATATGCATCTCCTTTGTAGACTCAACATCAAGGACATGCCACAAAACCACTAGCAGAATGTCATGGTGTGCTGATATATAAAAAAAAAGAGAAAAGTTTATTTTTCGTCCTTCAACTCTTGGCAGAGTCTAGATTTGGTCCCTAAACTTCAAAACCGGACAACTTGCACCCCCCGATTACCAAAACCGAACAAGGTTCATTCCTGGACTCGATTTGGACTGGTTTTGCTGCTGCTCAACCGGTTTTGACCGAGTCGACTCAAATTCCTGGGTTTTTTCTCAAACCAAAATATTTTTTTCCAAGTTTGTGTATTTTCTTAAATTTGTGTATTTTTTTCAAATCAGTGTACTTTGTTCAAATCCACGTACTTTCTTCAAGTTTGCGTAATTTTCTCAAATTCACATACTTTTTTCAAAACCCATAGTATTTTTTTTAAAAAAAAATCATGAATTAAAATAAGTACGTGGTTTTGTAGAAAAATACGTGATTTTTTTAAAAAAAATGCAAACTTACAAAATGCATGCGATTTTGTAGAGAAATACATTAATTTTTAAGAAGTACATAAACCTCAAAACATTACACGGACATTGAAAAAAAAATGAATCTAAAAAAAGGCTTACGGACTAAAAGGGACTATTTTGAATAAAGTACACGGATTTGGAAAAGTAAACGTATATGAAAAAAGTACATGAATTTCCGAAAAAAATCACGCATTTAAAAAACTATGCAAATTTAAGCCAGCACTAGTCAAAACCGGGGTGAGTCGGCACCAAAACCGGTCCAAACCAAGACCGGGGACGAACTTTGTCCGGTTTCAATAGTTGAGGGTGCGGGTTGTCTAGTTTCGAAGATGAGGAACCAAATTTAGACTTGAACAAGGGTTGAGGGACGAAAAGTGAACTATTCTAAAAAAAACAATCAGAAATAAGTGCGTATGTACATGGTAAGCATAGTAAAATAAGATAAATTATATTAGCACAATGAAGACTAAAAAAACACAGTACTAGACGAACCAACCAAGAGAGTTTCGAAGATGAGGAACCAAATTTAGACTTGGAAAAGGGTTGAGGGAGGAAAAGTGAACTTTTCTAAAAAAA
>LR738716.1:7298577-7326780 GCA_902687465.1 Secale cereale
AAAGTGAACTTAAAAAAAAAACAATCAGAAATAAGTGTGTACGTATATGGTAAACATCGTAAAATGAGATAAATTATATTAGCACAATGGAGACTAGAAAAACACAGTACTAGACGGACCAACCAAGAGAGTTTCAAAGATGAGGAACCAAATTTAGACTTGGACAAGGGTTGAGGGACGAAAAGTGAACTTTTCTAAAAAAAATCAGAAATAAGTGTGTACGTACATGGTAAACATCCTAAATGAGATAAATTATATTAGCACAATGAAAACTAACTTGAAAAACACAGTACTAGACGGACCAACCAAGAGAGTTTCGAAGATGAGGAACCAAATTTA
Organism: Secale cereale; assembly: GCA_902687465.1. Classification (NCBI taxonomy): domain Eukaryota; kingdom Viridiplantae; phylum Streptophyta; class Magnoliopsida; order Poales; family Poaceae; genus Secale; species Secale cereale. The sequence continues at coordinate 7,298,917 of LR738716.1, forward strand.
GACTTGGACAAGGGTTGAGGGACGAAAAGTGAACTTTTCTAAAAAAAACAATCAGAAATAAGTGCGTATGTACATGGTAAACATTGTAATGAGATAAAACATTAGCACAATGAAAACTAACTTGAAAAACACAACACTAGACGCAGGGCCGGCTCTGGCCCGGGGCAAGAGGGGCGACGGCCTGGGGCCCGGCCAAAACAGGGGCCCATAGCTGATACAGTACGTATGAGCAGAGTAAAGGAAAAAAATAAAAAAAGGCCCGTCTATCGCACAAGCAGACCATCTGCCTATGCATCACCCAGCGAGCACACAATCGTGTTGCCTAAAAAAAAGCAAGCACACAATCGCTTTATCTTGAGTGAATCACGCACAGAGTCATCTGTCCTCGTCCATCCGCCCAGCCGTCCAGCCCCTGACTAAAATCCCTAATTCCCTAATCACGTGCGATCACAGAGAGTTTGACTGTTGGAGACGGAGGCACGGGAGTGATCAAGTCGGCAAGAAATTGGTGAGACCATGCATGAGGTAATTTACAGAATCTCAGATTGAAAACCTACTGGGAGAGTAAAAATCTCGATCCAGTGTCAGATTGTTCTGTCTTTTTACATCACTTGCAGCCACATCCATTCGTTAGCGTGCCAGACTGCCAAATCGCTTGGTTTGTTCCGTTGTTCGTGGAGGAGCTTGTCAGCCTCGGTCAGTCCGTCAGTGTTACTCGGTCATTCAAATATAAGACAACCTTGTTTTGGAGACTTTGAGTTTTGCATGATTACTAAAGGCTTGGGGTTCTGGTTTGTTAGCATGCTATTTCTTCATGTCCGGCGGTGGCAAGGCGGCGACACGCTTGACAAACTAAAGGATTAGGTTCAGAGGGATGGCCTGATTCAACGGTGACACTAGGAAAATAAGGCTAGAGAGGCGATCGAGTGATGGTGAATGTGACCAGTGGCAAATCGAAAATCATATCATTCACTGCTATTAGACACTCCCAAGAGCAGAATGTGTTTCAGGTTCAGAGGAGATCCAACTTTTAATAGACGACTCACAACACTCTTCACCTCTACTAATTGTTACTATAATTTTCCCTTTTTGCTATAACCATGTTGTCGTAATTGGGACTGGGAGAACGTTATCAGTGAGAACGCTGACACACGAATATAATGCAGTCATGTCTCATTTAACTAGCACAAATGCGAAACATGCTGGCTAAATAGAATGAAACTGACTAACTGAGCCTACTTACTGTTGATTATCAGATCATGCAATTTGTTTCACAACAGTGGTCTTCGGTTCATCATCCAGAGAATTTTTTATTTTTTTTTGGAACGTAGACGCTAGGAGCATCCAGAGAAATTTGAAGCCATAAATTACTTTTGTGGATCATATGTCTATCCACAAAGTTCTCAAGGCATAGCAAAGCAGAGATCATACAAGCTAGCAGCAACAGTAAGATCATTCTACGCAGAAACTAAATAAGCTTGCAAAAACCACTCATACTAGTTAAGCAGAAACTAAATAAGCTTGCAAAAACCACTCATACTAGTTAAGCAGGAGATGTTACATAGAAATCAACCTACATTCTCTAAAGCTTAAGAAAGACAAACTCGTGTACCAACGGCGTCTCCCCGATCAAGTTGAGAGCTTCCTTGTCAGGCTCCTCGTCAATCCCAATGGCCATGATGGCCTGCTTCCCTGGAGCAATCCTCCCAACGCTCATAAAGTTGACATTCAGGTTCATCGTCCCGAGAATCGATCCCACCTTGCCGATGATGCCCGGCTGGTCGACTTGCCGGCACAGCAACAGGTTGCCCTCAAGGCTGACGTCGACACTGAAGGGCCCGACGAGCGTGAGATGCGGCGTGCCATCCTTAACCTTCCCCTCCACTCTGATGTCACCTTCGTCCGACAACGCGCCGGCAAACTTGGACTCCACATTGGCAAGTTGGACCTGGATAGAGTTTATAGGGACCTCAGGGGAGCCATCGAGGAGAATCTGCTCCTCGATTATGCGGAGCCCTCGTTGCTTGGCAACGTAGTCAGCATTCACCATGTTAACAAATGCACTTGAAATGGGTTCGACGATGCCTTTCGTGACCATAGCGCGGAGAATTCTTGTGTCCAAGTCATCCGGGTCTCTAGCCGATGAGTAGACAATCTTTACTGCCTTGATCCCACTACCACCAGCCACGAGTTGCACGGCGAGACGTCCCAACTTCTCAGCAAGGATGACATATGGGGATAACTCCGCTAAAACCTGTCGGAACAGATCAACTGTTTGTTCAAACTGAAGCAGAGTGTGCATTATGCTGTGAATATAGAAGTATAGTCCTTGGCAACGGGAGTACCTCGGCAGAGACCATTGGCGCATTGACAGCAGTGGCAGCCAGTTCACCTTTCAACGCACCGATAACAGCCTCTGCGATTTCAAGGGCAACGCCTTCCTGTTGACGAACAGCGGGTAAAGTTAACAGGATAAGCGAGCAAGATGTGGTGCAGAGATGGTTGCAAAACAAACAGCAAACCTGTGCTTCAGTTGTGCTAGCTCCAAGGTGTGGCGTCACTGTGACATTTTCATGGTGCACTAACTTGCTGTCTTTTGGCGGCGGCTCTTCAAAAAACACGTCGAGTGCTGCCTGACTCACATTGCAAAGCAATCAGATAAAAGGCTAACCGAGATTTTTTGGAGCAAAAACTAAGAAATGTGTACTTCTATGCTAAATGAGGCTTGCTTTGGTACAGCCCTGGTTTGACAGCAATATGCACTATCACTCTATCAACATTTGGATGAATGGTCATGAAAAAAAAGACTACCTGTGCAACAGTCCCATTATCAAGTGCTCTCAGCAATGCTTCCTCATCGACCACTCCACCCCTCGCAACGTTGATAATCCTTACTCCTTTCATCATCTTTCCAAAAGTCTCATCGTTGAAAATTTTCGTTGTTGACGGTGTTAGAGGCATATGCAGTGATATAAAGTCTGCAGTGGAGATGGCGTCATCGAACGATACAAGATCTACACCGATAGCCCGGGCTCTGTCGACGGGGGCATATGGGTCATGAGCAATGACATCCATTCCAAGTCCTTTGGCGCGTCGAGCAACCTCTGAACCAACCTTTCCAAAGCCCATAATAGCTATTGTCTTTCCAACCAAGGAAACGCCGACATATCTGCTACGCTGCCATTTGCCTGAATATGCAGAAAGCAAATCGTGACATTGCCATTTGCCTGAATATGCAGAAAGCAAATCGTGACATTGTATTCGCACAGGGTATAGTGCCACACGACACGAAAATAATAATCATTCGAACTTGCCATGCTGATAAATGTTCTGAACCAAACAATTACTCTGTTCTTGGACACAGTGACTCAAATTTATGTACTTCAGTGTTGAATTTCACTGTGCTAATTCGATATGATGTGTATAGTGTGAAATTTCAGTTTACTAATTCAAGCTAGCAACGATAAAAAAAAAAAAAACTACAGCAGTCGTGTTTTTCATAGAACAACATTGTAAAATTATTAGGTGGATCGCCGAACAGGATCAAAATGTTGGTAAAGTTTAAAAGGAGACAATTATTCAATAGATTCACTGCTGAAAATTAACTACAAGAGTACACATTTTTGAGCAATCATATATTTTCCATAAGAGATAGTCAAATGTTGGTAAAGTTTGCAAGCAGATAACTGCCTGATATGCCGATTCTCCGTGGCCGTAGGTAACAACCTTATCCATCTACCACCTACGCACGCGTACGCAGGGTGTGGACAGCATTGGGTCGTCGGGAGAAAAACGGAGGGGGCGGGCGTACGTACCGGCCTTGAGCGAGGCGTCGGCCTGGGCGACATTGCGGGCCATGGCGGCGAGCAGCGCGACGGCGTGCTCGGCGGCGGCGACGGTGTTGGCGGTGGGCGCGTTGACGACGAGGCAGCCGGCCTCGGTGGCGGCCTGGAGGTCGACGTTGTCGATGCCGACGCCGGCGCGGCCCACGACGCGCAGCCGCCCGCGCGCCGCCTCGAAGACCTCCCGCGTCACCCGCGTGGCGCTGCGCACCACCAGCGCGTCCACCAGCGACACCTTGGCGCGCAGCTCCTCCGCCGTCAGCTCGTACGCGCAGTCCACGTTCGCGAACCCCCGCAGCAGCTCCAGCCCCGCCGCCCCCAGCTTCTCCGTCACCAGCACCGTCGGCCGCCCCCCGCCCACTGAAGGCGCCGCGGCGTGCCTGACGGAGCGGAGGTGGACGCGGCGGTGGGGTGGGAAGGCGCGCGGCGCCGCACCGGTGGCGGGGTCGGGGGCCGCGGCGAGGAGGTGGCGGAGCGGCGTGGCCAATGCCATGGCGTAGCTGTGCGCAGCAGGGAGATTGGTTGGACGATCGGAATCTGGAACGTTTCCTTGTTGTTGGGCGGACGACGGGAGGCGCACAACATTTCAGTAAAGCAAAGCCGGCGAGCGAGCGACAGCTTTGCTCCCTCGCTCGCTTATCTGCAGACTGTTTGGTGTCGTCCGCACAACATTTCAGTAAAGCAAAGCTGGAGCCTCAAAAAACCCCCAAATCCCGTTGCTAGCGTTTTAAACCGTTTTCTGACAGTCTGGACCCGCCTGTCAAGCCACGTCAGTGCCGCGCTTGACGGCGAGGCCATTACTCCGACCGACCGATGCGGTCGGACCGCACCCGCTCGCTCGCTGGCTTTCTCTCTCTGTCGGCAGCAGCTCTCTCGCGCTCCTCCTTTCCCCCATGCTCTGTGTGTCTCCCGGCGATGGCGGCGGCGAAGAAGAAGGACGACGACGAGCCATTGGGCCTTGGGGCGACAGCCGGCGGCGAAGGGTGCTCACTCCGAGGTCAACAAGTGGCTAGGCAGTGCAAGTTTCCCGACCCAGCGCTCGCCTGGGCCGCCAATGCAGGAGGTCCAGATCTCGCCGGCGTACCGCGCGGCCAGGGCAGTTGCCAAGTGCATCCACGCGGATCCAGAAGGCGGGAACCAGTGGGCCTCCTCACTTGGTGCCGTGGAGTAAGTTATGAATTGTTTTAATTATTTTTCTTGGTATATTTATGAAATAGGGTTAGGATTTGGCTAATTTTTTTTAAATAATACATTTTATTTAGTAAATTTCATAACTAGTACGTGGGTATGCGAATTTTCAAAAATGTGACCCAATCGGCCAGCAACAGGCCGACTAGGCCTTGTTGGTCTGCTGCTGGCCGATTAGGGCCTTATCGGCCTGCTGCTGGCCGATTAGGGGCTTATCGGTCTGCTGCTGGCCGATAGGCCTGTCGGCCACAAGCTCCCCACCTGTCGGCCTTGCTGCTTGGCCGACAGGACCTTATTGGCCTGCGGCTGGCCGACAGGACCGTATTGGCCTGCTGCTGGCCGATAAGACCTTATTGGCCTGCTGCTGGCCGATAAGGTCCTTATTGGCCTGCTACTGGCCGACAGGCATAAACACAGCTCTTTTCCCGCCATATTTTCCCTCTCCCGACATAGGTTTCCACGTAGCTCCTTTCCAGCATATTTTTCCCGCTCTCTACTTGCCCCCACTTTGCTCGTTCCCGCCAATTTTATCCGCTTTGCTTGTTCCCGCCCTATTTTCCCGCTTAGCTTGTTCCCGCACTATTTTCCCGCTTTGCTCGTTCCCGCCATTTTTTCACGCTTTGCTCTTTCCCGCCATTTTTTTCCCGCTCTCTAGTTCCCGCCAATATCTCCCGCTACCGAGTTCCCGCCTTTCTTTGTGTTGTGAGTCTATAAAACACCGTCGGCAGTAACATTGGTAAGCATTCAGTTGTAGTATTGTAGTCTCGCGAAGATGTCCGGATATCCTTTCGATCGTAGTTTTCACCCTAGTATGTCCAGATGTCTTCTGGATTTAGCCGCCGATTTCAGGGTAGACAACAAGATAGTTCAATGGGAGAAGCTCATCAGTAGTGACACCCTACTGAATGAGCTGGCTCACGCACTAAGTAGGTGCGGATGGCCTTCCAGGACCTTTGAGGAGATACGGGAAGAACTTCTGAGGTTGCAGGGGAGATGGAAGAAGCAGCAATCGAAGGTTGAATCATACCTAAAGTGTGCAGCCAAACATACTTTTCTATGGACCGAGGACAGTGAGGATGATGAGGATATCTTCATGGCGCCGCTTCCGGGTTCTACATATTCGAAGGGTAAGAGTTCAGCATCGTCAAAGGGCAAAAGTTCTCCATCGTCGAAGAGCAAGAGTTCTGCATCGTCGAAGAGCAAGAGTTCTTCCTCATCAAAGGACAAGAGTTTTTCATCGTCGAAGGGCAAGAGTTCTGCATCGTCGAAGGGCAAGAGTTCTGCATCGATGGAGGATGACGATGATGACTTTATGTAGTTTTTATCCTTTATGTTGTCATTTAAGTTGTATGTGCCGTTTTATCTAGTTTTTATCCTTTATCTAGTTGTTTGTACTTTCTTGTTGTATGGAGCATTATATTCTATCTAAATAGCAGAGACTAAAATAGAGTAGTCATAAGTCTCATACATAAATACATAGTCATTTGTCTCATACATAGCATAGATATAAGTCTCATACATAATTAAATGGTCATGTCTCTACTGATAGATAGAAGCGTCACTGACGACGTCTGCCCTGGCGCGGAGGCGGATCTTGCGGCGTCGTCCATCCGTACCTATGTATTGGCCTGATGTTACGAGGCGGAATCTCAGACTCATCCTGGTGATACTGTGTATCCTGTGTCGGGCCAGGTGGAGGAGTCGAAAACATGTCTGGCCACTGGAAGTGCTGCGACATCGGACCCTCTATGTGGTCCTCATGACGTTGATCACTGGCCCATGTATCATGTGATGCAGACGAATGATATCCGTAGGCTCCTGAACGATGGAACATTAAGTCATGCAGAATAAGGTCGCCTAAATTAATATTGAGAACAATACACATACCTGTTGGCTGTGACGGCTGCTCTTGTTGAAACACAAAGCTCGACGAGGGACCCTGTTGTCGTGGCGGTGGAGAAAACACAAAGCTTGACGTGGGACCAAAACGGTCTGCGTGCTGCCACGTCGAACTGCCAGGTTGGTCAGGAGGGGGTGCCCTCATAGTCGGCTGATGTGCAAGACGCGGACGTGGCTGATGTCGGTGTGTGGAGTGACGCGGCGGCTGCTGCTGGTGCTGAACAACATCAGTCCTCCGGGTGCACGTGATAGCCTCGTAGACAGCCCGAATCTTGTTCTGCATACGTTCCAAGAAGGGCTGTAGCACAGGACGGTGCTGAAGAAGAGGTCCAGACGACAGTGATCGTCCAAAGGTGGCCACGTCATTGTATAGTTCGTGTGTCAAGCTAGCCTGCAAAATCTTGCCAGGTTATTAAGTATGCACGTCAAAAATATGTGACAACTAAATTTAAGAGCAATATGTCTTACCGCGTACTGTCTAGAGCCTGAAGTATCATAGCTCGGGTACATATCCGATGGGGTAGGGTCAGGTATCTCCTCTGGGTGAGAGTGCTCAACGATGCGCAACCGTGTTCCGGTCATGTAGCGCCGCAAATAGAGATTGAATTCATTGAGTTCGAAATCATGATTCTGGATCCATAGATATGTGTTTGCTGTCTCCCATTCTATAATATACGGCTCAAGTCTAACTAGCCACTCGGCAGTTGTCTTATTCGTGCCCCTCCTTGTCGTCCTAAAATAGCGGTGTATTTTCAACAATTATTATGTTCTTGAAAAGAGTACTATGAAAGATAATGCAACATTAAAAAACTTGGTAAATACCTGTGGATGTGTTTTGGCACCGGGTCCTCTGTAGGGGGCGGAAGCTCTGACTGCAGAAGACCGAATTGCCTCATAACCCTTTGTTGTGCCATCTCCTCAACAAAGACATCGAAGATGATCTTCGATTTTGTCATCCAGTAATCTCGGTCCCTTGTGCATAGCACAGACAAACCACCGGGGTATCTCGCTTGTATGGCTGCTCCCGTGTATGGCTGCCAGATGACACCAGTGTACGTATCGAACTGCTCGTTCAATGCCGTGTATGCCTTCCTTGTCTGATCACTAGCAAATCGCCTCTGCATAAAACACAAGTTAGTACCCGGTAGCATAGAACTATCTTTTTTGCTAAAAAAGTTGCATTAAACTATACAGCAATACATACCTCACGGCGCGTCCAACACAGACCGAAAGTGGGCATGTCGATGCCGTCAGCATCGAACATGGCGGCTATAGGCTGATTCACAAGTACGTCTGGTCGCCCTATAGAGAACCTCTCCCACGACCACAACTGAAGGAATAGAGGGCATCCAAGAAGGGCTGGCTTTTTCGATGTAAGTTGACAGCCGTTGCACATACCTCGATACGTAGCTGCTAGGACCGCCGAACCCCAACTCCTCTGTCTGATCTGATCAGCCGTCTGAGCACTCGCTATCTCGAGTGCCATAGGGATGTAGAGCGCGCTAATAGTGGTGACATGGTTCTCTGTGAACATCACCTTGCCGAAAAGCCACAATAAGTAGGCCTCCAGGCTCCGTGTGATCTGTTCCGCAGTCATCGGCGCCGGGAACTTCTGTATCTACAGTAAGCATATTGAAAATTTTTGTAAGCCACATGTATTTCCCATAAAACTACGGGCACAATAAGTTGAAGATACTAGGTAGGGAATTTTACGTGGAAATTGAGCAACCACTCATACTTAGGACCGTGATGCTCCCATACTGCATCCGGAACATTCGGATAAAGAGCATGAAAACGATGTGTAAGTCCTCGCTTCCAATCAACCGGTGTGTCCAACGGTCCTATGGCATGACCTGCCAATGGTAGTCCGAGCAAAAGTGACACATCCTCTAGAGTAGGAGCCATCTCTCCCCATCGGAAGTGAAAAGTGTGGGTCTCTGGCCTCCAACGGTCTACTAAGCAGCTCAGCAAGGAGGAGTCGATGGAGAGGCGTTTGCAGCCAGGGATAGCCTCAACCAGACGCGCGAAAGGTAATAGGCCGGCCCATTTCAACCTTCATCACAGAACATTACAGTTAGTGTCTCCAAATAATATGTATGTTAGTGTGCAAATTAAAACGCATGTACCTTTGTTCCCAATCTTTGTGTATCCTCCAGTTCTCCTTAGGAGTGCGAGTGACCAGAGGCTCAAGCCTCCGCTGAGACCAAATCGCAGCACGATGACCCCTATCAAGCTCCGCATCCAGCAAACCCATTCCCGACATTCCTGCACATTTAATACAAATTTTCAAACATAGTGCCACACTTAATACAAATTTTCAAACATAGTGCCACACTTAATACAAATTTCAAACATAGTGCCACACTTAATACAAATTTTCAAACATAGTTCCACACTTAATACAAATTTTCAAACATAGTGCCACACTTAATACAAATTTTCAAACATAGTTCCACACTTAATACAAATTTTCAAACATAGTGCCACACTTAATACAAATTTCAAACATAGTGCCACACTTAATACAAATTTCAGAATATAGTACTGTTGGCTTAGTTTCTTCCTCGACCTCTTACTCCTCTACCTCCTCTTCGTCCCCGGTTGCCACGTCCACGCCCGGTACCACTGGCTGTGACAAAAGTGGGACAATTAGTGTCCCTATGGCCAAATTCATTGCATAGAATGCATTGAATTGTCGGACCTCCTGCTTCTGATTCATCCATATCATTCCGGATGCGACGACACTGACGTCTGCCTCTACTTGTACGCTTATGCTCTGGGTTTGGAATGTAACGCCTTTCAGAGGAGTTGACGGTGTTGAAGTTACCCATTGATCGAAAACCCATCAGCTCACCTGTCCAGGTATTCAGGACAGCCTCTTTTAGAAAATATGGAGACACAAACGAGATTGCGTCCAATCCAATCAGCCCGCAAGCAGCAAGTACATGTGAGCAAGGTAGGTGCCACAATTTTGGTTTGTTACATGTGCACTCACATGTTGGCCAGGCTTCATTTCCAATTTTCACCTCATGTGTCCTCATCTCATTGGCACATCCGAATTTGTTGTTGGCTAAGCGGACCTCAAACCTTCTTTCTTGATTACCGATGGCGACTACAGTGTGTGACCTTGCTTTCTGCATCTTGTTCTCCATGTACTTCGTGATTCTTTCACAGTAACGTGTATTCGGGTTGTTCAAGATATGTTGCTCTGCTTTTTGACGTCTATCTCTGAAATACTTCACGGTGCCATAGAAAATACCCTCAACGATGGCTGTAAGCGGCAATGCCCGGTTTCCTCTGAGGACAAAGTTGTATGTTTCAGCGAGGTTGGTTGTCATGACACCGTACCTTGCTCCATGTGTGTCATGTAGCAAAGACCACCTCTCAAGAGGCTCATGCTCTATCCACTGCTGGAAGGTTTTAATCGACCTCCCGAGCCTTCTCCTAGTACCTGGTGGGTCAAAGCCTGGCAAGTCACATAGCCCAACAGGCTCCTCCTCCACGGCCGCTATTCCTATTGCCAACTGTGCAGCTACTGCTTCAACATGTGCCCTCACCGCTGCATCTCTTGCAGCTTTCCTGTCCCTAACATGTCTCTGCGTGCACACATTAAGTCGGTCACGTATCAAATTGTACTTCCATAACTGGTTCTGCTTGCAGAGTTTTTTGAATAGATTCATCAGGTTCTTGTTTCTGAACTGCGAGAAAAAATTAGCCCCCAGATGGCGCATGCACCAACGGCTCTGCAAGTCCTGCCATGGAGTTTGTTCCTCAGGGCCTGGATTTGTCAGTGTCCTTATCGCACTGAGTATACCTGCATGCCTGTCATGAAGGATGCACACATTGGGCTTCTCCTTAACAACGGATATTTTCAACTGCCTGAAGAACCATGTCCAACTCTCAATGTTCTCACTCTCCACGAAAGCAAATGCGAGTGGGACAACTTGATTTTGGCCATCTTGACCTATGGCTGTTAGGATCTGACCTTTGTACTTGCCTGTGAGAAATGTACCATCTACACATATCACCGGTCGGCAATGCCTGAAAGCTTCTATGCATACACCGAAAGAGAAGAAGAGACGATGCAACACTCTCACAGTTGGGAATTCTGGCATGAAGAGGTCTTGGATATCGATATAGGTGCCTGGATTCCGCTGCTGCAGTGTACAGAGGAGCTTGACAACAGAGTCATATGCATCAAAATATGAACCAAATCTGCTCTCCAGCGCCAAATGCTTAGCCCTCCAAGCCTTGCCATAAGAAATCCTGTAATTGAACCTGGTGAAGACTTTTGTCTGGATTGCCTTCACTTCCATAGCTTTGCCCTGCACTATCTCATCGTCAAATAACCGAGCAATCATCGGCGATGAAAGGTTGGCATGATCTTGAGGGATGCACGGAATAAGACATGTGTGATGCACTAAGTCACTGATAACCCAACTTGAGCCATACTTAGGAAGATAGCCGTGCACCCTGGCAGGGCAATCTGCATTCTTGCATACCATTGTGAGGTATTTCTGACTTGACACCTGAGCTGTGAAAACCCTCTGCGTGGACATTGCCCAATTAATTATTGCATCCTTCAAAGCTTGCTTGTTCGGATATATAGCTCCCGTCGCAATATTGTTCTGATGATATTGCCAGGCAGAATCATGTCCATCATTGACTATCATTGCAGATGAGAAGTCATGATTCCATGATGCAGGAATCGGGGCCATCTGTTGATTGTCTTCCTCATCCGACTCATCAGAATGATCGGCATGACCCACATCAACATCGGTGTCTTCTTCTTCCATCTGGTCCTGCATGTGCCCATCTACCTCGTCAGCGTCCACCTCGCCAATGTAATCACCATCAGCATTTCCTCCTTCTACCTGACTACTCTGTCCTGGTTCGTAACCAGCAGCATTTCCTCCTTCTACCTGACTGCTCTGTCCTGGTTCGTAACCAGCAGCATTTCCTCCTTCTACATGACTGCTCTGTCCTGGTTCGTAACCAGCAACATTTCCTCCTTCTACCTGACTGCTCTGCCCTGGTTCGTAACCAGCATACCCAGCATTAACGACGGGAGTCACTAAGGCAACAGGATTGCATCCCCTGCGTTCACAACCTTTTAACCATTTCACCCACTCGGAGTCTCGCTCAATTGGCCTCAAATAAAAATATATTGTTGAACTTGACCGTGTCCACAATGCATGAATACCGACTGTGTGCGTTACAGTATCTAGCCCTAAACTTGCCGCAATCCATTCTTTCAACTGACTGACTGACCATGTTTGAGGCGCGTTCAGTGCCACCTCTATGTGAGTAAACTCACTCAGATCAGCTCCCATCTCAGTTGTCTGGACAGTACCAGTACCGTAGTAAAATATGAACTTCACTACATCAGACATCTCGGCTCACCTAATTTTTTTCCAACAACGACAAACAAATAATAAGCAACGCTTTCAAATGTCCGCACTACTAAATATTAGACATGTATATATGTACGGACCAACTAAAAATATTCACATACCTAAAGATATTCACATACCAACTAAAAATATTCACATACCTAAAAATATTCACATACCTAAAAAAATATTCACGGACCAACTACAAATATTCACATACATAAAAATATTCACATACCTAAAAATATTCACGGACCAACTACAAATATTCATATACCTACAAATATTCACATACCTAAAAATAGTCACGGACCAACTAAAAATACTTCATATACCTAAAAATATTCACATACCTAAAAAAAGTCCAAGACCAACTAAAAATACTTCATATACCTAAAAATATTCACATACCTAATAAAAAGTCACGGACCAACTAAAAATTCTTCATATACCTAAAAATATTCACATACCTAAAAAATACTACCAAACAATTACGAGAGATAAAATGTGTGTTGGAATATACCCTTGAAGCGTGCAAACGAACGACGAACGTCGGTCTTCAATCAACGGAACCGGAGCGGGAAACTCGCGTAGCAACGCCGGAGCTCCACCACCACCACTGCCTACACCGCAATGCCCGAGCTTCACCAACACCACCGCCACCAGTGAGCTCAAACAAACCTTCACCAGTGAGCTCCAAAAAAGCTCCACCAAAATGCTAACCACGAACAACACGAGCTACCCCATGAGTAGATCGAGGTATCCCTTAGCTCCCCTCACTACGTAGAACCCATTCACGGTGCCAAATCCGCAAATAGATGGATGGGTTGGGTGTATAAATTAGGAAATATGTGTGTGAGGAGAGGGAGAAAGAAGAACAGAGAACAGAAGAGGATAAGAACGAAGGGAGAAAGAAGAAGGAAGGAGAAAGAGGAAAGAAGCCGGCCGCGCTGTGGGGCCGCACCCTGTCGGCCTGCGGCAAGCCGATCGGTCCGCGGCTGGCCGACAGGGGCGCCCGTGACCCAGCCCGCGCCGACAGCGCCCGGGGCGACGTGGCCTGGCGAGTAATCGGCCGCCGCGTGGCCGATAAGCCACTTGTCGCCCTACCGTTGGCTGATAAGGCCCAATCGGCCAGCAGCAGGCCGACAAGGCCTAGTCGGCCTGCTGCTGGCCGATTGGGTCACATTTTTGAAAATTCGCCTACCTACGTACTAGTTATGAAATTTATTAAATAAAATGTATTATTTTAAAAAAATTAGCTAGGATTTGTTTCTTAGATTGTTAATGAATTAGTTTCTTTGGTATATTATTATATATACATTGTAAGCAATATATGAATCAGGGTTTAGGTTTGGATGATATGTTGTGCAAGTGAGACTGTTGCATACTTTTGAACTTTTAAATCTGAATGTGTTCTTTCTTTTTTTTGCATAGTTTGGATGATGAAGTATGAGACTTGAGGCTGCATTTTCAGGGTAGAGATAACATGGAAAGGAAGTTTTCCTTATCAGAAATGAATTACCTGTTATTGTTAGCACTGATTGAACTTGAGGGCTACGGGTTGGATGTCTATCTGTCATATGTTAAGGATGAGGGAAAGGGGTTGGAGGGGATTGAGGTTTTGGACAGTGATGAGAAGGTGGAGGAGATGCTAGATTTGTTTGCTGAGAAGAAAGTATTGAACATAACAGTGAGAGAGGCTAGTGACCCAAATCCAGCAAATGCAAACATGGACCACACCTTGCTTGAAGAGCAGATTCCAATCAGGCAAGTTGGTGATCCCATTGTTTATAGTGTTTCCCAAGAAGGTGTCCTTTTCCCTGTCTCAAATTCTTCACAGCCTCCAGTTGTGCCTGTTGAACCATATCTTGACACACGGCAGAGTTGTAATTTCAACAAGGGCAAAGAGGGAGTGGAAATTGAAATGATTGAAGCAGTAGATCAAGATGAAGATGAGTTGGACAAATCATCTTCAGATTTTGAGTTTTTCAGGGGTGATTACAAAGGGAAGAAAATTCCATACAAGTCTTGGGCTAGGGGAGAAGATGAAGGTGGTGAAGGAACAAGTCAACACTACAGGGAAGAGGAAGAGATGGCTGAGCATTATTTTGGGGATACTTCTGAACCCTCAGAGTTTTGGCAGGAGCGAAATTGTTCTAAAGAAGATGATGCAGAAGAAGCTTCAGATCATGTGAAAAGTGTGTCACAGAAATTGATACCTGTGAGGAAACAAGGCCCAACAAGAAGATCACACAGTGAACCAGATCACATAAAGTTTGAAGACTTCATGCCAGAAAGCCGATGAGTACCGCTTTCCAGGTGATGAAGAAATTTCTGATGAAGAAGATGATGCACCTAGCTTGCCTTGTGGCAGGAAGAGAAAATTGAAGAACAAGAAGGAGAGAACATGGTATGATTCCTCTAGGCCTGATGCACATGAATAGTTTAGGATTCATTTGTGCTTTATGAATGTGGTAGAGTTCAGAGAAGCATTGAGAAACTACCATGTTAGGACACTGAGGAACTTTGAGTACCACAGGAATGATCCAAGTAGGATCATAGCCTGGTGCTGAGATAGAGAGCATGGTTGTGAGTTTTATATTACTGCTTCTAAGATTGCCCATGAGTCAACCTTTAGCATCAAGAAGATGAATCTTGATCACACATGTGGAGCAAGTGGAGAGAACACAAAGGTTACCATGAGGTC
This sequence comes from Secale cereale, assembly GCA_902687465.1. Lineage (NCBI taxonomy): Eukaryota > Viridiplantae > Streptophyta > Magnoliopsida > Poales > Poaceae > Secale > Secale cereale. The sequence continues at coordinate 7,313,946 of LR738716.1, forward strand.
GGTTGCTGATGGGCCTCGAACCCCTCGTTGGTTACCCCAAGTGGAAGGTGTAAGATGCAGTGTTGTGGAAGTGTTCTCCCTTAGCAAAGATGCCAAGGATCGAATCCCCAGAGACTCCTAGGTTCAACAAGTAGGTGTCAACTGCTACGACGCCAGATAGTAGCAATCAACGTGGACCTGCACACAGATACAAATAACTTTGCTCCCAACGAGTACAGAGAGGTTGTCAATCCCTCCGGCCTTGTAGTTCACAAAGGATTAAAAGCAATGATAGTAGTGATAGATAATGTTTTGCAATAGTAAATAATAACGAAAAGTAAATAGCGGGTGTGATCAATGATGGTAATATGGACCGGAGTCTCATGATGTTCACTAGTGATGTCTCTCTCCCAAAAGACGATAAAACAGCTATGTGAGGTAAACAAATTACAGCTGGGCAATTGACAGGACCACGAACGCAAACCAATGCTGACTACATTGCAAGAAAGGTTGAGGTTCAAAGCATGGGCGGTACGCCAAAGTAAGTAGACCGAAATCCATCAATATCTACTACTAATCATCCACCTTGAGATATCTATCCAGAACATCTCGCTGGTATTAAGTTGCGAGTCCCACCCATAGTGTAAACTCAATGCAACAGACAACTTCATTAAAAGAACTTTGCGTAAAGTAAACAATCCTTGCACCCGCGGGCACAAGCACCGTTGTTTTCCCCCTTGTGGCAACAACACATCCCCTAGACTCATGTTTCTATCACTCAAGCTAGTCATCGAGGGGCATGAACCCACAATCGAGCATACCGTTCCCTCTTGGAGTCACTACCTACTACTCGGCCAAAGCAGTAAATAACAACGGAGAACATGCAAGAATTACTTATGAACATAAATATAAAAGAGGTGAATCAAATATATTAGTCAAGATCAATATGAACATAATCTCATAATCCATCGGATCCCAGCAAACTCAACATAGCAAAAGCATAAGGATTACATAGGTGCCTCGATCATGTAGGGCAGCTCACGAGGACTAATTAGTGAAGCACAAGAACGGGAGGAGAACATCACATAGCTACTGGTCATGGACTCATGGTCCAAGGGAGACTACTCACGAGTCATCCGGGAGGCGTCCATGGTGGTGGAGAAGCTCCCGGTGGTGATCCTCCCCTCCGGCAGGGTGCTGGGAAGAGTTCTCCTGGTGCTCCCGATCTTGGAAGCGGCGGCGGCGGAACAGAGATGGGATCGCGAAAAGAGTTCCTATTCTGAGGGTTTCGGAGGACGCTTTAAATATATGCCAAAGGGGGGCATCGGGGAAGCTTCGGGGGGCCCAGGCGCCCCCCCGGCGCGGCCCAGAGGGGGGGGAGGGGCGCCGCCCGGGCGCCTGGAGCCCTGGTGGCCCCCCCGGCTGTCCTTCGGACGCACGGTTGCTTCCGGAACGCTGATTTTTTATATAATTTTTCTGGATTTTTCCTGGCAGTTCTCGTAACGTGAAAACCTGAAATACAAAAACAACCGAAAACAGAAACTGGCACTGGGGTGCACTGGATTAGTAAGTTAGTCCAAATATGATCAAAAGTGTATGGAAGTATATGAATATCATAGCAATATCACCCAAAAGTGGCATGGAGCAAGCAGAAATTATAGATACGTTTTGGACGTATCAACTTCCCCAAGCTTAATTCCTGCTCGTCCTCGAGTAGGTAAATGATAACAAGAATAATTTCTGTGGTGACATGCTATTAACCATATAGGACTTTTTCATAGTCATATGACAAAAGCTTACCGAGACAATGATTCTATAGTAATTAAGTTGCCTCATGAGAAAATCACAAATGACTGAAGGTTTTACAACATGAAACTGAAACATCAAATAGATTTGCAATGAACATGATGTGTAAATATGATAAAGTGATATCTAGCTTGCCCCCTTTAGTGAAGCAAAACATAAATGCAGGGGCACCTTCAAGGTTTAAGTGATGACTAGATACAATGATTTCAAAATAAACGATATCACAATCATGCAAAAGACAATGCTACTTTGGGACAATGCACATTACACTCAGAATGACAATCATGCTCTCAGTAGTTGGTGCTTGAAGTGCTAGAGCTTTTTATTTTGAAAACATAGAAGCAATTTTGTCAACGGTAGTAGTACTTCATATGTGTCATGCATAAGACATCCTATAAGTTGCAAGCCTCATGCATCGTATACCAATAGTGCTCGCACCTTGTCCTAATTAGCTCGGATTTCCATGGGTTATCATTGCATTACATATGTTTCAACCAAGTGTCACAAAGGGGTACCTCTATGCCACCTGTACAAAGGTCCAAGGAGATAAATCACATTTGATTTCTCGTTTTTGATAGATCTCAACTTGAGGACATCCATACCGGGACAACATAGAAAATAGATGATGGACTCCTCTTCAATGCATAAGCATATTCTCATAAGAGATTGAGGATTAATGTCCAAGCTAAAACTTCCACCATGATACATGGCTTTGGTTGGCGGCCCAATGTTCTTCTCTAACAATATGCATATTCATTCAACCCACGGCAAATCACCCTTACTTCAGACAAGACGAACATGCATAGCAACTCACATGATATTCAACAAAAGTGTGACAGTTGATGGCGTCCCCAGAAACATGGTTACCGCTCAGCAAGCAACTTATAAGAAATAAGATACATAAGCAACATATTCTTTACCACAATAGTTTTTAAGCTACTTTCCCATGAGCTATATATTGCAAGGTTAGTTCGCTTAGTACAGGTGGAGGTTAGCAAAAGACTGGGAGCGACCAACTAAGAGAGCAATGACGGTCATAATCATGCAGAGCGACAAAGCAATATTGAATCAGGCATGGTAGTTATATCGCTACTCAGAAATAAAAGATCATCAAGGCTTGACAGACTTTCTTTACAGTCTTAAATATGCGTGATCATACGCCAAGTCAATCAAAATAAATTCTTGAAGGAAGATATAACTAAACCATACCACATCATAGGCAAACAAACCATGTTGGTACTCTAATAACACATTGGGAAACCCCCAGCTATTTGAGATTAACCATAAGAAAACCTGAACTACTAAGCGCCATCATGCAAGTAGCATCCTTATCATAGACACATTAACCAATGTAACGGAAGCAAACTCTCTTAATAAGGTGAGCATGGTAATTAAAGAGAGTTCAAGCAACCAACTAAACAAAAGCTCTTTGAAAAGATAAGCATGAATACTAAGAGCAGAGCATGATAGTAGCTATTAAAAGACAAAGAACACACACAGCAAAGATGAACATGAAAATTCTATGTTATGTTCTAGGTAGAAGTGGAGCGTGTTTCTCTCCCACATAAAGAATGCTGAGTTCCGACTCGTTATGTAAAAGTAAAAAGAAAACTAAAAGCAAGACGCTCCAAGCATAGTACATAACACATGAAGTGATAAAAATATAGTGGAACGAAAGACGAACTGATAATGTTGATGGAGAAGGGGATGCACGGGGGCATCCCCAAGCTTAGACGCTTGAGTCTCCTTGAATATTTCTTGGGGGTGCACGGAGGCATCCCCAAGCTTGAGCGCTTGACACTCCTGAATCTTTTTATCATCTTCCCTCGCACACTTGAAAACTCCCTTCATACATAACTCATCATAATCTGATTAGCGAGGTTAGTATCCTTAATAAAATAATTATACCTTGCTGCAAATAAAGATATTCTTGAAGTTCTACTGTTTCTCAAGATTGCCAAAAGGTTTTTGCAAAGAAAAAGCAAGTTCTTGATTTGCAAAATGAAGGAAAGGCAAAACAGGACAGAATCTGTGAAAAACAGAACATCAGGTAGTAATTGATCTGTTCGGGATACTTCTGCAACTCAAATAAAAAAACTCAGAACAGACGCACGAAAGACAATTATATAGAGAACGCTGTCGAAATAATTCAGACCAAAAAGATGATCTGGTGATTTTATACGAATTTTTCTATCCAAGGACAGAATCTGTTTCCTGGACAGCACCTCACAACTTTTGAACTTTCTAGCAATCAGAGGCTATACTTGGCACAAATATGAAAAGCAAAGATACAATGATGATGCTACAGCAGTAAACAACATCAAGACACAACAAAAGCAAAAAAATTATTCATGTGGGCTGCCTCCCAAAAGCGCTTTCTTTTATGCCTTTAAGCTAGGCATAATGCATAGATCAAGTTTTATCAAGAGTAAAAGAATAGCTAGCCCGTACAACGGACTCAAAAGGCAACTTGATCTTCTTATGAGGGAAGTGTTCCATCCCTTTCTTGAGAGGAAACTGAAATTTTATATTACCCTCTTTCATGTCAATGATAGCACCAACGGTGCGTAAAAAGGGACGTCCCAAAATAATTGGACATGAAGGATCACATTCAATATCCATAATAGTAAAATCAACGGGCACATAGTTATCATTGACAACAATAAGAACATCGTCGATCCTCCCCAAAGGTTTCTTTATGGAAGAATCAACGAGACGAACACCAAAAGAACAAGAATCATAAGGTTTCAATTTAAGCATATCATATATTCTTTTGGGCATAACAGAGGTACTAGCACCAACATCACATAATGCATAACAAGAGAAGTCATTAAATTAATTTTTATCATAGGATCCCAACCATCTTCTAGCTTTCTAGGTATGGAGGCTTCTACTCTAAGTTTCTCCTCCCTAGCTTTGATGAGAGCATTAGTGATATGCTCTGTGAAGGCAAGATTAAGCGTGCTAGTGCGGGGATCTCTAGACATCTTGTGAAGGAAATCAATAACTTCGGTAAGAGTGCAATTATCAAAATCAAGGTCACGAGCATCAAGTAAAGTGGTAGTGGTGTCCTTAAGGTTCACTTGTTTGGTATTTTCTATAGTCATAGCATCACCATTAATAGGTCCATTGGGACCAGGAGTACATTGGGTGCTAAGAGTGTGAACATCCTCAACAACTTGGATAGTAGCAACAATGTGGTGGGTAGGAAGGCTCTTAATTCTTTCCTCTTCCTCCCTTTCTCTAGCCCATCTTTCTTTAAGTTTAGCCATCATCCTAATGTTTTCATTAATTTGCACTTGAATAGCATTTATAGGAGTGACTTCCCTCTCCTCAAGAGGAGAAGTTTTAATTTTTAGCAATTTTACCTCATTGGCTAAGTGGTCTACCTTAAAAGAAAGATCATCTAGTTTATGTAGTTTTTCTTCTACACTCTTATTAAAGGCTTTTTGGGTAGTGATGAAATCTCTAAGCATAGTCTCTAGTTCAGTATTGGAGTTCTTGGTACTAGGATAAGCATTGTTGTTCCCATAAGAATTAGAGGGGAACGGTCTAGGATTGTTACTAAAGTTACTCCTATAAGCATTGTTGTTAAAATTGTTTCTAGAGATAAAGTTCACATCTACTTGTTCTTGAGTAATCAAAGAGTTTAAAGGAACATCACGAGGATCAATAGTAGATTGCTTCGAAAGTAGAGACATGATCAAGTCAACTTTTTCATTAAGGGAGGAAATCTCCTCGACAGAGTTTACCTTCCTACCTGTTGGAGCGCGTTCGGTGTGCCATTGGGAATAGTTGGTCATCATCTCATCGAGAAGATTTGTGGCAGCACCAAGTGTAGTTGACATAAAAGTTCCTCCCGCGGCCGAATCTAACAAGTTCCGCGAGGTAAAGTTCAAGCCTGCATAAAAAGTTTGGATAACCATCCAAGTAGTCAAACCATGAGTAGGGCAGTTCTTGATAAGAGATTTCATACGTTCCCAAGCTTGGGCAACGTGTTCATTATCCAATTGTTTAAAATTCATTATGTTACTTCTAAGTTGGATAATTTTAGCAGATGGATAGTATTTTCCGATAAAAGCATCTTTGCACTTGTCCCAAGAATCTATGCTATTTCTAGGCAAAGACTGAAACCATATTTTAGCTCCTCCTCTCAAGGAGAAAGGAAAAAGCTTAAGCTTAACAATATTACCATCTATTTCTTGGTACTTTTGCATATCACAAAGTTCAACAAAGTTGTTCAAGTGTAAAGCAGCATCATCTCCAGCACCGGAGAATTGTTCTCTCATAACTAAGTTCAGTAAAGCAGGTTTAATTTCATATAAAGGTGCTGAAGTGGCAGGTGTAGTGATAGGTGTGCTGATAAAGTCATCGTTGTTGTGACTAGTGAAGTCACACAACTTGGTGTTCTCGGTGGAACCCATAGTAGCAAGCAAGCAAGATAACTATTTTTGTGATTTTCGATAAAAAGATACTAAGGCAAAAACTGAAAGGTAAACTAACAAGACTAAAAAGCAAAGGTAAAAGATAGCATGCAACTCCCCTATCCTGAAGAGTGGAGTCCCCGGCAACGGCGCCAGAATATACTCCTTGATGGGCCTCGAACCCCTCGTTGGTTACCCCAAGTGGAAGGTGTAAGATGCAGTGTTGTGGAAGTGTTTTCCCTTAGCAAAGATGCCAAGGATCGAATCCCCAGAGACTCCTAGGTTCAACAAGTAGGTGTCAACTGCTACGGCGCCAGATAGTAGCAATCAACGTGGACCTGCACACAGATACAAATAACTTTGCTCCCAACGAGCACAGAGAGGTTGTCAATCCCTCCGGCCTTGTAGTTCACAAAGGATTAAAAGCAATGATAGTAGTGATAGATAATATTTTGCAATAGTAAATAATAACGAAAAGTAAATAGCGGGTGTGATCAATGATGGTAATATGGACCGGAGTCTCATGATGTTCACTAGTGATGTCTCTCTCCCAAAAGACGATAAAACAGCTATGTGAGGTAAACAAATTACAGCTGGGCAATTGACAGGACCACGAACGCAAACCAATGCTGACTACATTGCAAGAAAGGTTGAGGTTCAAAGCATGGGCGGTACGCCAAAGTAAGTAGACCGAAATCCATCAATATCTACTACTAATCATCCACCTTGAGATATCTATCCAGAACATCTCGCTGGTATTAAGTTGCGAGTCCCACCCATAGTGTAAACTCAATGCAACAGACAACTGCATTAAAAGAACTTTGCGTAAAGTAAACAATCCTTGCACCCGCGGGCACAAGCACCGTTGTTTTCCCCCTTGTGGCAACAGCACATCCCCTAGACTCATGTTTCTGTCACTCAAGCTAGTCATCGAGGGGCATGAACCCACAATCGAGCATAACGTTCCCTCTTGGAGTCACTACCTACTACTCGGCCAAAGCAGTAAATAACAACGGAGAACATGCAAGAATTACTTATGAACATAAATATAAAAGAGGTGAATCAAATATATTACTCAAGATCAATCTGAACATAATCTCATAATCCATCGGATCCCAGCAAACTCAACATAGCAAAAGCATAAGGATTACATAGGTGCCTCGATCATGTAGGGCAGCTCACGAGGACTAATTAGTGAAGCACAAGAACGGGAGGAGAACATCACATAGCTACTGGTCATGGACTCATGGTCCAAGGGAGACTACTCACGAGTCATCTGGGAGGCGTCCATGGTGGTGGAGAAGCTCCCGGTGGTGATCCTCCCCTCCGGCAGGGTGCCGGGAAGAGTTCTCCTGGTGCTCCCGATCTTGGAAGCGGCGGCGGCGGCGGCGGAACAGAGATGGGATCGCGAAAAGAGTTCCTGTTCTGAGGGTTTCGGAGGACGCTTTAAATATATGCCAAAGGGGGGCATCGGGGAAGCTTCGGGGGGCCCAGGCGCCCCCCCGGCGCGGCCCAGGGGGGGCGCGCCGCCAGGGTGCCTGGAGCCCTGGTGGCCCCCCCCGGCTGTCCTTCGGACGCACGGTTGTTTCCGGAACGCTGATTTTTTATATAATTTTTCTGGATTTTTCCTGGCAGTTCTCGTAACGTGAAAACCTGAAATACAAAAACAGCCGAAAACAGAAACTGGCACTGGGGTGCACTGGATTAGTAAGTTAGTCCAAATATGATCAAAAGTGTATGGAAGTATATGAATATCATAGCAATATCACCCAAAAGTGGCATGGAGCAAGCAGAAATTATAGATACGTTTTGGACGTATCAGTTGCAAAGGCTGTTGAGGTTACTGTAAGATCCAATCCGGGTGCAGGTGTTGAGACTATACTGAGTTATACAAAAAAGAAATTTGGAGTACATGTTCCAAAAAGTTTGGCCTACTGGGCAAGGAGGAAAGCAGTTGATGTTGTGCAAGGGGATCACAAGACACAATACTACAGGTTAAGAGACTATCTGCATTGTGTTTTGGACACAAACCCTGGTAGTAGGTGTGTTGTGACAACCAAGGAATTTGAACTCCACCCAGCACCTACCCCAAGGTTTCATTACATGTTTTACTGTCTGTTTGCTTGTAAGAAGGGGTTCCTAAATGGTTGCAGGCCATTCATAGGTAAATCTTGTCTGTATACTGCTTAAATACGAATTGCATAACAGTTGCTGCTTACTAATGGCTTAAAATGCAGGGCTTGATGGATGCTTCATTAAACTAAGCACTGGGCAGCAAATCCTGGCAGCAATAGGGAGGGATGGCAACAACGACATCTTCCCTATTGCATTTGGTGTTGTTGACAAGGAGGAGACAGATAGTTGGACTTGGTTTCTCACAAAGTTAAGGACAATAATTGGTAGTGGCAACAAGTTTGGGCCCTACACAATTATGTCAGACAAGCAAAAGGTACAAATACTCTTCTTGATTTCACTGCTTTTCCTTGCACTATGTAAAGCTTTCTATACTTACTTCACTAGTTATTAATACAAAGTCAATGAACAGGGTCTGCTCAATGCAATAGAGGATGTATTTCCTCATTCCCATCCAATATTTTGTTTAAGACACATATATGCTAACTTCTAGTCAGCTGGGTTTAGAGGGGATGAATTGAAAAAATAGACCAGGCTGCATATTCTTTCACTAAACATGGGCATGATCTGGGCATGGAAGCATTGGAGAAAGAGAGTGAGGAGGCATGGAAGTGGTTGTCAAACATACCAGTCCATACTTGGGCCAGGCATAGAATGGATAGTTTATGTAAGAAAAACCTGTTGGGGAACGTAGCAGAAATCAAAAAATTTCTACGCTTCACCAAGATCAATCTATCGAGTCATCTAGCAACGAGGGAGAGGGGAGTGCATGTACATACCCTTGTAGATCGCGAGCGGAAGCGTTCAAGAGAACGTGGATGATGGAGTCGTACTCGTCGTGATCCAAATCACCGATGATCCTAGCGTCGAATGGACGGCACCTCCACGTTCAACACACGTACGGAGCAGCGACGTCTCCTCCTTCTTGATCCAGCAAGGGGGGAGGAGAGGTTGATGGAGATCCAGCAGCACGACAGCGTGGTGGTGGATGCAGCGGTATTCCAGCAGGGCTTCGCCAAGCAGCACTAGAGGAGGAAGGGGTGTCATGGGAGGGAGAGGGAGGCGCCAGGGCATGGGTGCGGCTGCCCTCCCTCCCCCCACTATATATAGGGGCCCTGGGGGCGCCGTCCCTAGGAGATCCAATCTCCTAGGGGCGGCGGCCAAGGGGGGGGGGGACTTGCCCCCCAAGCAGGTGGGGCGGCCCCCATCCCTAGGGTTTCCAACCCTAGGCACAGGGGGAGGCCCAAGGGGGGCGCACCAGCCCACTATGGGCTGGTTCCCTTCCCCTTTCAGCCCATGGGGCCCTCAAGGATAGATGGCCCCACCCGGTGGACCCCCGGGACCCTTCCAGTGTTCCCGGTACAATACCGGTGACCCCTGAAACTCTCCCGATGGCCGAAACTGGACTTCCTATATATAAATCTTTACCTCCGGACCATTCCGGAACTCCTCGTGACGTCCGGGATCTCATCCGAGCTCCGAACAACTTTCGGGTTACCGCATACTTATATCTCTACAACCCTAGCGTCACCGAACCTTAAGTGTGTAGACCCTACGGGTTCGGGAGAGACGTAGACATGACCGAGACGACTCTCCAGTTAATAACCAACAGCGGGATCTGGATACCCATGTTCGCTCCCACATGATCCTCGATGATCTCATCGGATGAACCACGATGTCAAGGATTCAATCAATCCCGTATATGATTCCCTTTGTCTATCGGTATAGTACTTGCCCGAGATTCGATCGTCGGTATACCGATACCTTGTTCAATCTCGTCATGGCAAGTCTCTTTACTCGTACCGTAATACATCATCTCGTGACCAACACCTTAGTCACATTGAGCTCATTATGATGATGTCTTACCGAGTGGGCCCAGAGATACCTCTCCGTCACACGGAGTGACAAATCCCAGTCTCGGTTCGTGCCAACCCAACAGATACTTTCGGAGATACCTGTTGTGTACCTTTATAGCCACCCAGTTACGTTGTGACGTTTGGCACACCCAAAGTATTCCTACGGTATCTGGGAGTTGCACAACCTCATGGTCTAAGGAAAAGATACTTGACATTGGAAAAGCTTTAGCATTACGAACCACACAATCTTGTGCTAGGCTTAGGATTGGGTCTTGTCCATCACTTTATTCTCCTAATGATGTGATCTCGTTATCAATGACATCCAATGTCCATGGTCAGGAAACCGTAACCATGTGTTGATCAACGAGCTAGTAACTAGAGGTTTACCAGGGACACGTTGTGGTCTATGTATTCACACATGTATCACTGTTTCCGGATAATACAATTCAAGCATGAATAACAGACAATTATCATGAACAAGGAAATATAATAATAACCAATTTATTATTGCCTCTAGGGCATATTTCCAACAGTCTCCCACTAGCACTAGAGTCAATAATCTATTTACATTATGATGAATCGAACACCCATAGAGTTCTGGTGTTGATCATGTTTTGCTCGTGGAAGATGTTTAGTCAACGGACCTGCGACATTCAGATCCGTATGCACTTTACAAATATCTATGTCTCCATCTGGAATATAATTCTGGATGGAGTTGAAACGGCACTTGATGTGCTTGGTCATCTTGTGAAACCTGGGCTCCTTGGCAAAGGCAATAGCTCCAGTGTTGTCACAGAAGAGAGTCATCGGGTCCGACACGCTTGGAATAACTCCTAGGTCGGTGATGAACTTCTTCATCCAGACTCCTTCCTGCGCTGCTTCGCAAGCAGCTATGTACTCCTCTTCACATGTAGAATGCGCCACGATGCTTTGCTTGCAACTGCACCAGCTGACTGCCCCACCATTCAAAATATATACGTATTCGGTTTGTGACTTGGAGTCATCCAGATCTGTGTCGAAGCTAGCATCGACATAACCCTTTACGACGAGCTCTTCGTCACCTCCATAAACGAGAAACATATCCTTAGTCCTTTTCAGGTACTTCAGGATGTTCTTGACCACTGTCCAGTGTTCCATACCGGGATCACTTTGGTACCTCCCCACCAAACTTATGGCAAGGTTCACATTAGGTCTGGTACATAGCATGGCATACATAATAGAACCTATGGCTGAGGCATAGGGGATGACACTCATCTTTTCTCTATCTTCTGCCATGGTCGGGGATTGAGCCGTGCTCAATCTCATACCTTGCAATACAGGCAAGAACCCTTTCTTGGACTGATCCATATTGAACTTCTTCAATATCTTGTCAAGGTATGTACTTTGTGAAAGACCAATGAGGTGTCTTGATCTATCTCTATAGATCTTGATGCCTAATATGTAAGCAGCATCTCCAAGGTCCTTCATTGAAAAACACTTATTCAAGTAGGCTTTTATGCTCTCCAAGAGTTCTACATCATTTCCCATCAGCAATATATCATCCACATATAATATGAGAAATGCTACAGAGCTCCCACTCACTTTCTTGTAAATACAGGCTTCTCCCCAAGTCTGTAGAAACCCAAACGCTTTGATCACCTCATCAAAGTGAATGTTCCAACTCCGAGATGCTTGCACCAGCCCATAGATTGAGCGCTGGAGCTTGCATACCTTGTTAGCATTCTCAGGATCGACATAACCTTCCGGCTGCATCATATACAGTTCTTCCTTGAGGAAGCCATTAAGGAATGCCGTTTTGACGTCCATTTGCCATATTTCATAATCATAGAATGCGGCAATTGCTAACATGATTCGGACGGACTTCAGCATCGCTACGGGAGAGAAAGTCTCATCGTAGTCAATCCCTTGAACTTTTCGATAACATTTAGCGACAAGTCGAGCCATATGGATGGTCACATTACCATCCGCGCGAGTCTTCTTCTTAAAGATCCATTTGTTTTCTATGGCGTGCCGATCATCGGGCAAGTCCACTCATGGCTTCAAGCCATTTGTTGGAATTCGGGCCCGCCATTGCTTCTTCATAGTTCGAAGGTTCACCGTTGTCTAACAACATGATTTCCAGGAAAGGGTTGCTGTACCACTCTGGTGCGGAATGTGTCCTTGCAGACCTACGAAGATCAGTAGCCTGTTTTGTGGACTATCACTCACTGTTTTGGGGTCCCGGAGTGATTTCCATGATTTACGAACCCAGGGGTGCGTTTACGTGTCGTTAATAAACACTCGTGGTTTTTGTCGATTCTGACCCGTCTCGTGGACTATTACTCACCGTTTTGGGGTCCCATAGTGATTTCCATGATTGACGAACCCCGGGGTGCGTATACATGTTAGTCATCAACACTCGAAGTTTTGGTCGATTCTGACCCGTTTCGTGGACTATTACTCACCGTTTTGGGGTCCTGAAGCGATTTTCAAAGTTGCTAAACCCCAAGGTGTGCTTACGTGTTAGTTATTAGCACCCGCAGTTTTGGCAGATTTTGGCCTCTTTCGTGGACTATTAGTCACTGTTTTGGGGTCCCGGAGTGATTTTCCAGATTGACGAACCACAGGGTGCCTTTACATGTCGGTCATCAACACTCG
>LR738716.1:7351645-7362580 GCA_902687465.1 Secale cereale
CGGTCATCAACACTCGTAGTTTTGGCCGATTCTGGCCCGTATCCTGGACTATTAATCACCGTTTTGGGGTGCCAAAATGATTTTCGTGGTTGCTGAACCCCGGGGTGCCCTTACATGTCGGTCATCAACACTCGCCGTTTTGGCCTATTCTGGCCCGTTTCATGGGCTATTACTTACTGTTTTGGGGTCCCGAAGCGATTTCCACGATTGACGAACCCCGGGGTGCATTTACGTGTCGGTCATCAACACTCGTAGTTTGATGACCCTCAACCGTAAGGGATCTATTGCAGCGTTTTCGATAAGTAAGAGTGTCGAACCCAACGAGGAGCAGAAGGTATTGATAAGCGATTCCGAGCAAGAAATTACTGCAAGTACTGAAAGATAACTTTTAGGGGTTTTCTCGGTATAAGCAACAGGAATGTAAAGGCAAGAAATGTAAAAGGTACTGAAAGTAACAAGTGGCCCAATCCTTTCTTAGCAAAGGAGAGGCCTAGCAACTGAACTTATAAAGACTAAAGCGTTCTTGAGGACACACGGGAGAGGTAGTCATGTGCTTTCGCCATATTCCGTATCGATACTATGTTATGTGTTGATAAGTGTTGAGAGGGTGGATCTATGCTAGTGCACTCTCTAGACTAAGATTAATGCACTCTTATGATTAAACACCTTTCAAGCATCCGCAAATACAAGATAGAATTTAAGGCAAAAGCCTAACCATAGCAATACGATCGAGGATCCATTATTCCCTTATGCAAAAGTGTGCGAACTGGGGTTCAGGTTTCTGTCACTCCGGCAACCCACCATAAGCATTCTTTATACACAATGTATTCCCCTAGGTCCTTAATAAGGCAAAGTGTTGGGTGTTCGACTCACACAACACCACTAGTAGAATGACAACACAACTGAAATATCAAACAACACATATTACTTCAACAGCATATGACTACTAACAACAAGACTTCCCCCATGTCCTCAAGAACTAAGGTAACTACTCACAAGACATAAAAGAGATCATGATCAGTGGGGATAAATATGTGATAAACAATCTGGACATAGTAATATTTCTCCAACAAAACTCAATAGCATTCACCACAAAGTAGTAATCAACACCGATGGAGTAGAGAGGATAGGTAGTACGAGTTACAACACGAGTTGCGATGGTAAGATGAGATTTGGATGAAGATGGAGATGGTGCTGGTGTTGGGGATGATGTTGATGATGATCTCGATGATGCCCGTGACGATGGTGATGACGATGGCGACGATCTCCCCTTCCGGGAGGTGATCTCCCCGGCGGAATCTGCCCGTCGGAGATGCCCTTTTCTTCTCTGTAGGTTTCCGCCTCGAAGCGGCGGCGGAACTCCGTAAAAAGTCTCGTCCTTAGGGTTTTCGGATGACGGAGAACATATATGCAAAAGGGGGCGACCAGAGGTGGGCCAGGGGCTCCAGGCGCCCCCCCCCCCGGCGCGGCCAGGGGGGGCGCCCCCAGGCCGCCTGGGCACCCTGTGGCCCCCCTCTGACTCCCCTTTTGCGTGTCTTCGTTATTCGTCTGAAAAATACCTCCCGTCAATTTTCAGGTAATTTGGAGGTGTTCTTCTTCAGCAACTCAGCATCCACTTTTTCCTGCTGAATCCTGCGTCTGCTGTTCCGGTATCGGAAAGTTGCAAACTGTGTAAAATAGACCAAAACAACATAAGAACATCATCATAACGTGAAATATATCAATGAATAAGGATAAATTATAATACAAAATAGCGATGCATTTTGGACGTATCAACACCCCCAAGCTTAGGCCTCGCTTGTCCCCAAGCGAATATGAACTCGGTAAACCTGTCCACAAGTTTAGAGAGTGAAGTGTCGATAAATAGAATACGGAGAAGAAGCATCATAGTCTCTTCACCAACTCAAATATCCTCAGCAGCAATCTTCAACTCATAAGGCTCTTATGAAAGAGTGTTAACACTTATATTCGAAAGTAGGACCAATGGAAACTCATTATATCATGGCAAACATGTCCTTTGGTCAAAGAACAACAAATAATTTTAACTTTTGCTCTTATATTTTGATGGAATTAATTGAAGCTGTTTGGAATAACATGTTAATAAGCAAGAGGTAAGAGTGTTAACACAAAGGAAGATATTTGCCTTAGCTGGGTATGACAAACAACTTACTTATCAGATGATAATGTCAACAAGGATATGATATGACAAATCTTAATGCAGCTTTATATGAATGAATCCTTATCAACATCAAACGTCTGCTCTCTTTGGGAAATAGAGGGAAGTAGGAATAACTGACTCATCTTAAAATTAAAAGATAGGCCCTGCTCTAGGGTAGTAGGGAAAGCTCATGTGCTATCCTCAAATCAAACAGAATGAAAACAAGTTTTTGAGAGGTGCATGATTCGTCAACGAATGCTAATAGATAACTCAATTACTTCTTGAACTGGACAAGTTTCGAGGGACGGCTCCCGTATGAGGACGATAACATCCTCTTATTCTCCTTTGTTTATCACTGCCAAAGTTTTCTGATTTCTCATGAACAAAGCGTGAAGGAGGGTTTGTTTGTTATATTATTTTTAAGCCGGGCGCACTCAATGCCAGTTCCTTTTCGTATTATGGGTTTGCACATTATACATGCAATTCCGGGGTGAAGCTTGTCCAACTCAAAAAGGTCATGAATTAGCTACTACTTCCTCATGAGCTAAAGCAGAGGCACAAAATAAAAGATTTTGAACATTTAAGGATAACACATAAATTATATACTTTAGGAGGTGGTAGTGGAGTACCACGAGTAGGTAGGTATGGTGGACTCATATGGAAGGTATTGGCTTAAGGGTATGGACGCACAAGCAGAATTCCGCTTAGTACAGAGTTAGGCTAGCAAAGGTTTTGAGAGAGCAGACAATTGATGATGACTAAGATGCAAAGCAATATAAAGCATGAACATTGAAATAAGCATAACACGTCAAGTTGTCTTCCTTGTCAACATAACACTTCAAGCATAATAACATAAAGGTTTTGGCTATGTTGATACTTTAAGAAAATCATGCTTGTTGTTATGACCAAAGCTATGTTTGCCAAGATTAAATAAAGTTTCATAGCTATACCTGACATAAGGTCAATACTCCCCATAAGAATCATCATATAAGGTCGATTGCGTGAAGAGAATACCGAGTGCAGCAAAAGGAACCGATAAACTTCTCATTAATATTCCATCATAGACGACTCCACACACACGGATACAATTCTTCACCAAAGGGGCGATAGACCTCAATGCACACACCTATCTCATATAATAACCTCCCTAGACGTGATACGACTCTACTTGACTTCTGAAAGACAAAAGGTAAAAGATAAAGATACCGGGCACTCCCCCAAGCTTGGAACAAACCAAGGGAATGCCATTACCCACGAAGATTTCACCCATGCTTGTTGGCGTTAATCACGTAGTCCTTGGCGAAACGCTTCCATGGATATCTTGCTAAAGTCTCTTGTGAGAGGCTCATCTCCTGAATCCTGCATTCAGCACCCAAACTCATGCGCATAAATCTTAGTTCATACTCACAGTTCTGGTTATATAAATCATCAATTTGCCCTTGTATCTCTATAATTCTGTCTTCAGATGCGGCGATTCTTTCCCACATCTCCCTCATCTCCTTCAGAAAGTAGTTCTTCAGCTCGTTGGTGATGTCAAAGTTAGCTTCGACACCACGCTCGGTCATCTTCTTGTACTTGAAGACTTCTTGCTCCACTTCTTCCAGCCTGGCCTGGACGCTCCCCTCCTTGATAGGTCCCTTCAGATCTTCTTGATGAAGGACGCCTTCCTTCATCTGAACAACCTGACGGTGCTTCATTACCTCAGCGAGGTAAGGGTTGATGACGTTGACGACGAATGTGTCCTTGGGGGAACTTGGAGAAGCCATGGCACCTAAATTTAGCTGAAAGATTTCCTGGCAGAAACAGATCGAAGAGAAAACACGCGAAATCGCAAGATACGTTGCCGGAACAACCCGGGCAAATATATAGGAAAAATTTATGCACAGAAAGGAAGGTAACGGACCAAAGCGGGGCCGGAGACGGGCTCCAGGGTGTCCAGGCGGCCTGCCGGCGCGGCCCGGGGGGGCGCGCCAGGGGGGCGCCTGGACTCGCTGGTGGTCGTCTCCGGCTCCACTTCGACTCGGAATTTTACTAATTTTACAAAAACTCGTAATACGGAACTTTTATGATGGTTTGCGATGTTTTCTTACCGTACTACATACCTTTTCTTTATTCTGCTTCTGCTGGCGTCTGAAACAGGGCTGCAACATGTTCTTCGTGGGTGTTGTGTATATTATATTCACATCAACATCGACAGGGTCTCCTGCTATGTAATGTTTAAGTCTTTGCCCATTCACAACTTGAGGTTTGGTACCTTCAAAATTATTAATCTTAATTGCACCAGACCGATAAACTTCTTCAATATCAAATGGTCCTTCCCACCTGGAAAGTAGTTTACCTAGAGAAAACCTGAAACAGGATCTAAACAACAAAACTTTATCACCAACATTAAATTCACGTTTCAGAATCTTCCTATCATGTCACCTTTTTACCTTTTCCTTGAACATTTTAGCGCTCTCGTAAGCTTCACTTCTCCATTCATCTAGAGAAGTCAAGTTCATGAGACGCTTCTCACCAGCTAGTTTTGGGTCAGCGTTAAGCTCTCTAACAGCCCAGAAAGCTTTGTGCTCTAGCTCTAATGGCAAATGGCAAGCCTTGCCATATACCATCTTATAGGGGGACATGCCCATGGGGTTTTTGTAAGCAGTTCTATATGCCCACAAACATCTCCTAATTTATTTGACCAATCCTTCCTATTTCTGTTTACTGTTTTCTGCAAGATTAACTTAATCTCTCTATTGGTGAGCTCAACTTGCCCACTAGTTTGAGGATGATACGGTGAAGCAATTCTATGATTAACGTCGTATTTAGCCAGAGCTTTTCTAAAAGCTCAGTGCGTGAAGTGTTATCCTCCATCGGTCATGAGATACCTTGGTACACCAAACCTAGGAAAAATTACATCTTTAAGCATTTTCAAAGAAGTTTTGTGATCAGCACTTTCAGTGGGGATTGCTTCAACCCACTTGGTCACATAATCAACAGCTACTAAAATGTGAGTGTACTTGTGCGAAGAAGGAAAAGGACCCATAAAGTCAAAACCCCAACAATCGAAAGGTTCAATCACTAGTGAGTAATTCATAGGCATCTCATTCCTTCTACTAATGTTACCAACTCTCTGACATTTATCACAAGCTAAAACATAATTTCTAGCATCTTTAAAGAGAGTAGGCCAATAAAAACCTGATTGAAGAACCTTATGTGCAGTCCTCTCACCGGCATGATGTCCTCCATAGGGACTATCATGACACCGTCGGAGAATGTCCTTCTGCTCATGTTCCGGAATGCATCTTCTCACGATCCCGGCGGGACCTTCTTCGAAAAGATGTGGGTCATCCCAGAAGTAGTGCCTCAAATCATGAAAGAACTTCTTCCTCTGCTGAAATGTTAGACCTGGAGGCAAATACTTCGCAACAATAAAATTAGCATAATCTGCATACCACGGATCGGAAAGAGGTTGTACTTTTACAACGGCAAGTTGCTCGTCGGGAAAACTATCGTTAACGGGAATAGGGTCATGCGGTATATCTTCCATTCTTGAAAGATTGTCCGCTACCGGATTGTCTTCCCCTTTCCTATCAACAATCTGCAAATCAAATTCTTGAAGAAGGAGTACCCATCTGATAAGCCTTGGCTTGGCATCCTTCTTTGTCATAAGATACTTAATGGTAGCATGATCAGTATGAATAATAACTTTGGAATCAACAATATACTGCCTAAACTTATCACAATCAAAAACTACAGCTAAGAATTCCTTCTCTGTAGTAGCATAATTTCTTTGAGCACTATCAAGGGTTTTACTAGCATAATGTATAACATTCAATTTCTTATCAACTCTTTGTCCTAAAACAGCTCCAACAGCAAAATCACTTGCATCACACATAATCTCAAAAGTTAAATTCCAGTCAGGTGGTTGTACTATAGGAGCAGTTATTAAAGCTTTCTTAAGGACTTCAAAAACTTCCTTACAATTTTCATCAAACGCAAAAGGAACATCCTTCTGGAGAAGATTAGTGAGGGGTCTCGAGGTTTTAGAAAATTCTTTAATAAATCTTCTATAAAAACCTGCATGACCGAGAAAACTGAGAATACCTTTGATGTCCCTTGGATAGGGCATCCTCTCAATAGCTTCGATCTTGGCTTTGTCCACTTCAATTCCCCTTTCGGAAATCTTGTGTCCAAGAACAATTCCTTCATTAACCATAAAGTGACACTTCTCCCAGTTGAGTACCAAATTTGTCTCCTCGCATCTCTGCAAAACTTTATTAAGGTTGTGAAGACAATGGTCAAATGAAGTTCCATAGACGGAGAAATCGTCCATGAAGACTTCCATAATATCCCCGCAGAAACCATGAAAGATAGTAGACATACACCTTTGAAAAGTAGTAGGGGCATTACATAAACCAAAAGGCATACGTCTGTAAGCATAAGTACCAAAAGGACAAGTAAAAGTGGTCTTCTCTTGATCGGCAGTGTTAACATGAATTTGAGAGAAGCCAGAATAACCATCGAGATAACAAAAGTGGGTGTTTTTGGATAACCTTTCAAGCATTTGGTCTATGAACGGCAACGGGTAGTGATCCTTCCTGGTTGCCTTGTTCAACTTCCTGTAATCAATACACATTCTATATCCAATAATAATTCTCTGAGGTATTAGTTCATTTTTATCATTAGGAACCACAGTTGTACCTCCTTTCTTAGGAACACAATGTACCGGACTTACCCACTTACTGTCAGCTATAGGGTAGATAATACCGGCGGCTAGAAGCTTGAGAATCTCAGTTCTCACGACATCCATCATCTTCGGGTTCAACAGTCGTTGATGATCAACAACTAGTTTAGCATCAGGCTCAAGGTTGATAGTATGTTGACAGATAGATGGACTAATCCCCTTAAGGTCATCAAGGGTATAGCCAATTGCGCCTCGGTGTTTATGAAGTACTTCCAATAATTGCTCTTCTTCATATCCTGAAAGGTTAGAATTGATAATAACAGGATATACTTTCTTGTCATCTAAATAAGCATACTTGAGCGTATCAGGAAGAGGTTTAAGATCGAACACCGGGTCTTCTTTTGGTTTTGATAAAATTCCCAAAGGTTCAACCGGAAGGTTGTTCTTTAGGATAGCAGGTTGTCTCAAGAATATTTCATCTAGTTCATTTCTTTCCTGCATATGCAAATCATTCTCGTGGTCCTCCATGTATTGCTGCAAAGGGTCATCAGGGGGAATAGCAATAGAGGCAATACTTTCAATAATTTTATCATCACTAGGTAAATCAGTACCACGAGGCTGCTTAGAGAACTTAGAAAAATTAAATTCATATGGCTCACCATCGAATTCAACAGAAACTTTACCTTTCTTGCAATCTATTATAGCTCCACAAGTTCTAAGAAAAGGTCTACCAAAAATGATGGGACAAAAATTGTCCCTGGCTGAACCAAGTACCAGAAAGTCGGTAGGGTATTTTACCTTTCCACATAGGACTTCAACGTCCCTCACAATTCCGATAGGAGAGATAGTTGATCTATTTGCAAGATGAATAGTAACATCAACTTCTTCAAGTTCACAAGGGGAAATCTCACCGATGATTTCTTCATAGAGTGAATAAGGAATAGCACTTGCACTCGATCCCAAATCGCATAGCCCATAATAATTGTGATCTCCTATTTTAACAGATACCACCAGAGTACCTGAAATTGGGCCTTTGTTCTTGGCTGTGACAAGGTTAGTGGAAACAGCACAAAAAGTTATATTGGAATCCAAAACATCATCAGTAGCAAGGTCTTTAATCAATGCAACTTGAGGATCGACCCTGATCTGGTCCTCAGGTTCATCAACTCTTCTCTCACTTTTATTTATGATGCCTGTCACAAGAGAGTGCTCCTTTATCCTCGTGGGAAAAGGAGGCTGTTCATATATAACTGCAGGCAAAATAGGCTCAGCAACATAAATATCAATAGGTGGTTCTTTAAAAGGTGCATGGTGCTGGTCTTTCTTCTTTTTAAAAGAATCAACGTGAGAGGCAAAATTCTTACACAAATCAATCACTAGATGGGAATCAAGACCAATCTTAGAGCAAAAAGTATTGAAGAATCAGTTTCCACATAGCTCTCAATATAATCATGTTCATAATTTATTACGGGTTCAATACCTTTATCAATTTCCCAGTCTTCGGTATTCCTCTGGATTCTTTCAAGGAGATCCCACCTTTCTTCAACACTCTTCTTCTGAAATACCCCACTAGAGGAGGCATCCAGCATCTCCTTATCCTGACGAGAAAGCCTGGCATAAAAATTTGTAAGTATAATTTCCTTGGGAAGCTTATGAATTGGGCATTTGAGCATTAGAGACTTCAATCTCCCCCAAGCTTGAGCAATGCTTTCTCCATCACGAGACCTAAAGTTATATATATAATTCCTGTCTCGATGAATTTCATGAAGAGGATAAAACTTAGTATAAAAGAGAGACATAAGCTCCTGCCAGTCCAGCAAGTGCGGGTTATCGAGAAGCCCATACCAATTTGAAGCTTTATCTATAAGTGATACAACAAACAATTTCCTCATGACAAACTCCCTCGATACACCAGCAAGCTTAAATAATGAACATAGTCCTGACAAATATAGCAAGTGTTCACCGGATGTCTGTCTCCTGCATAACGATTAGCCAAAACATAATTGATAATGCCAGCTGGTATTTTATAAGGCACAATTTCAGTAGGGGGAGGATCAACCACCACAGGTGTGGGGCGTCTTCCCGCAAGCAACGCTCCAATAATTGGGTTATCCAGAAGGACAAAGAGCAGCAATAGCAAAAATAAAAACAGAATTATAAAAAGACTTTCTTACCAGTTTCACTTTAACAATAGCGCTACGCTCCCCGGCAATGGCGCCAGAAAACGGTACTTGATGACCCTCAACCGTAAGGGATCTATTGCATCGTTTTCGATAAGTAAGAGTGTCGAACCCAACGAGGAGCAGAAGGTATTGATAAGCGATTCTGAGCAAGAAATTACTGCAAGCACTGAAATATAACTTTTAGGGGTTTTCTCGGTATAAGCAACAGGAATGTAAAGGCAAGTAATATAAAAGGTACTGAAAGTAACAAGTGGCCCAATCCTTTCTTAGCAAAGGAGGGCCTAGCAACTGAACTTATAAAGACTAAAGCGTTCTTGAGGACACACGGGAGAGGTAGTCATGTGCTTTCGCCATATTCCGTATCGATACTATGTTATGTGTTGATAAGTGTTGAGTGGGTGGATCTATGCTAGTGCACTCTCTAGACTAAGATGAATGCACTCTTATGATTAAACACCTTGCAAGCATCCGAAAATACAAGATAGAATTTAAGGCAAAATCCTAACCATAGCAATACGATCGAGGATCTATTATTCCCTTATGCAAAAGCGTGCGAACTGGGGTTCAGGTTTCTGTCACTCCGGCAACCCACCACAAGCATTCTTTATACACAATGTATTCCCCTAGGTCCTTAATAAGGCGAAGTGTTGGGTGTTCGACTCACACAACACCACTAGTAGAAGGACAACACAACTAAAATATCAAACAACACATATTACTTCAACAGCATATGACTACTAACAACAAGACTTCCCCCATGTCCTCAAGAACTAAGGTAACTACTCACAAGACATAAAAGAGATCATGATCAGTGGGGATAAATATGTGATAAACAATCTGGACATAATAATATTTCTCCAACAAAACTCAATAGCATTCACCACAAAGTAGTAATCAACACCGATGGAGTAGAGAGGATAGGTAGTACGAGTTACAACACGAGTTGCGATGGTAAGATGAGATTTGGATGAAGATGGAGATGGTGCTGGTCTTGGGGATGATGTTGATGATGATCTCGATGATGCCCGTGACGATGGTGATGACGATGGCGACGATCTCCCCTTCCGGGAGGTGATCTCCCCGGCGGAATCTGCCCGCCGGAGATGCCCTTTTCTTCTCTGTAGGTTTCCGCCTTGAAGCGGCGGCGGAACTCCGTAAAAAGTCCCGTCCTTAGGGTTTTCGGAGGACGGAGAACATATATGCAAAAGGGGGCGACCAAAGGTGGGCCAGAGGCTCCAGGCGCCCCCACGCCGCCTGGGCACCCTGTGGCCTCCCTCTGACTCCCCTTTTGCGTGTCTTCGTTATTCGTCTGAAAAATACCTCCCGTCAATTTTCAGGTAATTTGGAGGTGTTCTTCTTCAGCAACTCAGCATCCACTTTTTCCTGCTGAATCCTGCGTCTGCTGTTCCGGTATCGGAAAGTTGCAAACTGTGTAAAATAGACCAAAACAACATAAGAACATCATCATAACGTGAAATATATCAATGAATAAGGATAAATTATAATACAAAATAGTGATGCATTTTGGACGTATCATAGTTTCGGCCATTTCAGACACGTATCGTGGACTATTACTCACCGTTTTGGGGTCCCGGGGCGTTTTTCATGACTTATGAACCCCGAGGTGCGTTTACGTGTCGGTCATCAACACTCATCGTTTTGGCCGATTCTGGCCCGTATCGTGGATTATTACTCACCGTTTTGGGGTCCCGAAACGATTTTCGTGGTTGCTGAACCCCGGGGTGCCCTTACGTGTCGTTCATCAACACTCGTCGTTTTGGCCAATTCTGGCCCGTTTCATGGGCTATTACTTACTGGTTTGGGGTCCCGGAGTGATTCCCACGATTGACGAACCCCGGGGTGCATTTACGTGTCGGTCATCAACACTCGTAGTTTCGGCCATTTCTGACCCATATCGTGGACTA
>LR738716.1:7388920-7400142 GCA_902687465.1 Secale cereale
TACGGATGTACGTAGACATATTTTAGTGTGTAGATTCACTCATTTTGCTTCGTATGTAGTCACTTGTTGGAATCTCTAGAAAGACTTATATTTAGGAACGGAGGAAGTACATCTCATGCACGCTGATTGAATTCATTTAGTAAACACTTTTCATGCACGCTGATTGAATTCAGTTAGAAAATAAATCTCATGCACGCTGAAAGAATTCAGCTACAAGAGAAGGAAAATGATGCATGCTAGGCCTTTTAACGTCATAATGACCTAGACTAAGGGTATCTTCAAGGCGGAACCGTAAACTGCCCGCATATGTCCGGACCACGCTGTACAGACCACGGAAGTCATCCAACACGGGTCTGTACCGATCCGTGGGGCAGTTTGGGCGCATTTTCTCCCTCAAAAACGCGGGGGAGCTTTACGGGAGTCCGAACACCCAAAACGTAGGAATCCGAAACACAGGGCCCATCCAAAACCCTTTCCGAACCCCGCGACTCCATCCTCCTCATTTTCTCTCCTTCCTTCTTTCTCTCTTGCCTTCGCCGCCACTCCATCACTCCGGCCGCCACGGCACACCACTACTGGAACTCTATGTCTCCGTCATCTCCAACGCTCCAGCAAGGCTCCACCCCGCTTCTCCTCCGTCGCAGTTCAACCCCTGTCCTCCGACCTCCCCGCCAGGTACCATCCACTACTACTATATTCACCATGCTCGGCAACTGTTTGATGAATCGCTGGAGCTAAAAATAGTTTTCTCTTCTTCTTTCTAGCAATGGATCGATTCCGATTTGGAGTACATATATGAGCAGTATGTTGAGTTATCCAACGGCTCATCAGACGAGGAGGAGTACTCCGATGAGACTGCGATGCTGCAGACGGTCCTTGAAGACGCGGAGCGTGCGGAGGAGCATGTTCTCAATTTCAAGGGCTCAATCAAGGGTCATCGATTGCTCAACCGCAACAGGGCATTCAACCATTTGACACTAATGGCCGACTACTTTGCCCCCGATGCACTATTCGCCAACCATATTCGCCGGCGTTTTTGAATGCGCAACACGGTCGCACTCCGGATGCTTGCATATGGCACGTCCACTGATTCGTGAGATGAGTACCTATGGATGTTTGATCACATGCGAAGATGCCATGATCAAGTTTGCAGTTGTCGTGGTTGAGGTGTTCGGACCTAAGTGCCTGAGAGAACCAACTGTGTGAGACATCGGGAGGCTCTTGGCAATCTCAAAAGCAAGAGGGTGGCATGTTTGCTTGGATATCTTGACTTCATGCATTAGAAATATGACAACTGCCATAAGGCTTTACAAGGCAAATATCAAGGTCATGTTAAGAAGTCCACCATCATTCTTGAACCAGTTGCATCACATGATCTTTGAATTTGGCACGCTTTCTTTGGGATATGCCCGAGTCTCACAATGACATCAATATGTTGCAGCGATCGCCGTTGTTTGTGGGGCTGACTAAAGGAAAAGCTCCTCCTTGCCACTATATTGTCAATGGACACGAGTATAAGATGGGCTACTATCTTGTTGATGGTATCTATCCTCCATGGGCTACCTTTGTCAGCACCATCTCTAACCCAGTTGGCCGAAAAAATGCTCACTTTGGAGGGCATTTGGAGTGTTGTAGGCCCGTTTTGCTCTGTTCGTGGACCTGATAAACAATACGATCCGGACACCTGGTTGGAGATGATGACATGTTGTGTGATCATTGTATAACATGATCGCCGAGGATGAGGGCAACGATGTTGCCGCAGCTTTAAAATTTGAGAACATGGGTGATCCTATCCAACTTTCAGACCAGAATCCGATCATATTTGAAGAGTTTATTCAATGCATCAACAAATTCGGCATCGACCAACTCACGAGCAGCAGAAGGAAGATCTGATTAAGCATAAGTGAGCGTTTAAAGGGGACTATAATGCTGGGATGTAATATTAGAACTTTTTTAGATTTGAACTACTGCTACATGTGTCTATTTGAACGTATGTACCCTTTGTATCTGGCTATTTGATCACACGGACTTAAAACAAAAATGAGGAAGGCCGGATGTATGCGGCTATGGTTGGATGGCGGCCTCCCACATTCGTGTTCGCGGACTAGTTCCCCCTGTCCGCGGATGGATGCGGGAGGAAATTTGCGGGTTGCCGTTGGAGATGTCCTAGTATTGTTGTATTATAAGTGCATATGTTGTCCATGTTTCCCATATATACATACTCGAGTTTCGCAGGTGAATGGACTAGTGCATGTAATTCTACGAATATCTACTGCCATATCAACTAGATTAATAAGAAACTGCAAATTGACAAACAAGACCAATGCATTACAGAAGGGATAATAGTTGTAAAACCTGGAGAGCTACGCCTTGGGTCCTCCGGATCGAACGCGTTGCTCTCCTCTAGATATTCGGCTGAAGCTGATTTCAATTTTCAATGCCTCATGTTGTTAGTAGAGGAATAATTCTGAAAGGGGTGAATTCTTTTATTTTTTTGACTGGATGATAAACAAGCTAGTATGATTAATTGCCCATACTAAAGCAAAGGAGTATCAATTAACCAACCAATGGCAAAGGGTTGGGGTTAACTGTTGATGACTAGCGTCTAGCTAGGACATATCCCTGTCATGAACAAATCGGCCATGATAAGTTGCCGCCTCTTTCTATACTAATCTTTGTGCAAGTACTTAGCTTTTCCATGGAAAATTTGCTTGCACCTCCATCCACATGGTCCAACAAGGGCAACGTTAAAAAGATTGGCCAGTTAATCCCATCAACTCTTATTTTTCTGCACATGGATGCTCTTCTTCCGTCGTTAATCCCATCATCTCTTACGATAGTTGAACCCCGTCCCATCTTTTGAGACTGTTTGGAGAAAAATCCCATCAACACAACATGTCAACATGCATGCGAAATGAACCCGGTATACTAGCTAGCATGCATAGTTAACTGAATCAAAATTAGCAGTGAGTCTGTCAGGTCTTCAGTCTCCAGTTTTAGGCCGAAAATCAAGAGGCATGTAGTAGCCAGGCTCTTCTTTTCTTTTGCTTTAGTATTACGTTCACAACAAGTGCGCTGCCTGGATTGGTTTAAGTTCAGCTTAATAACGCCACATACAGACTTAGCTTTGTCTTTGGAACGCTGACTGCTGTAGTGTAGTAGTTCATTTCATTTCTGTAACATCAACCAGATCAGTAGGAATGTACTACTAGTACTGCATCTGCATCTGCATGGCATGGATAACAAGATCAAGATCAAGATGATGACGATGGAGCAGCAACAGCTCTCGCTTTCCCCTTTTCCTAATAAAAGATGATGGATGCAACAGTGCACAAATAAAGAAGATTGTTGGTGTTGCTGCGACAAAAGCCTTGATCTATGGATGGATCATAATAAAGACCCCTCCAAATTTTAGGCACAATCCCAAACAAGAAACATTCTTGTCGACTTTCGCAAGCATCTCTCTAGCATACCATAGGTGAGTCACCGAGTAATTAAATTGCACAAAACGCCAACTATTGGAGTCGAATTTGCTCAGAACACCTACCCTTCAGGTTTGCCGATAACACGTATTGTTGTAATCCGTGGAAGATAACTCTAATCAGTTATTTGGTTCTGTTTTACATGATACCTAGTAGGTGTGTCCTACTTGTAAGTGTACACGTGGTGAAAAACATGCCACATCAATTTGCTTGGCCTAACTAAAACTTCTAATATCTCCCAAAACTATGGTCAAAATGAGTTCAATTTTTCAGGATCAATAGTCAATGCATTTATGGTTTTACTTTTATTTTTTGAAATGTTGAATTTTGGATGATTTTTTTTTATTGAGCCATCAAGTTGTCAATATCTCTAAAAACGGTGGTCCAAATAAGCTAAAAAGTTTCCAAATCAGTACTAAGTTCATGGATTTTTTAATCAAAAAATTGCAATGAGCAACTAAAGTTGTGAATATTGGCATTTTGTTTTACGCCACGTGTGCACTTACAAAACTCATCATTTATCATGTCAACATGGTCAAACGATGGATTAGAGCTAACCACAACAGGTTACACCAATAGATGGTGTTTTGTGCAACAAACCTAAAAAGTACATGTCATGTCTTATGTGCAAAATCAACCACAATAGTTGGTGGTTTGTGCAATTTCCTTGTGACAGCTCATCTATTTCTAGCATCGCAATGCCACGAAGGCTACATAGATCCGGCTACTGCTTGCTAGTAACAATAGCCGCCGTGGCGAGAGTACCATCAATGAAAGACATAATTACTCTACTAGGGTGCAGTGATTAGGTGCCCTGATGAATAGTAGTTTCAAGTAAAATGAAAAAAAAGTTGGAAAATTTTGCACTGAAGATGCTCCAATGCGCTGGGTGTGTGCAAAATATCATGGTAAAAAATTGACATACGAGGAGCTCTCGGCAAAAAAGAAACAAATTTCTAGCCTCAGAAACTTTGAGAAAACACTGTTCAGAGCCGATGTTTTCTTGTAGAGCTCCTCGAATGTCATTCCGCCGTGAAAATTTGCATGCACCTAGTGCGTTGGAGCATCTTCAATGCCAAAAAAAATCAGATTTTTTTTAGTTTTGGTATTTTATTTGAATTTACTGTTTATCGGGTATAGATGAG
Source organism: Secale cereale (assembly GCA_902687465.1). Classification (NCBI taxonomy): domain Eukaryota; kingdom Viridiplantae; phylum Streptophyta; class Magnoliopsida; order Poales; family Poaceae; genus Secale; species Secale cereale. The sequence goes on from LR738716.1 coordinate 7,393,548, forward strand.
TGTGGGCTCCGATAACAATTACTGACTTTACTTTACTTTGCGGCGGCGCCGCGCCGCACCGGGGCAACCCCGCCGGCCGCCTCCAGTCGCCACCAGCCGTCCCCCACCTCCCGCCGCCGTCGCCGAGGGCGTCGCAAGCTAAGCCTGCGGGCTGCAGCGGCGGCGGCGGCAATCCTCCTCGGCCCGCGATTGGATCTGGGTGGCGGCGTTCTACTCCGACCGGATCAAGGGCGGTGGGGCGGGCCGGCGGCGACCAGGGTCGGCGTGCTGGAGCCGGGGACGGCGAGATCTCTGCGGCGGCGGCTAGGGCACCCGATTTGGGCACAGATGGCTTCAACGGGCTGCTCCACACGCTGTCGTGCATCTCCGCTGATCCGGTGACGTCAAGCGGCTTCTGGGCTGGACCTGCAACACGAACACGTCGGGGGCTCCGGCCCAAGGTGCGGCTATGGTGGCCATCTCCTTCGCCGGAGCTGGTCGGCCTGACGCTGGATGGGCAGATCTTGAGATCCGTCATCTAGCTCCGGCTGCGAGTCGGGAAGACATAGTTGCCGGTGAAAACCGAGCCGATGGCAGACGATGGCGGCGTTCTGTGTCGTTACCTTGATGAAGGCATCGTCGTGTGACTACCGTCAACCCACTCGTGCTGCTCCGGGGGAAACCCTAGGATCTGGTCTTCCAGGTCGGACGATGGCGGTAATGCGGTGTCGTTTTCTCTCTTGGGAGCATCGTTTGTGGAGCAGCGCTGGAAGACAGAGGCAGGAGGTGGAGCGGCTGGAGCGGCTTCGTCTAGCACGGAGCTTTCGGTGAAGATGTCAAGTCATGCCTGGCTGACAGGTGCTACGCTTTGTCATGCCTGGTCGGCAGGTGCTATGCACGATGGATTCTCCAAAGACTTCAAGTTGTGTCGGCTGGTGGTACCTGGCAGCATGGTGCTGAGGTGTATCAGTGGCGACCGCGACGTGCTCAGTTGTTTGCGCGCAGGGAGGAGGTGCCGTTGGGCGCCGTGGTGGTGTCGACGATAGCTAGACCGAGCAAGGTTGATGCATCAGTACAGTTCTGAAGATGGAGCGGTGGCAGTTGGCGGCGGCGGCCTCTGAGAGCACGCCGGACCAGCGAGACCCATGCCCGGCAGGCGTCCTGGATGGGTTCTCAGGTCTTAGATGTTATGTTTGGCTGCGATGTCTGTTTGGTATTAGACCCAGGTTATCTGCGCCCCTTCATCAACTGGATATGTGTAGCGACATTTTGTTGCTTAGACGGCGGCTTTAGTCTTACTGTGGTATTACTTTGTAAGGTCTTGTGAGAATAATTAATAAAGTGGTCGTATGCATCGCCCAGATGCAGAGGCCGGGGGTCATCCTCCTTTTCTAAAAAAAAAAAACTTTACTTTACTACTGCTCTTTCCCCTTTCTTTCCAAGTTGTGAAATAACTTATGAAGTAGTAGTACCATGGAATGGATGCTGACCATCATTCATTGACAGGGACTTGTTTATATGCTTGATGCCAACACACGCGCACACACACCTGAAGCAAGCAGAAGCTTCTCTTCTTGCATTCATTTATGTATTCGGTCGGGGTGAAAGAAACCATTGCATGCAACACGAGTGGGTAGCTAGCACTAGATTATCAGACAAATGAGATGAAACATTCAGTGCTAGAGATGCGGTGACGACCCTTCTCCTCCTTCTGTGTCTATGTTGATTTCTGCAGTGAGTTGTGGATAGAAAAGGGAGAGAGCTGTTATTCCGTTACTTTAGCTGCCCACAGGAAAGAAAGATGAGAAAGCAGAGCGAGACAGTTTGTTTGGTCTTTGTCCCCCTCTCCCCTCTTCTCTGCTGCACTTGTTCATTTTCCATTTGTTTTTTCTCTGCACTGCAAAATTACTTACATACAGTAAGCATATATTCTGCTTCTAAGAAGCATCTTACATAGTACTTTAATCTATCCAGCTGTTACGCAGAATAACTAGATACTCAAGTTGGTGTTTTTATTTCATACAAGGATGGCCTGGCATGTCCTTCCTTTGGATCTCTTGTGTGGTAATCATATTTAATGGCTAAAATACATGCACCGTCTTTTGCATTGTTTAAAAAGAAATACTCCAATTTGTATGTTATAGATAGCCAAGCTGTTATTTTTTTTAAGAGACTACAGTTGTGACACCGAAGCTCACGCCTTTACCTATTTTTTTAAACTGTTTTTTTGAAAAAGGAGGCGAACCCCGGCCTCTGCATCATAATGATGCATACGGCCATATTATTAAACCAGAATAAGAAACACCCAAGTCTACAATCCAGCACAACTCGCAAAAGGTGCAAACATCTCAGACCAAAACAAAAGGAACATCAAGCCACAACCGACATTGAAGGACTCAGTGACTAAATACCTATCATATTAGTGGACCGTCATCCAAACCAGTTGAAAATATCCCGTCCGACCGTCTCTCATCGGTTGCACCCGGTAACCAAGAGCTCCCTGCATTCCGTATGACCGAGTAACGACCACGTACGGATCCATGCAGTTGCTCGAAAGATGACCGGCAAAAAATTATTTAAGTTTTTACCATTAAAAATTATATCATTCCGGCTGTTTCATATAGCCCAAAGTAAAGCGCATATTCTAATCCGAATACAACTAACTACTCCCGGTACAATCTTGTAGGGTTAAAATCTTTGACTGGGCGGTACAACTAACTACTCCATCCATTCCAAAATACTTGTCGTGGTTTTAATTCAAATCCAGGACAAATATTTTGGAACGGAGGGAGTACTTACTAGGAGTACCGATAGCATGGCAAAGGAGTATAGTAGTATCACTAACCATTGGGAAATGGGTTCAAGTCAACTCTTTGTGTTGGTGACTAGGATGCTTCTCTGTCATGAACAAATCATGCATGATAAGTTGCTTATCCGTTCTACCTTCTTCTCTTTTTCTTCCATGGAAATGTTGCACCTCCATCCACATGCTAAAAAGATGGTCAGATCAAAACGACAAACGCATCGATCATGCGAGATGAATGACAGACGCATCAATCAGACGCGTCGGTCAGCATGCAGGCTTGAGTGACCATTGTCCATCTTTCTCATCACATTGAGAGTTCGATGAGGTGAAGCTGGTTTCAAGGGCTCACTCTTTTGTTGCTACTAGTACTGCACTGATTTACAATGGTGAAAATGTTTGACCGGGCGCGGTACATGTAACTAGCTACTTACTAGGAGTAATTACTCATTGCAAAGGAGTAGTATTATTCAATCAACCAACCAATGGCGTTGGGTTGTGGTCAACTCTTGAGGACTAGGATTAGGACACATCTCTGTCATGAACGAATCCATGATAAGTTGCCACTACCTCCTTTTTTTTTCCATGGAAAATTGCATCTCCACATTGTTGATCCAAGGGGACCTACGGTGTAAAGATGAGAAATTGATTAAGAGGCCTGCTTCGGTAGACCCCCCCTCCACAAACCGTATAAGGGTGGTATAGTCATTTCATGAAACCGTATACTCATACGCTTATGTGACACATACGAGACATCATACCCACTTTTTTTAATTAAATTTCAAAAAATAGCGCAGGCATCAGATGTCGAACTCAAGACCTCTTGGTCTGAGGAAAACCACATTAACCAACTAGAACAACTTAATGCTTGTATGTTTTTACTTCTTTTTTTGTTTTCTTCTACTTCAGTTCGCGGCTGGGCTGGCCCATTGTTGAATCGGTACTGTTATCACCATTTCTTTTTCGTTTTTTCTATTTGTTTTTCTCATTTTTGTTTCTTTTTATTTTCTAAAAAAAATTCACACTTATTGTTTTTTGAATTAAAAATCGCTTTCTAAAATTTTGTACATAAAGTACATGTATTCGCTTTTTAAGAAAATAGTACAAATATATCCAAAAATTGTTTGTTTAAATAGAAATGCTCACATCAATATGATAAATTTCTGAACATCTTTAAAATAGAAAAATGTTTGTTTATTGTTTAGTTAAATAGGAACATGCTCACATAAAAGAACTAGACACTTTTAAAGTTTCTGAGCATCTGTTAAATATAAAAAGAAAAAGTAAAATAAATCATTCAGCGACCGGTTTTCTGTTATTTTTTGTTTATTTTCATTCTTGTTGTTTTTCGTTTTTATTCTTTTTTTTTCAAAAAATACTCACATAAATAAAATGGACCCAAATTTCTTCCACACGCTAGTATCACCATGTCAAGCATCCATGATAAGTTTCATTGAATTCTGACCTTTTATACATTTTCTAGGGTTTTCGTAGTGAAAACCCCTAAAACACTAGCCGAACTTGACGCAACATGCGTTCGTGTCCAAATTTCTTCAAAATTTCGATGGAGGCGTGCCATGAGCATGCTCACATGCTGGCAAAAATTGATGTCATTTCATGCATGACAAGAAGCACACCATGTTCAAAGCCGGTGGTTTGAGTAGGCCGGTAGGGCAAGTCTGGTTGCACTTTTTTTCACACCAATAAAATAAAACCAATTTTTTCGAAACACTAATATCACCATGCAAAGCATCCATGATAATTTTAATTGAGTTCCGACTTTTTATGCATTTACTACGGTTTTCCCGCGAAAAAAAAAATCCTAAAACACTAACCGAACGTGACACAATGTGTGTTAGGTATCCGAATTCCTTCAAATTTTGCATGAAGGCCAGCCATGAGCATGGCCACATACTGACAAGTTTTGGTGTCATTTCGTGCATGGCAAGAAGCATATCATGTTCAAAGGTGATGGCTCGGGTAGGCTGGTAGGGCAAGTCTGGGTGCACTTTTTTCACATCAATAAAATGAACTCAAATTTGTTTCACACACTAGTATCACCATGCCAAGCATCCAAGATAAATTTCAAAGAACGCTCATTAAGAAAGAGGAGGGAGTTTAATTACAACTTGATCATTGACTTTTAGATAATTTTTAAAATAAATAATTAGGAATTCAAGAAAATTCACAAAAAAATTAAAAAGTCCACTGGATTTTAAGAAAGCTCATTGATTAGAAAAAGTAAAACAAGACTTCATCAAATTTGGGAAAAGTTCACAAATTCGGATAAAAAAATCATTAATTTAAAAAATCAAAATAAAAGAACCATTTTAAATAAAACTTTACCGATTTTGTAAAAAATACATTATTTTTTTAAAAAGTTCATTGATTTTTAAAATCAAATTCATCATTTTTATAAAAATTTCAATTTTTTTAAAATCACAGATTTGAGATATAGTACACGAATTTGGGGGGAAAACCTCACCATTTTGGGAAAAAAAAATGCACCCACTTTGAAGAAAAATTAACGACTTCGAATTTTTTTCTTCATTTTTGAAAAAAATCACGAATTTTAAAATCTTTACGCATTTAAGAAAGAAAAGGGAAACAAATAAAGAAAAGGAAAAAATAAAGAGGAAAAGAAAACCGAACAGAATATAGTGCGCTTTACCGGTGTTCTATTATTAGTCAAAAAAATAATCCAGCACAAGCTGTTTAGTTGCTCAGTTGGTTAGTGCGCCTGTGCTAATCCCTGCTGGAGGGAGGTTCGAATCCTCTTCGGCACTTATTTAATTTTTGCTGTTTTAGAAAAATAAAAAACATGATGCATGGGCCGATCCAGCGCGGGAGGATGCCAGCTTTCATTCATGGACTAAAAAAAAGTTTAGCGTATATATACGGCGAAGAATTTATAAATATGACTATCATGCCCCTTCCTATGAAAAGGTACGGGCTAATCTGAGCCGTCTTTGTGTTTAGGGGGGTCTATCGAAGCACAAGTGATTAATTATATGATGAAGAAAAAATGATAGACACGTCACACGGAATGGATGCAGCCATGTTTTACGTGGAGATCAAGAGGCAGACCACCACTTAGTCTTCTTCTTTTCTCTTCCGTGTCTCGAGTTTAGTTGGATTATTAATTGAGTTTGAATACCTTTTGTCTCTTAGAATAGTGCCCGAGTTGCTGCTCGTCATGTGTCCCCTCCCTTGGAATGGAAAACTTGTTCCCTATATTCTTGGGCGAGGTGATATTTTCATTATTATTTTAGCTTACTAAGATCGACAAGAATGTAGTAGCACTGCAGATCGACGGCCAAGACCACTACATTGATAACGGGACATTGATAACATTGCGCACATATTTTTATTAGGATGAAAGCCCTCGATGAGTGGATGATAAGATCCCAAGTTGCCACATTCCACAAGAAGAAACATTCTTGTCAACTTTCGCAAGCATCTATCAACCATGGCACATCACGCCGGGGTTCCTCAATCGTGGAAATCACCCCGGGACCCCAAACAGTGAGTAATAGTCCACGAAACCGGCCAGACGCGGCCAAAACCACGAGTGTTGATGACCGACACGTGAACGCACCCCGGGGTTCCTCAATCGTGGAAATCACGTCGGGACCCCAAAACAGTGAGTAATAGTCTACGAAGCGGGCCAGAATCAGCCAAAACCACGATAGTTGCTGACCGACACCTAAACGCAACCCGACGTTCCTCAATCGTGGAAATCACCCAGGGAGCCCAAAACAGTGAGTAATAGTCCACGAAACGGCCCAGAATCGGCTAAAACCACGAGTGTTG
>LR738716.1:7415568-7459119 GCA_902687465.1 Secale cereale
TATTTTGCCATGTCTTTTTGTAGTGCTACATGGCAACTGCCTAGTGTTAGTAGGTGGCAACTACTAAAATTTTCAAATCATGGCAACTGTAGTAGTCCAGATCATACATGACAACAGCTGCAGTTGTCCAAAAATGGCATCTGCCACTTGACCTGAGATGGCAACTGCAGTTGAGCAACCATGACTACTGTAGTTCAGCAACATGGCAACCGCAGTTAAACGAACATGGAAGAGGGTCCAGACCATGGCAACTGCGGTGACGCGTGGTAACTGTCACGCGAAACGTGCGGGACCATGAGGTACGGGCATGTGGACGTTATATATTTTGCCCAGACGTAGACGCGTGGAAGGAACCGCGAGGCAAAAGATTAGACGTGTGGGCACTACTTGTTTTGCCCACACGTAGACGTATGGAAACGTGTGGACAGATCCCTTAACACCGACCGCGTGGACGTTATCGGGACCTTTTTTTTGCGGGTGATCCGTCTGGTCTTCCTGACCACGCAAAACTATATCGAGAATCAAGTAGTACGTCCAGGCCTGAAAACGCATTTCACCAGCCATGTGCAGCTCTGTACAAAAACCTTACAGTTTGGAGAGGACAGCATCTCTCTCCGAGACAAAGAAGCAAAGCTTTCCTCCCCCGCATCCACACAACGCAATCACCATGGCGCCAAGCAGCACCAACCGCGGCGTGGTCCTCCTACCGCTGCCCTACCAAGGCCACATCAACCCCATGCTCCGCCTCGCCGCCGCGCTGCACTCCCGCGGCCTCGCGGTCACCATCCTCCACCCGGAGACCCGCGCGCCGGACCGCCGGAAGCTCCCGGCCGACTACCGCCTGGTCACCATCCCGGACAACATACCGCCGGAGCTTGCCGCGTCCGAGTGTTGAATATATTTGTATAGGCAATATATCGCATGTATATGTAGGATCATTTCCTACCTAGTCCCGCCTCTAGTTTCCTTGTATAGCCGAGGCCGTGGACCACTCCTTGTATATATATACGTGCGTTTATGCACCCAAATCAATTGAGAGTTGCATTGCCAAACAATATGGTATCAGTTTCCTTTCCACGATCCTATTCCTAAAGCTTCCGCTCCTGCCGCCGCCGCGCCCCTAGGCCGCCGCCGCCGCACCACCGCCGCCGCGCCTCTAGTCGCGCCGCCGCCACACTCCTCCCGCCGCCGCTGCCTCCATACAGCCGCCGCACCTCCTCCCCGCTGCCGCTGCTTTCTTTCAGCCGCCGCACCACCACCTCCCTTCATCGCCATGGCCTCACCAAGATCATCCGCCTCCGGCTCCAACCCATTCGCCGGCCCCGATCCCGTCATCATCCGCGACATTGACATCCACCGCCGCGTCCCCGTGTGCCTTGATCACTCCACCTCCGCCTACTATGCCTGAAAGACATACTTCAATCTAGTGTTCCGCGAGTATCATCTCCATGATCACGTCGACGGTTCCGTTGATTCCAGCCGCATGCATGATGATGCTGAGTGGATGACCATCGATGCTACACTCATTCGTTGGTTCTACCTCACCATCTCCCGCGATCTCTTCCACACGGTGGTCACCGACGGGATGACGCCCTCGCCGTTTGGACCAAACTCAACGGGCTCTTCACCGACAACCAACTCCAACGCCGGGTTTTTCTTCAGCAAGAATTTTTTGGGTCTCATCAACTTGATTCGTCTATCGATGATTTTTGCATGCGTCTCAAGAAACTTGCAGATGAGCTCCGTGACCTTGGCGAGATCATCTCCGACGAACTCCTCCTCAGCACTCTCACCGCCGGGCTCAATGAGGAATTCGGCAACGCCGCTTCAAACCTCACCTTGATCCCGGAGCCGACTTTTCCGAAGGTCGTGGCTTATTTGCGGTTGGAAGAGCGTCGCATGAAGATGGCCAAAGCCAGGGCCACCCACACCGCCCTCCACGCTGGGACGTCCCGCGGCGGTCCGCCACCGCCGTCCTCCCAGGCGCCTCCGGCACCGCGGTTCCCTCCACCGGCGGCCACCTATGGCCAGTACCCGCACCCCGCGGCGGGCTTTCCCCAGCCACCGGCGCCCCAGCCTGCCCCCTCTGATCGCCGCCGTGGTGGGCGTCGCGGTCGGAAGGGCAACGGCCAGGGCGGTCCGCCCCGTCAGCAGCAGGCCGCCGCGCCCTGGGCCGCGGCCCAAAACCCATGGACGGGGCTGGTCCATGCGTACAGCATGCCTGTACCCCGCCCGCCCGCTCCTGGCCTTCTGGGCCCGCGCCCGGCCTCTCATCAGGCGATGTTCGCCGCTCCCCAGGCGCCGTACGCAGCGCTCCCGCCAGCGCCGTACGTCGCGCCCCCTCCGGCGCCCCATGCCGCGGCGCCCTACGCCGCACTGCCGCCGACTTCCTACACCGCGGCGCCATACGCCGCCCAGCCTTCGGCGCCTCCTCTTCCGCCGGCTCCGTGGGATCCCGCACTGCTTGCGGCTCTTCACTCCGCCCCCTCGCCGGCCAACTATACGGGTGGCGGCGACTGGTATATGGACACCGGCGCCACCGCTCATATGGCTGCCAACCCTGGTACTCTTCATACCTCATATCCAGTTGCCACTTCCAACCGTATTACTCTCGGTGATGGATCATCACTTCCCATTACGCATATAGGCCATGCTTATTTTCCATCTACATCCACACCGATATCTTTGTCTAACATACTTGTGTCTCCCCATCTCATTAAAAATCTTGTTTCCGTTCGTTCTCTTACTCGTGACAATCCCGTTACCGTTGAATTTGACATGTGTGGTTTTTCTGTCAAGGATGCCCGTACCCGGATGGTGCTTCACCGATGTGATAGCCCCGACGAGCTCTACCCGGTCCACCCACCCACCTCCACCAACACCTCTCCGGTCGCCCTCTCCGTCGGTGTGGACCTCTGGCACGCTCGGTTGGGCCATCCCAACGACACCACTCTTCGTCATATTCTTCGGAGTTTTTCCTTCACTTGTAATAAGACCGACGGTCACACTTGTCATGCATGTCGTCTAGGCAAACATACTCGTCTTCCTTTTGGCACGTCATCCTCGGTTGCATCGTATCCGTTTGAACTACTTCATAGTGATGTGTGGACTTCTCCAGTTGCGAGTAATACAGGCTATATTTACTATCTCGTCATTTTGGATGATTTTTCGCACTATGTGTGGACCTTCCCGTTACGGCGGAAATCCGACGTTCTTTCCACTCTCACCGTATTTTATTCATATGTCATCACACAGTTTGGTCGCCCCATCCATGCCATCCAAACCGATAATGGGAAGGAATTCGACAACCTTGCGGTTCGCAATCTCCTCGCCACACATGGGACGATTTTTCGTCTCACTTGCCCCTATACCTCGCAACAAAACGGGCGGGCCGAACGGGTCCTACGCACTCTTAACGATTGCGTTCGCACCCTACTATTCCATGCTAATGTGCCACCCCGTTTCTGGCCCGACGCCCTCGCCACCGCATCACTTCTTATCAACATTCGGCCATGTCGTGTTCGCGGCAACTTTGCACCGCACCACCTGCTTTTTGGGAGCCCACCATCTTACGACGATCTTCGCATCTTTGGGTGCCTCTGCTACCCTAGCATCGCCTCCTCCACCCCTCATAAGCTAGCTCCACGCTCTCTCGCATGCATCTTCTTGGGTTACCCTCCCAACACCAAGGGCTACCGATGCTACGACCCGATCTCCCATCGTGTTTTCACATCTAGACACGTTTACTTTGATGAAAGGGTTTTTCCGTTTCAGCAGGTGCCACCGTCTGACTCCTCGACGACTACACCACCGGCTCCTGGACCATCGACATCGGGCTCTCTTGGTGTGCATGCGCGCCCTCGAGCCCACCTTGGGCCGCCTCCCGGCTTTGGCCCGCTGCCCCGCTCGACGGCTACGAGCTCGAGGCCCAGCCCCGCGGCTTCGGTCGACACTCCGGCGTCCCCGACGTCCGCCTCCGCAGCGACGGCTGCGTCGGCGCCTGCATCACCCTCCGTCGGCTCTCCCGCGCCGGCTTCTCCAGCGGCCTCAGCCGCAACGACCGCGCCGGCCTCTCCGGCGGCCTCGGCCGCGCCGACCACGCCGGCCTTCCCTACGCCCGGGTCGGCCTCCTCAGCACCCGGGTCATCCGGGTCCGCGCCGGTCTCTTCGGCGCCCTCGGACAGTTCGGCCGCAGCGGGCTCTTCATCGGCCTCGCCCGCTGCCGCCCCGGACTCTCCACCTCACCGCATGGTGACTCGCGCCCGGACTGGAGCGCTCCGCCCGAGTCAGTGGTACTCCGCCGACGAGTACCTTCTCGCGGCCTCCACCTCGACACCCTCACCTCTCCCATCGTCGGCTCGAGCGGCTCTTCGTGACCCTCATTGGCTCGCCGCGATGCAGGAGGAGTTTGATGCGCTTCAGCGCAACCGCACCTGGCAGCTGGTGCCTCGGTCGCCGCATGCTAATGTGATCAGCGGCAAGTGGGTCTTTCGGCACAAGACTCGACCTGACGGGACCCTCGAGCGATACAAGGCTCGTTGGGTCGTTCGCGGTTTCCGCCAGCGTGCGGGTGTGGACTTCACCGACACTTTCGCCCCGGTTGTCAAACCGGGCACCATCCGCACCGTCCTGCAGCTGGCGGTCTCTCGCGCCTGGCCCGTCCACCAGATGGATGTCTCCAACGCGTTTCTTCATGGCCATCTTACCGAGCAGGTCTACTGCCAGCAGCCTATCGGCTTCGTCGACGCCACCCAGCCGGATCACGTGTGCCTGCTCTCGCGCTCGCTCTATGGGCTCAAGCAGGCCCCTCGTGCATGGTACCAGCGTATTGCCGCCTTCCTTCAGCAGCTTGGTTTCCAAGCTACTCGCTCGGATGCTTCTCTGTTCGTGTACCAGCACACCAGTGGGACGGCCTATCTACTGCTCTACGTCGACGACATCATCCTGACCGCTTCCTCGGCCGAGCTTCTTCGCCAGCTCACAGCTCGCCTCGGCACCGAGTTTGCCATGAAGGACCTTGGTCCTTTGCACTACTTCCTCGGGATCGAGGTGGTACGGCGTGCCGATGGGTTCTTTCTTCATCAGCAGCAGTACGCCCACGAGTTGCTCGAGCGCGCCGGCATGCTTAATTGCAAGCCTGCACCTACGCCTATCGACACGAAGGCCAAGGTCTCCGCTCTTGAGGGTACTCCGGCACCGGATGCCGCCTTCTACAGGTCCATCGTTGGTGCTCTTCAGTACTTGACGCTCACTCGGCCCGACTTGCAGTATGCCGTCCAGCAGGTGTGCCTCCATATGCACGCTCCGCGTGACTCTCACTGGTCCCTGGTGAAGAGGATCCTTCGTTACATCTGCGGCACCATGGCTCTGGGCCTCACGCTGACAGCGTCATCCTCCACCGACCTGGTGGCCTACTCAGACGCCGACTGGGCTGGCTGCCCCGACACTCGCCGCTCCACCTCCGGCTATTGCGTCTACCTCGGGCCCTCTCTCATATCGTGGTCGTCTAAACGACAACCCACGGTGTCCAGATCGAGCGCCGAGGCTGAGTATCGCGTTGTGGCCAATGCTGTGGCCGAGTGCTCCTGGTTGCGGCAGCTTCTCCAGGAGTTGCATCTCGGTGTGGCCAAGGCCACCGTTGTCTACTGCGACAACGTTTCTGCAGTCTACCTCTCCGCCAACCCCGTTCATCATCGTCGCACGAAGCACATCGAGCTCGACATCCACTTCGTGCGTGAGCAGGTGGCTCTCGGACACATACGAGTCTTGCATGTTCCCACTGCTCAGCAATTCGCCGATGTTATGACCAAGGGTTTACCGACGACTCAGTTCGAGGAGTTTCGGTCCAGTCTATGCGTCACAGATGCCGTATCGACTGCGGGGGGGTGTTGAATATATTTGTATAGGCAATATATCGCATGTATATGTAGGATCATTTCCTACCTAGTCCCGCCTCTAGTTTCCTTGTATAGCCGAGGCCGTGGACCACTCCTTGTATATATATACGTGCGTGTATGCACCCAAATCAATTGAGAGTTGCATTGCCAAACAATACCGAGGACATCGCGTCGTTCGTCTTCGCGCTCAACGAGAACTGCGCGGCGCCGTTCCGGGACTACCTTGCCGGCGCCCTGAGGGCGGAGGAGGGGGAGGAGGGGGAGGACGGCCGCGTCGCCTTCGTGGTGGCCGACGTCGACTGGTTCGCGCCGCTCTCCGTGGCCAGGGAGCTGGGCGTGGCCGCTCTGGCCCTCATGACCAGCAGCGCCGCCAGGCTCCTGGTGTACTTGGCGTACCCAAGGCTGTGCCACAACGGCTACTTGCCCGTCCAAGGTAAATACCAAATCGCCATTGTTGTCTTCTTAGTTTGGAGTTTTGAGGTCTAAGCTTTTTTCAGTTCGTCCAACGAAAGGAATTTATATTTGATGGATAGCAATAATGTCTGGTTTCACATCGTAGCTAGGTTCGTTCTCGGAAACAACAACATTATTAACCAGCGTTGCTAGATCCGAATCGTCGGTAACAAAACAGCGTTGCTAGTACTTGCTACTTGCAATTTTTAAGTACAACCTGACGTGTCCCGCCAATTAAAAAATACAACATGAACATGACATGAATATACTACCCTCCGTCCGTAAATACTTGTCGGAGAAATGAATGTATCTAGATATAGTTTAGTTCTAGATACATCCATTTTTCCGACAAGTATTTCTGGACAAAAGGAGTACAAAACTAAGGATATGGTGGTCAAAGATAAGGTTGTGAGTGTGACCCCCCAAACACCACCTAATCACGCACCCACTCAATCAGACACGGGTCCGTGGGTGTGGTACGATCATCGAATAATATAAGAGAAACAAAAATAGAAAATGAAGTAGGTACATTCCAAAAATAATAAGACAGGTAAGATGCGATCTACGATCTAATTAATCGACATTGTCAATTAAGTTTTCTTACAAACGTCCTAAGAAAAAACAAGTTCGTAGAATATGAAAATGGTTATCCTTATCTTTGGTCTACATCAAACCAATGTATCTGATAAAACCAGAAGTTGCAAGAAACGAGCCTAGCTCATTTTTGTTTTTGCAAGGGAAGTGGATGCATGTACAACCCCATTGGTTCAAGTCCCCGTGATTGCCAGTTTGGATTCATATTCCTTCACAAGAAAAATTGTTGTAGACCTACTTTAATGCCTCCCGAGCGCAAAATTCGGTTCATAATTTGACAAAAATGAAATCAATGTAATTTCCAATAATCAAATTCATCCCTTTGGTTAGACATGAGCGGGAATTACGGACCCTCTGTCGGGGCGACCGGGAGGCGACCGGGAGGTGAGAGAGAGACGATCCTGCCGCCGGCAAGATCCCAGGAACTAAGGGGGAGAAATCAGCCGGGGCATGGTGGAACGAAAGCGGGGGAGGAGATTGACCCGCTGGGATTGCGCGAGGCATGGTCCAGAACCAGGAAAGCGATCAAGCAGTTTGCGGAGAAAAGGAAACCCCATGATGGGGATCGGAAGATCCCGGGGAGCGGGATCGTGGGTATGGATGAAGGCGCGATAAGGAGGATCAGAGGACGAATGCAAGAGATGAGAGAAGATCTGAAGAACGGCCTAGGAGACCTTGTGCGCCTCCAGAAGTCACCGGGGAAAGAGGGCTCATCGGCGAAGGATCCTCCAGATAAGGGCGGCGGGATTACAAGATCAAGCAAGGAGGAGGGAGAGGGATCCCGGCAAGGAGGGAAAGAATCAAAGTTTCCAATGGCTGATGCGATACATCTGGGATCTGATCCTGGGTGGACAGGCATAAAAGGATCGGAACGCGGAGGATTAACCACGCGGATCACCCAGGCCCTGCTCGCAAACTCACAGCCTCAGGCAATGGCGGGGAGGGAGAACCAGAAGAACAAGACCATCGTGGAGTCCATGGGTGAGGCACCACGCGCTGGCGACGGCAGCAACACCGCGCGGGTGCTTCTCCGGGGCGACTCATCCAGATCCCAGGGGGGGAGGGCGTCTCTGAGGAGACTAGGCGCCGGCGGCGACACCATCACTCCCAGGTTCCCAATCGACCTGGGGAGGAGGAGGGATGATGTGGTAGAACTCGACCTAACGAAGGAGAGGGCCGCCATGAAAACCCGTTGGATTGCTGTAGGGCTCTACTTTTCGCCTCTGCCCTATAGCAATGAGGGCCTCTTCGGCAAGCTGAAGAACAAGTGGGGGCTCCGCGGCCACCTAGACTACAAGCCTCTCAAGAACAATCGCTTCCTTCTCGAGTTCGAGCGGGAGGGGGACCGACGCTTCATCCTCGACAACGGCCCATGGACGTACAATGGTGATGCCTTCCTGATGGTGGCGTACGACGGCAGCTCACCGCCGGGCGACGTGGAGGTCGCCTATATGCCTATATGGGCGCGTATCCACGACGTCCCCCCGGTCATGCTGGACGAAGGGGTGGCTTGGAAGCTTGGGGCTATGCTGGGTGAGGTTCTTGAGGTGGACACGAACAGAAGTGGTAAGATCTGGGGAGACTTTATTAGAGTTAGGGTGAACCATGATGTAGATGAGCCCCTCCAGAACAAAATCACGTCCCATGATAAACCTAGGAATGAGCTGTTCTTTTTAGAGGTGAAGTATGAAAGAGTCCCTAGGTTCTGTGGGTTTTGTGGCTATCTTGGGCATGGCCAACGCGACTGTAAGTTGCCAGTGAACCTCCAAGAGATGAGGTACACGGCAACAATGCGCGCCTCCCCATTCAAAAAGAGTAACAGTAGGGGAGGGTACATTGCTCCGGTTGCGAGCAGTGCCAGGCGGCTACTCAGTTTCGGGAGAGAAGTGCTCCAGAGGGACACAACCAGTCCGACTGAACATGCGGACGGGAGGATCTCGGTGGAGGTCCTTGCAAATCCACTGGTGCAGGCAGCAATAGCTGCGGTTAGTGCACTAAAGGTTTCAGACGGGGGCTCCTCGTCCCTCCCGCGGCTGGCACCCTCTGAACCGCTGCACGCCAGAGAAATGGTGGAGGATGGGATGCAGATTAAGATGAACCTAGACCATGGATGCACACAGACTGAAGAGGAGCTTGTGGGGGACGACATCCTGACTGATCCACACCAGAAAATTGCAGAAACACAGTTCGTCGAGGAAACGGCCGAGGAGGACCTGCCCTTCCCGCCTGGGTTCGGGCCCGTGGCCAAATTTACAAAGGCAATGGCCGGCGCCCCTCCACCAACTATGGCCTCGGTCACTGTGATAGGTGCTGCGGACAAATCCGGGGACCTGAATGGCAACAGAAGGGCAGCTGCAGGTGCAGATCAGATGGTGTCTGTTCTTGGGAAGAGGGGTGACAGAGAGGAGGAACATGAAGAACCAGTGGATACAGAGGAAAAGGGTGATAGTAAGGAACAGAAGAAGAAGATCAAGGGTACTGCTGAGGTGGAGGATAGGAAGGGAAGGAGGAACGTGGACGACATGGAAGCAACCGGAACAGGGGCTCCCGGTAAACTGGTGGGTGCTAATGACGGCGCCCACCAGGAGCCATGACGATCATGGCTTGGAACTGTCGAGGCCTCGGGCAACCTCGCACAGTTCAGGAGCTGGTGTGTCTTGTGCACACCTACAAGCCCAAGCTCGTCTTCATATCTGAAACACGGCAAAGCAATAAGTACGTTAGCAACTTGAAGTGGAGGCTCGGCCTCCGTCACTGTATCACGCAACCCGGCACTGGAAAAGGTGCCGGCATTGCCCTATTTTATGATGAAAGTGTTGAAATAAAGAAGATAGCCGTGGGGGCGAGGTATATCGATGTGTTGATCCGCTTGAACCCTCAAGGCTTACAATGGAGAGGGACATTTGTCTATGGAGAACCAAAAGCCCATGAACGCCACCATATGTGGACTCTACTCAAGAGGATAAAAAATACTAGTGATCTGCCTTGGCTAATGATGGGGGACTTCAACGAAACAATGTGGCAATCTGAACATTACTCTACTGCTAAAAGATCTGAGAAGAACATGGAGAACTTTCGGAAGGTTCTGTCGGAATGTAACCTGTTTGATATGGGCTTCAAAGGACCAGGGTGGACATTCAATAACAAGCAGGCTGGGCACTCGAACGTTCGCGCACGATTGGATAGATGTGTGGCAGCCCCGGAATGGTCAGGCCACTTTAAAAATGCTTCAGTGGAACATATATGTTCGTCTAGATCGGACCACCTTCCCATTCTTCTGAGAGTTGGAAGCAAGATGGAATGGAGACCAAGGGATCATAGAAAAAGAAATACCTTCAGATATGAACAAATGTGGGAACGTGCTGAATCTCTGCAAAATACTATAGCCACGGCATGGAAGGTTGATGGGCCGGCTAGTAACCTGCAGCAAATTTGCTCAAAACTTAAACACATGCAGGAGGATCTTCGTGGCTGGGCGGAAAGAGACTTTGGCTCGGTCGTAAAAAAGACGGCAGAAATTAGAGCCAAACTCAAGAGGACTTGGAGCTCGACTCCCTCACCTGAACAGCAAGAAAAAGCAGATTTCCTAGCCCGAGAGTTGGATGAACTGCTACTCAGGGAGGAACTCATGTGGAGGCAGCGTTCGCGAGCCACATACCTTAGAGAGGGAGACAAGAATACTAAGTGGTTCAAGCAGAAAGCGACATGGAGAAGGAAGAAAAACACAATAGAAAAACTGAGAGATGCAAATGGTGCCTGGGTAGGGGACAAGAGTGGTATACAAGAAATGACAAACACTTTCTTCAAAAAATTGTATGAGAAAGAAGAAGGGGTCGATCCAACGGAAATTTTGGACCTGATTGCGGCCAGAGTAAGCAATGATATGAATGACATGCTGACCAAACCTTTCTCTGCGATGGAAATCAGTGATTCTCTATTCCAAATAGGCCCCCTCAAAGCTCCAGGGCCTGATGGTTTCCCGGCGCGCTTCTTCCAAAGAAACTGGGGAGAAATGAAAGATGATATTATAAGAGGGGTTTTAGAGTTCTTTGAGAGTGGTGTCCTCCCAGAAGGTCTCAATGACACTGTGATCGTTCTAATTCCAAAAGGAAAAGACCCATAGTCGTTGAAGGATTTCAGACCTATTAGCCTATGCAATGTCATCTACAAAGTGGTGTCCAAGTGTCTCGTCAACCGCTTGAGACCGATTCTAGACGAAATCATCTCGGAGACACAAAGTGCCTTTATCCCGGGGAGGATGATCACGGACAATGCCATTATAGCGTTTGAGTGCTTTCATAAAATCCAGCACAATAGGAATGCCAGAGACAGCTACTGCGCATACAAACTGGACCTAGCCAAAGCGTACGACAGGGTGGATTGGAACTTCCTGGAAGGGGTACTTCAGAGATTTGGTTTTTGCAGTAAATGGACGAATTGGGTGATGCAATGTGTACGATCCGTAAGATATACAGTGAGATGCAATGGGGAATTGTTGGAACCGTTTATCCCACTCAGAGGCCTGCGACAAGGTGACCCTCTCAGCCCATACCTCTTCCTCTTTGTCGCAGATGGATTAGTGCACCTGTTAAGAAAGGAATTGATGCAGAACAACTTGACACCTATTAAGATTGCGAGAAACAGCCCAGGAATCTCCAATCTCCTCTTTGCAGATGATAGCTTGGTCTTTTTCAAAGCCACAACGGAACAAGCTGAAACTATCAAGAGAGTACTATCCACCTTTCAGAAGTGCACCGGACAACTGCTTAGCGAGAACAAATGCTCCCTTCTGTTCAGTAAAACGTGCACGGCCACTGTGAGAGAGGATATCAAAAAAATCCTTGGGGTGCAATCTGACACCTTTGAAAGTAAGTACCTCGGATTACCCACCCCGGAAGGAAGAATGAAGGATGAGCAGTTCCAACCAATCATGGATAGATTCAGAAAGAGATGCAATGATTGGTCGGAAAAGTTTATGTCATATGCGGCAAAGGAGGTCCATGTGAAATCGGTGGTCCAGAGCCTCCCCACATTCACCATGAGTGTCTTCATGTTGTCAATAGGCTTCTGCGAAAAGTATGAAAGGATGATTAGGGACTTCTGGTGGGGAGACGAAGAGGGGCATAGAAAGGTCCACTGGATGGCCTGGGATCGCATGACAAAACCAAAGAGAGCAGGCGGCATTGGTTTCAGAGATATGCGTCTTTTCAACCAAGCCCTCCTTGCTAAACAAGGATGGAGATTGATCCAAAACCCGGAAAGCCTCTGTGCAAGGGTGTTAAAATCCAAGTACTATCCGAATGGAAACCTACTAGACACCGTGTTTGCGTCGGATGCTTCTCCAGTTTGGAGAGCCATTGAGTTTGGGCTGGAGCTACTGAAGAAAGGACTCATCTGGAGAGTTGGTGATGGAAAACAAATACAAATCCAACGTGACCAGTGGCTACCAAGAAGAGAAGGCCTTTTGACAGCTGCGTTTATTAGAAGGTCTCGTCTCCGGTGGGTTAATCAACTTATGCATCCAGACAGGAAAGAGTGGAACGAAGGCCTTATTCGACAGATCTTCTACCCATTTGATGCCGAGGAGATCTGCAAGATACCGATTCCGGCATCTAATGTGGAGGATCGGATAGCGTGGCACTTTGAGAACAACGGAGTTTTCTCAGTTAAAAGCGCCTACAAGTTGGCGGAAAACCTCGCTGCATCGAGTAATACCCCTTCCAGCTCATCGAGGGAACCAACCGACCGCAGCATATGGGACCTCATCTGGAAAGCGAAAGTGCCGGGAAAAGTTCGAATTTTCGCTTGGAGAGTGGCAACAAAAACTCTTGCCACCAAAGAAAACAAACACAAGAGAACTCTCGAAGTGGACGCCACCTGTAGTATTTGTGGCAACGGCAAGGAGGATGAATTCCATGCTGTCATTATGTGCACTAAAAGTAGAGGGCTCAGATCGGCAATGAGAGAATCATGGAACCTGCCAGCAGAAAGGAAATTCTGGTACACAGGAGATAACTGGCTTCAGGTTCTGCTAGACCCTGAAAATGAGGAAACCCGGGCAAGGATACTGCTGCTGATATGGCGCTGTTGGCACCTGAGGGAAGACAGCTTGAGGAATGAGGGAAAGCAAACTATCAAATCATCAGCACAATTCCTGGAGAAATTTGAGGAGGAAATAAGACTGGCTGGTTCACCAGTGATGTCTCTAAACGGAGGAACAAATACTGATGAGGCCAACTACGATCGGAGATCTACGGAGGCCCCGGGCAAAGGTTGGTGCCCACCTTCCCCCGGCGAGGTTAAATTAAATACAGACGCTGCATATGAAAAAGAGTCGGGGAGGGGCGCGGCTGGGTTCGTCGCCAGAGATCATCGCGGCGCTGTGCTCCTATCTGCCTGCAAGGAGCTGCCGATGTGCCGCAGCGTGGAGGAGGCAGAGGCAAGAGCTGCCCTGGTTGGTCTGCAAACGCTGACGGCAATTCACAGTGGTGAGGTGATCCTGGAGATGGACAATCAAATGATAGTCAAAGAAGTGGAAATGAAAAGCCCCACGCGATCCCAATGCTATGGCACTATCATGGACATCAAACTAGCAATGGGTGCCTTTGCTGCATGCAAAATTGCCCACGCCAAGCGATGCAACAATGGCCTGGCTCATGGGCTAGCTGCACTACACAGGAGCAGTGGTGAGCAGATGATATTTCAAGATGTCCCGACTAGTCTACGACCTCTGATGCTGGCTGAATGTACTAGTCTTTCTGAGTAGTCCTATTACTACTCCAGATCTCAAAAAAAAAAAAATGAAATCAATGTAAGCCCCTTCCCCTACTGCATTTCTAAGTCCTGAAAACAAACACTATAAATTTATTTTTGCATTAGAGAATTTCTAAAACACGGTGAATGTATTTTAAGGTTTGTATGACCAAGGTCATGTACTGTTTAGAACTTAGAAGGGTTGGGCGCGCTTTTGTTGTGTCATTAGTGTTGTTGGTATTTCATAACTTTTTTTTTACTCCTTCTGTTTAAAAAATAAGGTGTATTGGTTTTATGAAAAGTCAAACCACTTTAAGTTTGATCAGATTTCTGAGTAATATATCAATATCCATAATATAAAATCCGTATCATTAGGTTCACCATGAAATGAATTTTTATATTTTATTTATTTAATATGTGGATGCCAATGTTTTGGGCTCTAGACTTGGTCAAATTAAAAGAAATATGACTTTTCAGAAAACCAATGCACCATATATTTTGGAAGTGAGAGAATATTGGGTTTAGCAAGTGGGGAAAATGATGTACTGTATTTTATTTTTATTTATAATGCCGTGTTTTCGTGGGCTTTCACAGTTTGGGGAAATTTATGCGTCGATGACTGCATGTACTGTATACATTGGTGTTATAGTATTATATGTTGGCGCTTCTTTTTTCTAGTTGACGAGACATGTGTGGGATTGATATATTTTTATATGCCGGTTGCTCATGATAATTTGAACAATCGTTGAGCGGGTCAAAATGTAAACCAAATCCAAAATTGTATACCTAAATCTAGTGGGAGAGCTCCAAAATTAGGGAGTGTCGTGAATTAAACTAATTGAATGAGAGAGCTTCTTAAGAAATTGTTGACCCATTTATAATCGGGTGACCCCATTTAAAATTGAAGACCTCAATTGTTTATGACGCCTTAAAATTAAAGAGCATGGTGTATGAAATACATGAATTTGAACTAAAACCACGGGAGTAAATCAGAACGGAGGGAGTCGTAGCTAGCTAGTACTCATTAAGCTAGCTACTTATTTGTGTTCTTTTTCTTTGTTTGATTGGTTGGAGCATATATTGAATGATATCGTGTTCATCTGTCCATCAGAGTCAAATTTCAACACAGCGGTCGAGGAGCTTCGCCCCTTCGTTGTGGGAGACTTGTATCGTGTGATGGACATGACTCGACACGTCGCGTACACAGATCTCCTCGCCCACATCGTCGCCGGCGTGCGGCGATCCTCCGGCCTAATAATCAACACGTTCGAAGACATCGAGGGCATGGAGATGGAGAGAATCCGCAGCGAGATCGGCCTCCCGGTGTTCGCCGTCGGCCCTCTGCACATGATGACATCGTCTTCATCCGTCGAGAGCAGCCTACTGACAGAAGATGGCAGCTGTTTGGATTGGCTGGACACACAACAACCAAACTCCGTCCTCTATGTAAGCTACGGGAGCTTGGTGGGCATCGACACGGACGAGTTCTTGGAGATGGCCTGGGGTCTGGCCGACAGCCAACGCCCGTTCGTGTGGGTGGTCCGGCCGAGGCTGGTGCACGGCAGGGACTCCAGTGCACTCCCCGGCGAGCTGCAGGAGAAGATGGGCAACAGAGGCAGGATAGTCAGCTGGGCTCCGCAGCAAGAGGTGCTGAAGCATCCGTCTGTGGGCGCGTTCCTCACGCACTGCGGGTGGAACTCGACGACTGAGAGCATATCAGAAGGCGTGCCGATGATATGCCGACCGTTGTCCGGCGATCAGATGGGTACTGCCAGGTACGTGTGTGATGTCTGGAAGGTGGGGGTTAGGGTAGAGGTGGAGGAGAACCAGTTGATGAGAGGGCAAGTCCAGGCGGCCATCACAAGACTGATGGATGGAGAAGAAGGTGAAGAGGTGAGGGAAAGAATGAGAAATCTGAGGCATGCAGTGGTGAAGTGCACTAGAGAAGGTGGGACATCTGATGGTGCCTTGCAACGTTTAGTGGATTCCTGTGTTTAAGCACATCACTATTTAGACTATGAATTGTCCTTTTTTTTTCACACTGGTTTCTCACTAAAAGTATTAAGAATCATTGAAGATATTGCTTTTCTCATCGGCTGCTTTCCCCCCATCAAACAGTGAGATTAATTTATGATATTCACCTCATTCATTTTTTGTTCAAAAATATATATATATATATATATATATATATATATGCAAAAACCTTATGTTTGGATGCCTTGATGAAAAAAAGGTTGTACCAGCCCTAAAATTTCCGGATCCCCAGGGATCGAGGAGTTTGCAAATTTCCTGATGAAGATTCTACAATCGTGAGATTGAAGTTGAAGAAAAATTTAGGGTTGCGTTTTTTGCGGCCGCTGCAAGGACCCTGGTGATCCGTGGAATACGTGATGAGAATTTTTCCTTTGGTTGTAGCAGACGGACAAAAAAAAAATCTGCTGCATCAATCATTGTTCTATATGCAACAAACTCGAGACAGTGCGAGCTGTTCCCAAATCGCCGCTGCCGGCTGTGTTAGAGCCGACCGCGCCTCTGAGCTGACCAGTGTGTTTGTATTTGGCTACAAGATTCCCATACCTACAAGATTCCCATTTCAAATGGTTACAACATACGGATGTATGTAGACATATTTTTGAGTGTAGATTCACTCATTTTGCTTCGTATGTAGTCACTTGTTGAAATCCCTAGAAAGACAAATATTTAGGAACGGAGGGAGTAGTTTCTAATCACCTCTAATGGATCATACAAAGGAGCATCGTTTCATTACCATTCTGTTAAAAAATTAAATACAAAGCTATAGTGAGATTGTGGGATACTAAGCCAATGCATCATACTTATTGTGTTAATTAACAGCCACTTTTGATCCAGGTTTCGTAGCTATCCGTCTTGGCCAACAATTGTTGGAGGATCTCCAAGATGAATATAAAGATCCGATGGGAGGATCAAGATGCATATAAAGATCCAGTTGGAAGATCAACAAGATGCATACAAAGATCCTGTGATTTTTTGTAGAATCGATTAACTCGATTAATCTCAACCTGACCACCTGCTGTTGATCTCATAACTGCCCCTCTTTGTTTCAACGCAACTACCCATCTTCTCGTCTGCCTAGCAAGCTAGCCAACAACCAAAGGATTAACAAGATGCACATAAAGATGCTAGATCCAAGCCTGTCACAGTTATTAATACCATGCATGTATGGAAATTTATGATATATATTGACAAATGTAGCGTGTCATTATGGACAGAAAAAAGTTTTTCGTCAAGCCTCACATGCAAGACTAAAATCTAAACCCAGAGAGACTATCACTAGATATACCAGGAACTCTCTCACAGGCAACAAATGATAAAGCTCTTGATGTCCGTTGAAAGAGAAAAAAAATGGTAATTAAGCAGTACTGTAAGATAGACTGCTGATAGTACTTCTACTCAGTGAAACCGAGGAGATGGGCCATAGAAATGTAGAGCTCATCAGCCCAATTCAGAGACGAATCTGTCAGTCAAAAAAGGTTAATTATTGTACCAAATTTGGCCCTACTCGCACCTAAAGCTTGGCAGCTTTAGGGTAGGTTATGTTAATCAAACAGTCACAATTTCTGTCAGCATATGAGTTCTTGAAAAAGAAGGAAAGGTAAACCTAAATTCAGCATCATTGTTTAAAGATCTTGATGGTGGAATCGTAAGCTACTTAAGTAGCCTGATCGTTACAGCCAAAAACCAAGACAGGGACGACCATACTCACCTCCAAAGTTAGCTGCTCTTAGGCATGGAGAAAACCGTAGCACTAGCCCTGCTGCTACTCTTCACTCTCCTGACCACGACGCATCGGTTCGCGGATGGCCAGTCCTTCTGCCGGTCACAGATCAGCCTCGCCAACGAGGCGTGCAGCCTGAGGAACTTCCCGGGGTCGAGGCCGTACGTGCCTCGGCAGCTACTCAACGAGACCTCCACGCCGTCGACGACACCCGCCAACAAGGACTACGAGCTTAGGTCGCGGGACGACGACGACGATGATGACGAAGGGGGAGAACACGAGGGGCGGCACCACCGTCGACAGCGGCACCGCCACAGCACCGAGATGGACCCGCTTGACACGGCCTGCTGCCGGCGGCTGATGGCCATCGACAACTCGTGCATCTGCCAGGCGTCGGCGCGCCTCCCGGTGTTCATGACCTCGGTGTGGCACGTCATCAAGCTCACGCCGGTCGAGGGCTGCGAGGTCAGCTTCGAGTGCCCTGGCGCCTTGTCACCGCAGGGCTGATCTCATTACATTGTACTCCCTCCGTTCCAAATTACTCGTCGTACGATTGATTGCGGCAGTATCTACACCAAATCGTCGGTTCACGTTCCTTACACACAGATTGAATTCTAGTGCTTGATCCGTATTGTAATAAATATAGATTAACAGAAGTTGTATCGATCGATCATTGAGAAGAAGATATAAATTGCATTGTATTTTATTTCCTCACTGTAATCCGGAACTAGCGAGCGACCAATCACCTGAACTGAAGTCCAGTTTGTCGTCCAAGGACGGCAAAGGCAGGTTGGCGAGATCAGCTGCGGCGATGAGGTTGTTGCTGGCGAGGTCCTCCGCCAGGAATGGCTCGCCCATCTGCCGCTCATCAGCGTACGGTAGCGCCTCATGGGGCATGACCGCCGCCGGCGGCGACGGCGGCCACGGCGGCGATGTCAAAGAAGACATGCACGGCGCCGTCGCCGCCCCCGCATCTTGCTCCAGTCTCATCGATTCATCTGATACAAGATCGATCTTGTGGCCGTCGCGACTCAAGTCTGCCGGCGACGCCGGCGAAATCGCAACCTGAACGTAGCCGCTTAACGAGAAGCGCGTGACGAAGTCGTCGTAGGCCGCCTTGGCCTCCGCCTCGGAAGGGAAGGTGCCGATCCATCGGCGGACGTTGAGGCGATGGCTCCGGAAGTCGGCGACCCACCGGCCGGGTTGCCTCTCGTAGACTCCGCGGAATCTCCTCGAGGGTGGTCTAGCCACTTTGGCGCCGCGCATCCTCGGTGGCGGCACGCAGCTTCAGATTGGATTTAGCTTGGAAGAATGTTAGGGTTTGTTCTGGTGTTCGCTGCCACTTAGGAAGTTACGGAGTGTCTCAAAACCTGGTAGCATCCGCCTTCTGAATTTGCCATCGTGGACTTTTTTTTGAGTGGATCGTGGACTTGTTGCCGGCTCACTGCCATATTCATCGAGATAAGCATAGGCCCATCTTGTTTCGAGCTCGCGTGAAGAAGCATTAAGGTAAATGTTGCGTACCGGCGGCGGCCGGTCGCGCACGCACCGCTCGATTGTGTGTAGCCATCTCGCTTAGCATCTCCCCGATCCAAGTTTTCATCGTTGTTTTTCCCTTTCTTGGTTCATCATGTGGCTCTGGCCCATCACGGCCGCTAGTTCAGTCTTTAACCCTTTTTTTAATCTTCTTCACACAAGGAGCACACCTGATTCTTGAACAAAATAAAGGAGCGCACACAGGTCGTTTGGCAAAAGGATTTTTGTTGCAACTGTCGTTGAATTTTGCTACAACCGATGAGAAAATTTGCTACACAAATTCATGGCAGAGATGCAACCCGAGACGACGGTAACGATAATTTCCAACGGTTAGGGCCGAAGGGCAATGTTGAGTTCAATGGTGGAAAAAAGCTTCAACCTGCTTAGGAAAAGTTTCAACCCGCGGTGAAAAAAGCTTCCACCTGGGAGCTTTTTTTTCCAACGGTTGAAGTTGTTTTTCATACATGGTTGAAGCTTTTTTCGTCCACGGTCGAAGCTTTTTCTGCAGCAAAATGCTACAACCATTGACATAAAATGCTACAACCATTGACATATCAGTCGAAATGCTACAACCGTTGACATAAAATGCTACAACGTTTATAAAAAAAGTTTCATTGCAGCACTTCGGGGTGGGTCTGGTGCGACCGGCGCACCGGTGCCTAGCGTTGGCCAAGCATTAATTGCCCGGCTTGGTGCGCCCCGTTAACAGGTAGAGTATTTTCTTCGTTCTTCTATATAAAAAATAAAGAGAGTATTTTTTTCGTTTTCTTCTTGCAATAATCCTTATACAATATTCTTTTTTTAGGGAAAACATAGCCAATTTATTCAGAGTTTGCGCCCCTCTCGACCATTACCTCAGAGCGAATACACTCGGAAGGAACACGGAACCAAGTTTTACATAAGGAATTACAGCAACTCTCCCTAGCTAAAATATGTGCGACTTTATTAGCCGTGCGTCGCACCCAATCAACCTTAAACTCCTCAAAAACCCAAGTAAAACTTTGATCTCTTCAACTAGTTGCCCATTAGCTGAAAGATCTTTTTGATCACGTAAAACCTTCCTCGCCGATCCGTTCTACTCAACCAGGCTGTTTCCCTTTAGTCGCCACCTCCTCCTCCTTCTCCACAAAAAAGTTAGGGTTTTTGCCTCCCGCCGCCGCCGCCGCAGGTCCGCCTCCCCTCCAGTGGCCCTAGGGCCATGGGGACGAGGTGGATTTCGGCAAGGGTTGGCGGGAGGGCTCCGTTTTTAATCTTCTCTTCCGTTTTGCTAGGGTTTGTGTCCTGCTCAGGAAAACGAGACGGCGGCGCCTCCCTGAAGATGAAATAAAGGTCTCCCCGCCTAGCCCCATTGCGGCGATGCGTCTAGCATCATTGGTGGGCGTGTGGAGGTGTGTCTCTGGCGAATCTATCTTTAGTGCATTTGCTCGGATCTCGTCGTTGTTCGTCTACGTTCGTGTGTCTTCGGATTGGATCTTTCTGATCTACGTTCACTACTGCATGATGCTGCTAACGCGACAATACGATCAGAGACCCTTCGAGAAACTGTGTGCGATGCAATAATCGCAAACGGTGTTGTATGAAATGCGTCAAAAATGTATAAAACTTTTGCGATGAGGGATGCATCAAACACGGTTCAGGTTTTATTTGCGTGTGCGATGAAGGGCATACGGAGGGGCCAAGGAGGTGGCGGGCAGGGCGGGCGAGCTTATCCTGAAAGCTTCTTGTCCTAATTATTTAGTTTGCTTTCGATTGATGTATTGTGTTGGATTTGATATTTGCGGGCCGATGAGATGCGGGATGCAGCGGCGCAAAGAGCAGACCCCGCATGGTAATTCACTCCGCCAAGATAAGCTCGAGTCACATGATTAAAGTATTAAATCGTCATCGCATGCAAAACATAGGAGAAAATCCAATGAAACGACAAATATAAACAAATAAATGCACACAAATAAATCAGAAATATAAATAAAGGCAAAATTAGCTTCAAAGAAGAAATAAAATGAAAAAAAAATAGAACAAAAAATTGCACAAAGATTGCATAAAACTTGCAATGTTTCACAGTATGCAAAAACCACATAGTTGTGTAACTTTTAAGCAACAACACGATCTACACAAATATTGCAAAGAACTTGCATGCACACGTTTGTCTTTAATACTCATGTTCAAACAAAAAATCACAATCTCAGAGCGACACATAAATAGAACACATACACAAAGAAAGAACTTCAGAAACACATACATGAGAGGGAAAAAGGACAGAAAAAAATTGACTGTGATTTTTTTATTCAAAACTAAAAATATAAAAACCAAAATATAAAAAATTGACTGTGATTTTTTTATTCAAAACTAAAAAAATTGACTGTGATTTTTTGAGTAACTTATTTTGGGACGGAGGGAGTATTAAACAACACACACCATAGTAGGAGCACATTACCACTGACACTAACATAAATCTCTAATCTCCAGATCAAACTCACCAATTGGTTTTCGAAGCCAGAGATCGGCAATAATTTCATCCATATTCACTCTCTTCTCTTTTCTTTAACAGCACAATGTGTGTGCATCTTTGTGTTACAAACTTTTGCTAGTGTCTAGCATCTTTTAGATATTATCTATCCACCCTATTCCTAGC
This sequence comes from Secale cereale, assembly GCA_902687465.1. Taxonomy (NCBI): domain Eukaryota; kingdom Viridiplantae; phylum Streptophyta; class Magnoliopsida; order Poales; family Poaceae; genus Secale; species Secale cereale. The sequence continues at coordinate 7,437,188 of LR738716.1, forward strand.
AAATTATGAAATTACAAAAGACAAAATACAGAGTAATTAGAATTAAGCATGCATCCATCCAAAGATACACTGTTTTCTAGTAACAATATATTTGGGGTTTCACGAGATGGAATAAACAAGGATAAATTTACGCCACCCTAGGGTTGACCTTTGCCGAATGGCTAAATTGGGGAATGGCTGGTTAGGGAGTTGATCGTAGTATCAGTACTGCTGGAGCGCCAGCGGGAATCGCTGCTGGCCTGATGCCTGGGTTTATGGTGATTAGAAATTTGAGAGGGGAAAGACAAGAAGAAGCGTGAGTCATAAATCTCTGGGGCTAGCACAAGGGATGTGTGGAGTCGTAGAGATGTACAGACCACTATATCGCCGCTCCAGTCAGCCAGGTTGTGGTGCCATGGGGCGGCTGGTGCTGCACTTACACCTAACACGGTAATACGTACTCATTTAGCCATGGGCTGGACCGGTGCTACAGCCCGGGTAGCACCAGCCACAGCTCCACCGCTGACTATGGGCACCATCATCAAAATTAATTATGCACATCATCTGACTACATAAGTGCCTTCCAGTTTCATATTATCTGACCATATCAGTGCCATGCTCCTCACAAGTGTTCACATTCAAGTATTCAACTTCACACAACTATTTAAGTTTAGCTTATTTCATTACTTGCAAGAGTTCTGGTGACAGCTTGTACCGGACAAACTCAAAATGCTAACCTAATAAAACATTCTAAAAGGAAAGCAGAGATTCAGATTCTCCTACATTATCTATGGCATGAAACCAGAGGCTTGCTAAAATGACTAAACCAGAACAAACATAACTTTTTTCTGTTTCGGATAAAACAAGTGTAGAAACGTACTGCTACCAGAACAAACAGAATCTTTATATAGCATCATTAATTCTAGAGGTGTTCAACCCGTCTTTAGCATGATTAATTTCAGAGGTGTTCAGCCCATCTTTATTCCCTCTGTTTGGTTCTTCATTCTAGTGCCACCTTGGGTGCAGGTCTTTCTCTGGCTCCTCTCACATAATAAATTAATGACTAGGCACAATCTTGAAAAGAGGAAAATAAACAAGACTTTAGATTGTGTTTTCTGTTCTGAACAAGAGACTAGCTTTCACCTCTTTCTCAATTGTGTGGTGGCCAACAGAGTTTTCTTTGGGAAACCTCTAGTTGCTGATTACTTGTCGATTGCTAGATATTGGCCTCTGGCTGCATCCTCATCCAAACAGTCTCGACCAAGTTGAGAACTTCAACTTTCAGTTGCCCGTGTTCAAAGTTTCAATCAAAGCAGATGAAGGTTTGGATCTGCGCTCGACGGTTCTGGTTTTACTACAAAACGAAGCAATAAATCTCACCATACTACACAAAGGAGAAACTATTTTTGACCAAAAAACAATTTTTGACCAGGCCATGGGGCTGGATTCACTAAGCAAGGCCCTGGAATCTACTAGAGGTCAGATCAGCGAGACGACGCACTTAGCAACCGCATCCAAATCCTAAGGTCGCAGTTCATCGGCGCGGATCCTAAGATGGAGGGGTGAGGAGGGAAGGGAGAGGGGGGGCTCACGGGCAGTAGGACTTGGAGAAGATGACGACGTCGTGGGCCTTGACGGTGGACTTGACGAAGGCCGTCTTGGACGCCGAGGCGGATCCCAAGGCCGCCAGCGCGATGAACGCCGCCGCCGCCGCCGCCACGCCGAAGCGCCGGACCGTCCTCGATGCCATCGGGATTCCGCCGCCGGCGAGGTCGAGGGGTAGGGAGCTTTGGGTGGGGGGGAGATCGGCGGTCTGACGAGTCCTCTTCCTCCGGGTGTGCGGGCGCCTCTGCTATAGGCTGTGGTGCCTCGTTCAGCTCGCGGTTACGGAATCTATCCACGAATACGTATTACTTCTTTGGTTGCGGAAACCTAGTGAAATACGTCTTCAATGGTTTTTCTCTTTCTGGATTGGCCTGTAGCACAAGTTCATCCCATTAGTCTTCGGTTTTTCTTATCTTTTTGCAAAGTACCGGGTTTTGAGCATCTTAATTATCCTGACAGAGTTTATAGGTTGAAGAAAGCCAAGTTAGTTGGTATTTTTCTCTATTTTTCCTTTGTTCATATTTTTATAATAATTTTAATCACATTTTCAAAAAAGTTGGAGATACACAAATATATTTCAAAACATAAAAATAAATGGAAAATATATTAAAATCATTAATTTGATAAACTATTAACACAATGTAAAAACAAATTAAGCTTAATTCAAAGAAAATGTTGATAGCATACGAATAAATGTTTATGACATTTTAATTTTTTGCATGTTTTAAAAAAAACGTATGTGACAATAAAAAAAATAGTTAATCATATAAATCTTATGCCTGAATACACTATTAAATTTGTTAATTGTTCAGCTCGCGACCACGGAATCAGGGGGTACGTGTTCTTGTTGTACCAAGGAGTTTTGCAAATCTCCTTCACAATGGGTTCATTCTGACAAAGCAAATAAGTACCACACCATAAACCTTACCTGGTGATGATAATGCTATCACCAATAAGATCATGCATGGGTTGGTTCCTTATTGGAAGCTTACATACATGCATGCATGGGGAAAAACATGCAAAATCAGCTTCTTTGGAAAACACAGCCAGGTTCAATTCTTCTACTTCTTGCCCTACTTACTTTCTAGCCAAAAATATTGGGAAGACAGCAAACACATGCTGTTCATCATCGTCGTCGTCGTCATATTCATCAACATCATCGTCTTGAGTACTAGCACTGTTGCGGCCGAAGCTGTTCATCTCGTACCTCCCGTCATCCTCGTTGATGAACTCCAGACCACACACCGCATCCCTGTGCTTCACCACCAAACCACACACAATGCAATCTATCTGTTTAGACTTTCTTTACGCCGCAATGCTAGAGGCAAGGAACGATGGCAATGAACAACAATTGGAATTTAGCACTACTTAACCAGGTGTGCATCGGAACAATTCTCAAATAAACTGAGATGCATTCCGTGTGCCTCCCGGATGCTTTGGCCATTCTTCTATCGGTGCTGTAATTTACTTTTCTCACTATTTGGTCCAAGGTTTATCTAATAATTTACTTGTCTCACTATTGGGGACATTCTCACGCTGCTGCATTTCAGTTTCAAACTGTTTGGTTGAAGGTTTTCTCAAAGAGTTGTGGGAAAAAAACTGTTTGCACCCAGACTGCTACTGGGTCCATCACAATTTGGTACGGGTGGAAAGTTACAACTGATGCATCACTGCAATCCTTAGTCAGACTGACATAGCACTCACTGTATGGTCCAAGTTGACGAGTTATTTCGAAACAAAGCCTGAACTACAAACTTCAAAAGACGAGGAGGTGAGCTTGCCGGAACTGTAGTTGGTGGCCAACGTGTGGCAGCCAAAAGGATCGTAAAAAGGGGTGAGCAAAAGGATCGTAAAAAGGGGTGATAATGGTTCAGATTGAGGGGCGTGTACATAATCAATTTAGTGATTCTTGCTATATTTTTGTGATACGATTTGATATGATATGTATCTATCTCAATCTATAAATTTGATACTAAGTGGTCCATTGTAATCTTTGGTTGATTGTTGCACCAACCAAAACCATAAATGGAAGGAAAAAGCACACGAGCATATCACGGTAAATTAGTGTTTCAAACTCAAACATCCGATGCGAACCAACATGTGGTTGGATTGTTAGGAGGACAGTGGTATCCCTTGTACACCAGGGTTCAAATACTGCTGCTCGCATTTATTCTAAATTTATTTCAGGATTTCCGACGATACGCATTTAGTGGGAAGAGACGTCCCCGTTGATTACGATGTGCCTATGGTGACTTCATAAATTCTCAAGATGACATGTCGGCTCAGTCTCTCGGAGGGGCTCATAAGGGTAGGGTGTGTGTGTATTCATAGGGATGAGTGTATGTGTGTATATATAAACACTTGCGTCTGTACCATGTCAAAAGAAAACTCAGACATTCGACTATATATCATCTCCCACCCCGCGCCTCACTAAAATCTATCCACCGCCTCACCACCCCATAACCACCTAAAACTCTAGATCTAGTTGGAGGTTGCGTGGATTAGCTTGGTGCGGCGACAAACATATATATGGCGACATCGGGTTTGGGAGATGCAAGCCAATGATAAAAACATTGGCAGATCTTGCAGGGTGGACATAGCACGCCCAAGAGGAAATATTCTCCGCATAGCGGAGGCAAAGATGATAGGGAGCCTATGAGGAGAAAGTCTTGGTGTAGCGCAGGCAAACAAGATCCAACGAGGCAGCATGATGCAAGGACGAGCGCTAGCGAGCTTGATCAAAAAATAAGAAGCAATTGGGCAATTAGGGCACTCTCACACTAGGAACTTGTGTGTGTTTGAGTAGGATGGGGAATTTCCAGTTGTGGGGCTCAAGTCGGGCTTCTGCGCGTCGGTTGGCGCGTGGGGCCACCCATTTGTGAGCAGGCGCTGTGATCGGGACCTTGCTCGTGCGCTTGTCGCGACCGGACCAACTAAGCGTGTGGTGAGGATCCTGCCAGGCGGGTTAGGCTAGCCCGTCGAGCCTGGGTGCGGGGCGACCAAGGCCGCGCAGTGACGGTGGCCCCCTACGCATCATCGGTACGTATGCATGTCATTGACCCTGGAGCCGGGTTGGGAGGCTCTCTTTGTCCGACTGTAGGGATCACACGGACTCTTTCCACCCATGATGGACTGATACCGAATGTAGCAATCGCCATCCCTCGGTCCACCCGTCATGGACCCACCAGCTGGGTCCCCCGGGTCCAAGTTATCCGGGCAGATCAGATGGCCTGAAGCACTCTCGAGTGGCCCTCGTGGCATGCCACCGAGCAACGGACGACTCGGAGTCACTATTCGGCGACGAGGCGCCCAGGGAAGCGGGTACTCCATCATTCTTTATAGGAGTAAAATTACCGGTGCTAGGTGTAGTTAGTTCTAGTGCTAGGTTAGTCTGTGTGGCTAGTTCTAGTAAGGGAAAGTAGTGGCTGCACCCCACCAACATTCGAGGAGCTCTTTACAAAAAAGAAAAAAAATATTCAGTGACTGAATATTTTTTTTCTTTTTTGTAAAGAGCTCCTCGAATGTCATTTGACCACCAAACTTTGCAAGTCTCTCTAACATTTGTTGATGATCATTCCTACAAAGTTTCAGATTTTTTCAAAATATTTTGGTATGTTTTTTTAGTGGGTGCACTGGGGGTGCACCGAGGTGGGGTGCAGAAAAACCACTCTCGTCTAGTAAAGTCTTGGCTCACTATGCTTGTGCTCATTAAGGTTCAGTTTGTTAAGTTTGTTTATCTTACCGAGATAAGACTTTGGGCTCTTCTCATTAAGGTGCCAAGAAATGTTGCCACTTAACATAAAATGTGTGTTGTGTTGTATTAAAGAGCTTAACAAACTCTAGAATGCATAACAAATTAGCCCAAATGGATAAGAAGTTAGCCCAAATGTCCCTGGATGAGGATCACCCCACCAATACGCCACCAACAAGGAATGAAGGTGTGGACAAAGATGCGGCGGCTGGTTAGGGAAGAAAAAATAACAGAAGGTGATATGCGAAGAAACGTCCGTATGCCTGAAAGGCACCAAAAGAACATGTGTTTCCTACTCAGCGCATATTTGTTCCTAGTGGGTACATATATTCTCAGCATATCCCTAGTGAACCGGTACCGGAGGCTGTGTTGAAGGGCCTCTGGACGAACCTAAGGCTTCTACACGAGCACGCAGTAAGAAATGAATCTGGAAAAGATGACGATTGGATTGTTACGCGACCAAGGTGATAGAGGGACTCCATTTTTTTTTGATAAAGTAAGACTTTATTTCTCAGATAATCGCAAGGTCATTTACAATAAGATGAGAAATAAAGTCCAGGATAGCCTCTTCCCAAACCTGAGAGGATATATTAGACAAAGAAGCTTTAGCTACATAGTCAACTACACTACTAGCTTCCCGTGGGCATCTAGTTACTTCGTACTGAGCAAAATCCAAGCCCATCTCCTTACACTCCAACAGAGTTGCCGAATTCTGCCCAAGGAAAGCTTCAAGGTTAAGAGCTTCAACTGCGTTAGGGCTCATATACCAATACTAGTTTTTCATTCCCACTTTGTCCTTACTTATGCACACCCGGGATCAACTTTCTACTCGTCTCCCATCCTCAAATCGCTCGAAGCCAAACACACTTAAAGTTGAGGTTCCTTTTGGTTGGGCTACCGGAAAAGAAGGATTCGTTGTTGATATGAGTTGTCTACCATTCTTATTAAGTCAGGATCTCACACAACATTAGATAGACCGCAGCGCCCCATCACTCTGCTCTCCCTTTGCAGTGCACCATGTGGCCTGGCTGTGGCCGTGACCGGCCTCTATGAACAGAGGCTATCCCGCTAATTGCGAAAGTCAGATTTTTTGGAAACTAAGCATCATATTGATCAATCAACATCTCAGGAAAGGCAGTATGTGCACAACCGATCACTTATCCTAGAGACTTAATTGTGGTTATATTGTGTTTTTGGTAACTCTGGGTAGAACGTTTGCGTTGTCTCGGCTGGCCGGCCAGTACTTATCCTCTCATAAATTGTTTCCTTAGTTGCAAAAGAAGGCGAGTAGCTACTGGAACCATGCGTATCCTGTACGCATCCTTGTATATATTTTTGCAATATCTCCAATTAAGGCTATATACTAATTCCAGGATGAAAATAAATCAATATTTAATGACCGGTGGGACCACCTAACCAAATTAAACATCACTAAAAAAGAAAAAGAAAATTTGGACCAAATTCATCAACCCCGGCCTTCCCATTTTCGAATTTCAACCACCTGCCTAGTTTTGGCCTTTTCAACCCTAACCGCGGTTTCCTACCAACCCCATTCTCCACTGTCCGATGGGTCATCTACGGTCAGGACAAGACAACGGCAGAAGCGAGTTACCTTTTCCTCCCGGCCACCATATATATAGCGCCGACCGGCTGGGTGCCCCAAACAATTCCACCACCCACAGCCAGCCTCCAGCCACCTCGCGTCTTGTACTCTTGTCTCGTCGCCTCGTCGTCGTCCGTGGTCTCTCCACAACACGATTCAACGGCGCCCTCGACCCAGGCCCAAGGTTTGCGAACAAGATCCTCCCGTCTCCTCGCTAATCTCCTTTTATTTCGATGGAAATGGGGCGGGGGATAGAGATTTGTCCGTTTAGCAGCGGCCCGGCCGGGTGGAGAGGTCGTTAGAAGATGGTTCGCTCTGCTCCGGGTTAGATCTGAGGCATGGCGCTCCTGGGTCCGCGAGTGGACGAAGGTATGATGGGCGGTTCAGGGATGACGTTGCCGGGGATCTGCGGCGCTCGAGTTCGCCGGGAACGGTGCTTTGGTCCGTCTGTTCAAGTCTTGGGATTTTTTTGGTGGTACAGAATACAGATTGGGGTGGCGGCAGACAGATGGGTTCATTGGGTGCACGTACTGCTGTAATCCTGTGGACGATGGATTTTTCTCCCGACTTTGGTTGCCATGGTGATCCGATCTATATGCATGTAGCGGTAGCTAGCGGAGGTAGCGTTTTTAGGAAGAAATTGTTCCAAGGCTAAAGTTTCCGTCTTTTTCCCGTTAGTTGGATCGGATCAGGGTAGCGAGAACTCGATTCATTCTGGTCTGAGGTCGCAAGATGATGTTGGCTCGGCGTCGGTGTTGATTCCTGTCATCCCTGCTTGACTTGAGGTCTCAAGATATATATAGATTCAAGGTTGTTTTGGACGCCATGATTTACAGATTTGTATTTTCTCCACTAGACTGTACTTACTCGTATCTAAATTAGGCACTTACTGTGTCTTCTCAAAGGTTCTGTTCCTCGCTGGTCTAATATTTTTCTTTCTCTCAAAAAAAATTATGAAGAAAGAGAGTACTGTGTCGTAGTCCCTCCATCCCGAAATAAGTGTCTTGACTTTAGTATAACTTTATACTAAAATTAGTACAAAGTTAAGACATTTAGTTTGAGATGGAGGGAGTATGTGTGAAGTGGGACTCTTATGTTATGGCGGACCGAGGCAAAAATAAAATAAAATCGCCTCTCACTGCACGCACCATGCCCCCAGTCACCGCCGTTGTCGTTCCCTGTCATTAGTACCTTGCAGCACCGGCGTCCCAGATCCAAGCGGCTGTATGGATACGAAGCCGAACGTTCCTCGTCATCAACTGCACCGCGTATTCCCACGCCACTGCCCAGCCTTGCTCAGATGTTGCACATGTTGACTTTTGACATTGTAGATAAGTCGAGAACTGAGAAACTCCGCTGTGACTCTCGCTGCTAGTACAATAGCAATGGAGGAGCGATGCTACTTTGGCAAGGAAAACCAACTCTTGGATTAATAATCAACCGGCCTACACTACTACGTTAATTAACCAGCTGCTGCATATTTGATAGATCCCACATTGAGGGAAGAGTTGTGTGTGCCGTATCTAAATTTGTATTCATTAGTGCGATTTGGATTTTCCCACCGAGTTGGCCAACAAAAGACTACACATGTCTTGGGGGTTTGTTTCGACTTCTTATTTGGTTGATCAAATTCAGCCTCTCCTGTGTCCTTCTAGGTGGGATATACCTTGATGCTTCATCATAATCATGTCCAGAATCTTTTCCGCAAAAAAAATAAAAAATAAAAATCATGTCCAGAATCTAGCACATCAACTTTTTTGGAAGCTAAAGTCTTGACAGTGAGTTCATTTTTGGAAAGTCCATATACAGAGTCTAGGAGTTTGTGTTTGCATATCGTTTCCATGGGAATGCGTCAGTGGATCCGACCGAGGGAATTCGCCGAGGAACACCGTTATAGTGGTTTGTCTCTAAGGAGTTGAAATAAAAGTCTCGCAAAAAAAAAGAGTTGAAATAAAAGGGTGGTATTAATTTTTTCAGTTCTCGGAATGGAAGACCGGATCTCGGATGTCGAGGATGTGAAACTACTAGAGGAAGTCAAGGACAAGATGGAAGATAGTTTGGTGGAGCCACCAGATTGGCTACCAGATGGTTGGATCATGGAGGTCAGACTTGGTGATGATGGTGCCCTCTATCGGGTATGTTATGTACAACCAAATAAATGCAGAGATAAATGATATTATATATATTTAACATGTATTCATTCTCTAATTTTTTTAGTTTTGTTGTTGTTTTGTTTATTGGAGATATCTAAGTTTTCTCGTTGATTTTGTTTATTTCCAGTATTACATATCTCCAGTATCAGGGGCCAAATTCAGGATGAAGTCTGAGGTCTTGAACTACCTTTTCTCTGAGATTGATGAGCACTACTTAGAAGCCAAGGAGTCTGTTGCTCGTAGCATGCTTGTTGTATGTTTTTGTTAATACAATGAAGTTATTAGATATGTGTGTATACATATAACATTCCATATTCATGATCCATGTGTTGTTATATCATGATATGCAGAGCTCACATGAATGGCTTCCAAAGGGGTGGTTAATCGAGATCAGAGCAGGCGGAGAGAACATGGACAAGATGTACAAGGTAGCCTTTTCGCCTTTTCCTAGCAAGTACTCACTCTATTCATAATGAATGACTTCCTAGAACGTGTCAATCTAATCTAAGTTTTCTTTCATGAAAATATTTTTAATTTGTCAATATGAGTATCCAAGCCTTTAAGTGGATATTATATCATGTCATATGCAAAGTTTAATATTATATTTATCTTCTATGGTATATATGTGATTATTTAATTGGGATACAAAGTGCAATCAAAATCTGTCAATGTCGCTTTGGTAGTTTCCTAGCTTAAACAATTATTATCTTTAACTGTCTATCAACGAGGTGATGAAGAAAGGGTCGCCAAAGGTTCACATAGCTTTCCTCATGCGACATAACATAAACTGCAGATCATTTCTTAATCACATGAGATAATAAATTCTATGTCCATCTTTTTACTTCTATTAAGTTTACCAGAAAAATTTTGTCCATAAGAAATTATTATCTGTCTAGTATAACAAATAGAGGACGATAATGATATTAGGAAGAAACCATTTGTTGTTTAGAGTCACTAATTCATTGGTGATTAAAAGTCATATGCAAAATATGATGACATGGTAGTGTCCAAATACAGTAGTGTGGAATGGCCCCAAAAAAGCTTCAATTATAGGTATATAATTTAAAAATTGTCACCAAAAGTGAATACATAATAACTTATGTTATTTATTAAATTTTTAGGAATTCCAATATTCTTATATGGTCACAACCATTATATTTTTCATGAAGAGCCCTTAGTATGGTCAAGGATTATATATGAACATGCTTGCCAGATATATCCCCATGATTAGTTGATTTGCTTTGAGAACTACTCCCTCCGTCCGGAAATACTTGTCATCAAAATGAATAAAAGGGGATGTATCTAGATGTATTTTCGTTCTAAATACATCCATTTTTGTCCATTTTGATGACAAGTATTTTCGTACGGAGGGAGTAGTTTTTTGATATATTTTTGGTCTCTTCTCCTCCCCCCTCTCCCTGTGTGTGTCTATGTAAGGTAACTTCACACACATGTGTACAACTTTTATTTATCACTATTAGGATAGCTACTACCAAGCGGCAAGCCTATTAAGCTATACAAATATAAAACAACCACTTAGCTACCTTCATTAGCCTCAGAAAAATAATTATTAAAAATTCCAACCAAATAATTTACTGATGTCAAGAAATAACTTTAATTTGATTGTTACTTCTTGTATGATTTATATTTTGCAGTTTTATGTTTACTCGGCACTTGGAGTACGAGTATTTTCTAAAGAAGATGTACTACTCTATGTAAAGGAAATGAAGATCGCCAATTGTGATACAAATGGACAATGCGACACTAACTCTCGAGATAATGTGTATTTCTTGCTATCACTAAATAAATAGTAATTTATATATAAAATGATTTGACTTTCCAAAGCTAATATGTTTCCTTATTTAAAGATCCTTGCAGAAGTGGAGTTCAACCCATCTGGGCTGCCACATGGTTGGGTGAAAGAACTGGTATACAGAAAAACATTGGAAGGAATAAGGAAAGACCCGGTACATAAAAATAAAACCAAAATCACTCGGTTGTAATTTGATTAAATGTTTTCATTGTCCTAATCATCATTAATTATGCAGTACTACACGGATCCTGTTAATAATTATGTATTCAGGACATTAACGTCTGCAGTTCGTTACCTTGAAACGGGAAAAGCTACAAAACGTGCATTTTTTCCAAGGACAAGTGTGCACGAACTGTACAATTTTGAGAAGTCTGCTGATCTGGTAACTGAGCATTTAAACATTATGTATTATCACTAATTATCGTACATCATTGCCTCTTCTCAAAGTTATGTTTCATTATTAGAACTTCACTTGTCTTAGTACAAAATGCATTTTTAACTATTAGTAATTATACCTTTTCAAACTGAATATATATTTTGGGCATGCGCCATGTTACAACAAACTACCATTCAAATTGTTCTTGAAATAATTAGACCAGTTAGTCATGAATAATTAGACCAGTAAGAACAACTTAAACATGATTCCGACATAGTTTCAATATAATTTTATTTTGTGTTATTTAGAAATAATTATACCATTGTGACCAGCTTAAATAGGATTGTAGGATCTCCACTTGTCATAGAACAACATGTATTTGTAGGTTCTCTACAGGATTGATACTATTAGATTTATGTTATGGAAGTAGGGTCATAGTGATAATGCTATGCAATTCTAGTGGATTCCATCCTTCGGCCTCTCATTTCGTAGGAATTTATGGGATCACTCTAATTTCACCTTGTCATTTAATTGTGCAAGATTGATGTATGATTAGTGTAGTGGTCATATGCTACGCATGTGCTATATCCAAATGATTGTCCTTGCATTTTTTTGCAATCCTCAAATTTTGGACTTGCCTTCCCATTATATAAATGTGTATGTTCCTCCACTAATTTTATAAAACACTTGTCTATCAACCTATTAGACAATAATTTAAGCTTTAGGTCATGACCACACCAAATATGGAACATTTTGCTTGTATAGTACCTATGTATATACCTTATTTTTTCTTTAATTGTCTGACATAGGTTGCAATATAATAGAATGGTTTTAGTTATTCCTGTTGTGTGGAGTTTAATGTTCCTATTTGTTTTAAGTAGATCCTGAACAAAAAATACGTTGTTATGTACATGAGAAACACATTCTTTTCATAAAGAAAGAAATGCCTTCGGTCTACCTATACGTTAGACCATACTAGGAAACGAGCATTGTTTAGTTTCTTTCACTAGTGTGTCAATTGTTTTAGACAACTTTGTAGAGCTTACAGACTTAAAATACATGATAAGATAATGCGGTGGCTTAAAATGGCACAATGTTTAAAGTATGTTTCTTATGTAGTTTGTGTTATGATATTGTGTATATCATATATAATTAGTTAAATAACGCGTCCAACTATTTGAATTGTTAGCTTTGTCCATAAATGGAATGCATTAACAGTATTAAACATAAAAATTCTAATAAATTAATTAATTATGTTTATGGATATTGGCATTTATATTTAATTGTTTCTTCTTGCAGCATGAATGTTTGCGCAAAAGGCTGACACTTAAAGTGATGACTGATACAACACATGCAACTCCGTCGAGACCTAGAAGAACAAGAAGCAGTATGAAAAAGATAAATCTCAATGAGCAAAATTTAACTCTTTGTAAGTTCCTCATGCCATCATTGCTATGGTATTTGTATATACATGCATGGGTAGCGATTATTTTCCCTTCAGGTTCTACCATCCAATCTTGTCAAGTGACCATAAATACTCTACACGTGTTACCGAGGAGAGAAAAATAGCAGTTGCTAGCATAAAATATGTTAGAAATAGATGAATGAGGAAAACATATACTCATGCATACTACTACATAATCTCGTGGAACTTAATTTTGGTTGTATACTTATACACATTCCTCTGTTGTGTGTGAGATTGCTTTACCTGAGAATGTTTACATTTGTTTTCTCTTGTGTTGTCTTGGGATGTCCATTAGTTAGATAAGCTACATGTAAATTAAAGCTTTTTCAAGTTGCTTAATGTCTTTATAGCAATTTTCCCGAGCAATGGAAAGCATTGAATATACCTTGATTTATATAACAAAATATATGTATGATATACATAGATTATTTTTATGTGAGGTTTACAAACTAGACACTAACAACTGAATCAAACATGGATCTTTCAATCGGTTTGACACATTTACACACGACTTTTCAAGTATACTTGGAAGAAATTGTGTAATTAGTTTGGAGTAGTAGAAAATTACGTAGGTTTTCTTTAAAACCATATTGGATGCATATTTAAAACTTAAATGGACATATTAAGATATTTGTAATATTCCCCTTCCGCCCCTAATGCACATTGCTTGTACTTTTTTTTGCCAAAAAGCGTAAAAACTAAAGAAAATCCTTAGGATTCCTTTGAAAATTTATAGACCGCACAAGGCTATAATAATTGGAGCTAGTCTAAGGATTGTATTTGTATTTCCTTCGTAATGACTTCTATTTTATTTGTTATAGGTGAGGACAGCAACACCTCTACAGACTTAGATTCACCAGATGAGAACGAAGAAATCAGGAAGAGAAACATGAAGGCTAAAGGGAAAGAAGCATCCTCCTCCAAAACTATAAGACATCCAAGAGGGAGGCCATCCAAAGTAGTGAAGGAAACTGATGGAGACATATCCGCATCAGAAGAATAGATGATAAAAAAATGGCTAGGTCTAAAATGGGAAACAAACATGGGACTATGTAATGAAGAAATGGTTCGCACATTAAAGCGGGATCTAGACTATGGAAAACACCAATGGAAGTGACAAGTATTATTTGGCCATAACTTGGTATTGTTTTTGTTTGATTTCTTAGTACAAAATTTAGTCGTTTATATATAAAAAGGTGTTATGATCCCCTAGACTTAATTGGTTTGAATGATGGAGGAATACCTCAAAAAGTTATCCAAATTCTGTGTGCTAATATTTTTCCTACAATGATGGTTTTATTTACTCCAAGCATCACACAATGGAATTAAATACAAATGAATAGAGTCCACACTTCAACTCTTTGTCTTAATCTGCAAACAAGCATGAAAGATAAAGCCAAAGTGTAATGATCTGCGATGAAGACCCAATCAAAAGAAAAATACAACCTAAGGTTGTGCAAGGCCAATCCATAGATCAAATCATCATCATTATTGGCAAGAATATCCTTTATTTCATCTAGACAACTTCCATACATGCCGACATGACCTAACTTTAGTGCTCTCTCCATTGGAGGAATACTCCAATACAGACAATGCGTACATGTGCAAATGACATACCGTGTTGTTGAGAATGCATACTACCACTAATGCATAGCGTTAGGCATTGAATATTCATTGGGCAACCATAGAGTTGTGATACATCACACACACAATGAAATGGAGAGCTTGTCTGCGTAATTTGTCAATTGGGCCAGAAAAACGATGACAATGACATATTCTTTTCGCCGACCATATTGTTTGTTGTTTTCTCCAAGACCGTTAGGGGGCACATTCTATGGATTGACCTCCAAGGTATGGAAATGATGGCGGGTGTATCCTAAAGCCATCACGCTGCTGATTACGGTGCCTAGAAATGTTGCCACTTAACATAAAATATGCGTTATGTTGTAACGAGCTTAACGAACTGCTCGTGAAACTTGTTAGCTCTATCATGAAGCTAGCTCATTTTGCTGAGTTGGTACAGTCTAGCTTTTGGATCAACCTTAATTGTTGTTGTCTTCTTTTCTGATACCGACCATCGCGCAGATGTTGTGCATGGTATGTGTGTTGGTACATGCCATCGACTCGGGGGGGGGGGGTATTTTACTTCTTTTGCAGGCATTGCTTACTCCCGTAGGAGTTGCTAGGATTCCGCAAAGAGGAAGGGTGAAGGAGAACAACAACAAAGTATTTCCCTCGGTTAGAGAAGCAATATCATCAATACAGTAGGAATCTCCTAGGCAACATCTGTGCAAAAAACACACACAAATGTGTATCCAACACTTCAAGGGCGATGTCAACCCCCCTTGTCTTGCTAGTTACAAGATTAAACACAAATGATAGAGATCAATGGTAACAACTAGTATGGCAAAGAAAAGGACAAGAATTTAGTAATGGAGAATGGACCTAGCGGGCCATCGGTTCACTAGTGGTATCTCCCTCAAAAATAGCAAATGGCATGGCAAACAAATTATGGTTGGGCAATTGACCGAATTGCAATATTTATGACTAATCTCATGTAGGCATTACATCCGTGAAAAGTAGACTGTTAATCCAGCTGCATCTACTACTAATACTCCACCCCAAAACCGCTATCCAGCATGCCTCTCAAGGTATTAAGTTTGCAAAGAACAGAGTATGGCAATAAGCAATATGACATAATGTAGACATGAAGAAGTCAATCAATATAACCAAACCCAGTCATTTTATCCTTTGTGGCAACAATATAATACGTGCCTAGGCCCTTTTTATCACTAGATTAGATCACCGCAGGATTGAACGCATTACAAAGCACCACTTCTTGTGAAGAAAAACCAATATAAATTAGCTAAAGAAGACAAGGTCGGAGAACATGCAAAGCTATTTAATCATACAATAGCAAAACCTCAAAAGATTCAAGATACAAATAACCCACCACGTTTGTCCACATGTGGTTAAAATATGTGATCCGTTGATCCTAATTTTAACATTTGAGATGAAAAGATATAAAAAATTATGTGCAACAAAAATGGTGTACACATGCAAATGTAGGAAAACAAACTATGTTAGACACGTGCAAATCTGGAACCAATTCATTGGACGCACAAGGAAGCTTTGTTTTTTAAGCCGACACATAAATCCATATATGGTCTAATCATGTACCTATACAAGGAGCAAACAAAGCTGTTTCCAAATCACAGAGATAGCCGAATAGCTCGATAGCTTTCTCTATACAATACGGAGATGGGCGCATCATGGGTGAGCATAGCAATATATATATATCATGAGTGTTTCATGTTATCGAGGCGGCTCTGGCTCCGGCTGCGACCACTCCGACCACTTCACTGTCTACGAAAAATCCATCCCGGCCTTCAAGGATGGCAGTGCTGGTTGCCAAGCCACCACGCAGTGGCAGCCCCAAGAAATGAAGGATGGGTATTCATCCATTTTCTTGCACTACACGTAGTATATGAACCAAACAACACAACACTAGCGATATATCAACAAGACAACACTAGTATAACGGCAATAGCAATATTTCAATGTATCAAACCATAACGACATGAATACATAAGTACCTTTTGATTGATAAAGTGATGATATCCTTCTTACAATATCACTCCGTGGTCGCCTTTTTGGAAGAGATTGATGACATGTTCATCATTCACTTGATTGAAAAAATCTCCCTCAACAAATATAACAAACAATTGTTCAAATATTCATCATCCATTTTGTTCCTTAGCTTATTCTTGACATAGCTCATTGAAGAGAATACCCTTTCAACACTAGCAGTAGCTACTGGCAGAACCAATACCAACTTAAGAAGCTTGTAAACAATATGATATTTTTCATGCTTGTTTGTCTCAACAAGCGTAACTGAAAGCTGACATAGATTTTTCAGGTTTTGAAACCTTTCATCTCTACGCACATTAGTAACATACATGTCTATTTGCCATGGAAGTCTTGACATTTCATCACTTGTAAAATCAGAAGCATAAAACTTTGTAGCAATCCTAACCAACTTCTCTTGGTCATAAGCAGCAAATAGATGAAGTGGACAGAATGCTGCCATGCAAGAAAGTAGCTTCGTGTTTACCTCATCAATTTTTTCATTCAACTCACTGATTTGCCTATCAATGACACCCACAAACATATCAACCTTGAGGCGGTGGTAATTAATCGCACCATTACATAAACCCCTTCAAGGCCGGCCAACGAGAAAGTAAGGACCCTCCATATCAACAACTTTGATCTTATGCTTTGTACAAAAAGATGTGAATTTTGTGAGAAAATCATCCCATCCAGCATCGGTCCTCAAAGCCTCCAAGTAATACTTTGTGTCACCAACAAGCTCAATAGCATGAACAATATGTTGGAAATATGCCCTAGAGGCAATAATAAAAGGATTATTATATTTCCTTGTTCATGATAATTGTCTGTTATTCATGCTTGAATTGTATTGTACAGAAACAGCGATACATGTGTGAATATATAGACCACAATGAGTCCCTGGTAAGCCTCTAGTTACTAGCTCGTTGATCAACAGATGGTCACGATTTCCTGACCATGGACACAGGATGTCAGTGATAACGGGATCACATCATTAGGAGAATGATGTGATGGACAAGACCCAATCCTGAGCCTAGCACGAGATCGTATAGTTCGTAATGCATAAGATTTTCCGGTGTCAAGTATTTATTCCTTAGACCATGATGTTGTACAACTCCCGGATACCGTAGGAATACTTCGGGTGTGCCAAACGTCACAACGTAACTGGGTGGCTATAAAGGTACGCAACGGGTATCTCCGAAAGTGTCTGTTGAGTTGGTACGAACCGAGACTGGGATATTGTCACTCCGTATGACGGAGAGGTACCTCTGGGCCCTCTCGGTAAGACATCATCATAATGAGCTCAAGGTGACTAAGGAGTTAGTCACGGGATTATGGATTACGGAACGAGTAAAGAGACTTGCCATGACGAGATTGAACAAGGTATCGGGTATACCGACGATCGAATCTCGGGCAAGTACCGTACCGATGGACAAAGGGAATAACATACGGGGTTGAGTGAATCCTTGACACAGTGGTTCATCCGATGAAGATCATCGAGGAACACGTGGGAACCAACATGGGTATCTGATGGCTTCTCGCCCCTCGTTGGTGATACGTCCAAAATGTATCTATAATTTCTGCTTGCTCCATGCCACTTTTGGGTGATATTGCTATGATATTTATACACTTCCATACACTTTTGATCATATTTGGACTAACCTACCAATCCAGTGCACCCCAGTGCCAGTTTCTGTTTTCGGCTCTTTTTGTATTTCAGGTTTTCACATTACGAGAACTGCCAGGAAAAATCCAGAAAAATTATATAAAAAATCAGCGTTCCAGAACCTAACTTGCGCCCGAAGTACAGCCGGGGGGGGGGGCACCAGGGCCCCAGGCGCCCTGGCGGCGCCCCCCCTGGGCCGCGCCGGGGGGGCGCCTGGGCCCCCCGAGCCCCATCTGGTGCCCCCCTTTGGCATATATTTAGAGCGTCCTTCGAAACCCTCGGGACGGGAACTCTTTTTTGCGATCTCGTCTCTGTTCCGCCGCCGCCGCCGCTTCCAAGATCGGGAGCACCAGGAGAACTCTTCCCGGCACCCTGCCGGAGGGGAGGATCACCATCGGGAGCCTCTCCACCACCATGGACGCCTCCCGGATGAGTTGTGAGTAGTCTCCCTTGGACCATGAGTCCAGTACCAGTAGCTATGTGATGTTCTCCTCCCGTTCTTGTGCTTCACTAATTAGTCCTCGTGAGCTGCCCTACATGATCGAGGCACATATGTAATCCTTATGCTGTTGCTATGATGAGTTTGCTGGGATCCGATGGATTATGAGATTATGTTCAGATTGTGATTGAGTAATATATTTGATCTACCTCTTTTATATTTATGTTCATAAGTAATTCTTGCATGTTCTCCGTTGTTATTTATTGCTTTGGCCAAGTAATACGTAGTGACTCCAAGAGGGAACGTTATGCTTGATTGTGGGTTCATGCTTATATTGTTGAGTTTATTCGTGATCCCACTGAAAATTATTATGAGAAGGGAACATATGCTTATAGATATTTCAATAATATCAAGTTCCCTTTCTTTATGTTGAAGGTTTTGAAGCTGCACTTGTTTTGTCTTCCTATGCTTATTGCTTTGTGCTTCAATGAATTATTCTATTGCAATATTCCTATGCATAGGAAGCATGTTAGGCTTAAATGTGTTTGGTATTTGCTTCTTGATGCTCTCTTTTGTTCTTCAACTCTTATTCCTACTAGAGCATCATTAAAGTCTTATGCCTAGCTTAAAGGCATAAAAGAAAGCGCTTTTGGGAGGCAGCCCACATGAATAAACGTTTTATTTTGCTTTTGTTGTGTCTTGATGTTGTTTACTACAGTAGCATCATCATTGTATCTTTGCTTTTCATATTTGTGCCAAGTATAGCCTCTGATTGCTAGAAAGTTCAAAAGTTGTGAGGTGCTGTCCAGGAAACAGATTCTGTCCTTGGATAGAAAAATTCGTATAAAATCACCAGATCATCTTTTTGGTCTGAAGTTTTTCGACAGCGTTCTCTATATAATTGTATTTCGTGCAACTGTTCTGAGTTTTTTTATTTGAGTTGCAGAAGTACCCCGAACAAATCGATTACTACCTGCTATTCTGTTTTTCACAGATTCTGTCCTGTTTTGCCTTTCCTTCATTTTGCAAATCAAGAGCTTGCTTTTTCTTTGCAAAAACCTTTTGGCAATCTTGAGAAACAGTAGAACTTCAAGAATATCTTTTTTTCCAGCAAGGAACAATTATTTTATTAAGGGTACTAACCTCGCTAATCAGATTATGATGAGTTGTGTATGAAGGGAGTTTTCAAGTGTGCGAGGGAAGATGATAAAAAGATTCAGGAGTGTCAAGCGCTCAAGCTTGGGGATGCCCCCGTGCACCCCCAATAAATATTCAAGGAGACTCAAGCGTCTAAGCTTGGGGATGCCCCCGTGCATCCCCTTCTCCATCAACATTATCAGTTCGTCCTTCGTTCCGCTATATTTTTATCACTTCATGTGTTAAGTGCTATGCTTGGAGCGTCTTGCTTTTAGTTTTCTTTTTAGTTTTTTCATAACGAGTCGGAACTCAGCTTTCTTTATGTGGGAGAGAAACACGCTCCACTTCTACCTAGAACATAACATAGAATTTTCATGTCTATCTTTGCTGTGTGTGTTCTTTGTCTTTTAATAGCTACTATCATGCTCTGCTCTTAGTATTCATGCTTATCTTTTCAAAGAGCTTTTGTTTAGTTGGTTGCTTGAACTCTCTTTAATTATCATGCTCACCTTATTAAGAGAGTTTGCTTCCGTTGCATTGGTTAATATGTCTATGATAAAGATGCTACGTGCATAATGGCGCTTAGTAGTTCAGGTTTTCTTATGGCTAATCTCAAATAGCTGGGGGATTCCCAATGTGTTATTGGAGTACCAACTTGATTTGTTTGCCTATGATGTGGTATGGTTTAGTAATATCTTCCTTCGAGAATTTATTTTGATTGACTTGGCGTATGCTCACGCATATTTAAGACTGTAAAGAAAGTCTGTCAAGCCTTGATGATCTTTTATTTCTGAGTAGCGATATAACTACCATGCATGATTCAATGTTGCTTTATCGCTCTGCATGATTATGACCGTCATTGCTCTCTTAGTTGGTCGCTCCCCAGTCTTTTGCTAACCTCCACCTGTACTAAGCAGACTAACTTTGCAATACATAGCTCATGGGAAAGTAGCTTAAAAACTATTGTGGTAAAGAATATGTTGCCTATGTATCTTATTTCTTATAAGTTGCTTGCTGAGCGGTAACCATGTTTCTGGGGACGCCATCAACTGTTACACTTTTGTTGAATATCATGTGAGTTGCTATGCATGTTCGTCTTGTCTGAAGTAAGGGTGATTTGCCATGGGTTGAATGAGTATGCATATTGTTAGAGAAGAACATTGGGCCGCCAACCAAAGCCATGTATCATGGTGGAAGTTTTAGATTGGACATTAATCCTCAATCTCTTATGAGAATATGCTTATGCATTAAAGAGGAGTCCATCATCTATTTTCTATGTTGTCCCGGTATGGATGTCCTCAAGTTGAGATCTATCAAAAACGAGAAATCAAATGCGATTTATCTCCTTGGACCTTTGTACAGGTGGCATAGAGGTACCCCTTTGTGACACTTGGTTGAAACATATGTAGTGCAATGATAACCCATGGAAATCCGAGCTGATTAGGACAAGGTGCGAGCACTATTGGTATTCGATGCATGAGGCTTGCAACTTATAGGATGTCTTATGCATGACACATATGAAGTACTACTACCGTTCACAAAATTGCTTCTATGTTTTCAAAATAAAAAGCTCTAGCACATAACCATTCTTTTACTTTTATGTTGAGTCTCCACCTTCTTTCTTCAAGCACCAACTACTGAGAGCATGATTGTCATTCTAAGTGTAATGTGCATTGTTCCAAAGTAGCATTGTCTTTTGCATGATTGTGATATCGTTTATTTTGAAATCATTGTATCTAGTCATCACTTAAACCTTGAAGGTGCCCCTGCATTTATGTTTTGCTTCACTAAAGGGGGCAAGCTAGATATCACTTTATCATATTTGCACATCATGTTCATTGCAAATCTATTTGATGCTTCAATATCATGTTGTAAAACTTTCAGTCCTTTGTGATTTTCTCATGAGGCAACTTAATTACTATAAAATCATTGTCTCAGTAAGCTTTTGTCATATGACTATGAAAAAGTCCTATATGGTTAATAGCATGTCACCACATAAATTATTCTTGTTATCATTTACCTACTCGAGGACGAGCAGGAATTAAGCTTTGGGATGTTGATACGTCCAAAACGTATCTATAATTTCTGCTTGCTCCATGCCACTTTTGGGTGATATTGCCATGATATTTATACACTTCCATACACTTTTGATCATATTTGGACTAACCTACTAATCCAGTGCACCCCAGTGCCACTTTCTGTTATCGGCTGTTTTTGTATTTCAGGTTTTCACATTACGAGAACTACCAGGAAAAATCCAGAAAAATTATATAAAAAATCAGCGTTCCAGAACCTACCTTGCGCCCGAAGTACAGCCG
>LR738716.1:7459134-7526232 GCA_902687465.1 Secale cereale
GGTGGGGGCACCAGGGCCCCAGGCGCCCTGGCGGCGCGCCCCCCCTGGGCCGCGCCGGGGGGGCGCCTGGGCCCCCCGATCCCCGTCTGGTGCCCCCCTTTGGCATATATTTAGAGCGTCCTTCGAAACCCTCGGGACGGGAACTCTTTTTCGCGATCTCATCTCTGTTCCGCCGCCGCCGCCGCTTCCAAGATCGGGAGCACCAGGAAAACTCTTCCCGGCACCCTGCCGGAGGGGAGGATCACCATCTGGAGCCTCTCCACCACCATGGACGCCTCCCGGATGAGTTGTGAGTAGTCTCCCTTGGACCATGAGTCCATGACCAATAGCTATGTGATGTTCTCCTCCCGTTCTTGTGCTTCACTAATTAGTCCTCGTGAGCTGCCCTACATGATCGAGGCACATATGTAATCCTTATGCTGTTGCTATGATGAGTTTGCTGGGATCCGATGGATTATGAGATTATGTTCAGATTGTGATTGAGTAATATATTTGATCTACCTCTTTTATATTTATGTTCATGAGTAATTCTTGCATGTTCTCCGTTGTTATTTATTGCTTTGGCCAAGTAATACGTAGTGACTCCAAGAGGGAACGTTATGCTTGATTGTGGGTTCATGCCCCTCGATGACTAGCTTGAGTGACAGAAACATGAGTCTAGGGGATGTGCTGTTGCCACAAGGGGGAAAACAACGGTGCTTGTGCCCGCGGGTGCAAGGATTGTTTACTTTACGCAAAGTTCTTTTAATGCAGTTGTCTGTTGCTTTGAGTTTACACTATGGGTGGGGCTCGCAACTTAATACCAGCGAGATGTTCTGGATAGATATCTCAAGGTGGATGATTAGTAGTAGATATTGATGGATTTCGGTCTACTTAATTTGGCGATGCAGGGGTTAGAGGCCCATCAGTTGGTTACCCCAAGTGGAAGGTTTGAGATGCAGTGTAGCGGAAGTTTTCCCTTGGCAAAGATACCAAGGATCGATTTCCCTGAGACTCCCAGTTTCAACAAGAAGGTGTCAACTGCTAACGGCGCCAGATATTAGCAATCAACGTGGACCTGCACACAGATACAAATAACTTTGCTCCCAACGAGTACAGAGAGGTTGTCAATCCCTCCGGCCTTGTCGTTTACAAAGGATCAAACACAAGTGATAGTAGTGAAAGGTTTTGCTGTAATATTAAGTAAAAGCGTAAAGTAAATAGCGTATGTGATCAATGATGGTAATATGGACCGGAGTCCCATGATGTTCACTAGTGATGTCTCTCTCCCAAAAGACGATAAAACAGCTATGTGAGGTAAACGAATTACAGCTGGGCAATTGACAGAATTATGTGCGCAAACCAATGCTAACTATGTTGCAAGAAAGGTAGAGGTTCAAAGCATGGGCGGTACGCCAAGGCAAGTAGACCGAAATCCATCTGCATCTACTACTAATCATCCACCTTGAGATATCTATCCAGAACATCTCGCTGGTATTAAGTTGTGAGTCCCACCCATAGTGTAAACTCAAAGCAACAGACAACTGCATTAAAAGAACTTTGCGTAAAGTAAACAATCCTTGCACCCGCGGGCACAAGCACCGTTGTTTTCCCCCTTGTGGCAACAGCACACCCCCTAGACTCATGTTTCTGTCACTCAAACTAGTCATCGAGGGGCATGAACCCACAATCAAGCATAACGTTCCCTCTTGGAGTCACTACCTACTACATGGCCAAAGCAATAAATAACAACGGAGAACATGCAAGAATTACTTACGAACATAAATATAAAAGAGGTAGATCAAATATATTACTCAAACACAATCTGAACATAATCTCACAATCCATCGGATCCCAGCAAACTCATCATAGCAACAGCATAAGGATTACATATGTGCCTCGATCATGTAGGGCAGCTCACGAGGACTAATTAGTGAAGCACAAGAACGGGAGGAGAACATCACATAGCTACTGGTCATGGACCCATGGTCCAAGGGAGACTACTCACAACTCATCCGGGAGGCGTCCATGGTGGTGGAGAAGCTCCCGATGGTGATCCTCCCCTCCGGCAGGGTGCCGGGAAGAGTTCTCCTGGTGCTCCCGATCTTGGAAGCGCGGCGGCGGCGGACCAGAGATGAGATCGCGAAAAAGGGTTCTCGTCTCGAGGGTTTCGGGACACGATATAAATATATGCCAAAGGGGGGCATCAGCGGAGGCTCGGGGGGGCCAGGCGCCCCCCCCCCGGCGCGGCCAGGGGGGGCCGCGCCACCAGGGCGCCTGGAGCCCTGGTGGCCCCACTCCGGCTGTACTTCGGGTGCTGGGAAGCTTCTAGAACGCTGATTTTTTATATAATTTTTCCGGGATTTTTCTGGCAGTTCTCGTGATGGGAAAACCTGAAATACAAAAACAGCCGAAAACAGAAACTGGCACTGGGGTGCACTGAGTTAATAGGTTAGTCCAAATATGATCAAAAGTGTATGGAAGTGTATAAATAACATAGCAATATCACCCAAAAGAGGCGTGGAGCAAGCAGAAATTATAGATACGTTTTGGACGTATCAGTATCCAGATCCCGCTGTTGGTTATTGACCGGAGAGTCGTCTCGGTCATGTCTACGTGTCTCCCGAACCCGTAGGGTCTACACACTTAAGGTTCGATGACGCTAGGGTTGTAGAGATACATGCACATGGAAACCCGAATGTTGTTCGGAGTCCCGGATGAGATCCCGGACGTCACGAGGAGTTCCGGAATGGTCCGAAGGTAAAGAATGATATATAGGAAGTCCAGTTTCGGCCATCGGGTGAACTCCGGGGGTCACCGGGAGTGTCCCGGGACCACCGAAGGGGTCCCGGGGGTCCACCGGGTGGGGCCACCCATCCCGGTGGGGCCCCTAGGCCGCAAGGGGAAGGGGGCCAGCCCCTGGTGGGCTGGCGCACCCATATGGGACCCCCTCCATGCGCCTAGGGTTGAAACCCTATGGGGAGGGGACGCCCCCTATGCCTTGGGGGGCATGTTTCCCCCCTTGGCCGCCGCCCCCCTGGAGATCAGATCTCCCAGGGCCGGCGCCCCCCCTGGCCCCTATATATAGTGGGGGGGGGGAGAGGGCAGCCGCACCCAAGCCTCTGGCGCCTCTCCCCCCTCCTGTCGCACTTCCTACTCCTCCGCAGGGCGCCGACGAAGCCCTGCAGGTTTTCCTGTTGCATCCACCACCACGCCGTCGTGCTGCTGGATCTCCGACGACCTCTCCTCCGCCCTTGCTGGATCAAGAAGGAGGAGACGTTGCTGTACCGTACGTGTGTTGAACACGGAGGTGCTGTCCGTTCGGCGCTGGGATCATCGGTGACGAAAAACGCGAAGAGTACGACTACTTCATCCACGTTCCTTCGAACGCTTCTGCACGCGATCTACAAAAGGGTATGTAGATGCACTCCAGTATGCTCGTTGCTAGATGACTCCTTAGATTGTTCTTTGTGAAACGTAGGAAATTTTTTGAATTCTGCTACGTTCCCCAACACAATATCTTCGTCTTGCTTTTGCAAAGCTCTACACAACTCATCTGTGTATCCAAATATTTCTTGCATCAAGTGTGCCATGAAAACAAAATGAAATGATCAAAATATTGTCTCTATGGATAGAGCCGCCGCTAGTGCCTCCGCACCATGGTACTCGTCTCCAATCTTGCGAAGGACTCGTCGTGGTGCATCATACATAGAGATGACATGGTTCATAGTTTTGAAGTGAGCGCCCCGATGTGTATCACATGGCCTTCCCAAACCCATTTCTCGATTCAGCCCACTCCCTATTTCTACTTCTTCCAATTCCAATGCATCAATGAGTTATTCATCCTGAGCTATCCGAAGCATTCTCATATTTTTACAAGACATGCCAAGAGCATTTAACAAGTCTGCAGGCTGCTGAAAGAAACAAGTACAATCACCACTCTCCTTAGCAACAACATCAAGAGTATAACTATAGTTGATGGGCAAAACAATGACCATAGTAGGCAGAAGGGGACTCATCCATAATCAGTTTTTTCAGGCCAGTAGCATTACCTCTCACGTTACTAGCTCCATCATATCCTTGCCCATGAACCATTGCAAAGGTCAAATTGTAGTCCATAAGCATTTTCTAAATTGCAGCTTTTAGTGTCAAAGAGGTAGTATCTTCAACATGAGTAAGACCAAGAAATCTTACAACCGCCCTTCCTTTCTTATCAACATAGCACAAGCAAATAACCAACTATTCATTATGATACACATCACTAGACTCATCTGCAAGTATTGCAAAATGACCACCATCAAGTTCTTTAATGACTAGTTTAGTAGTCTCTTGTGCACCACATTTCATCACCTCTTGTTGTATATCATGGTGATTCATCCTGCAGTTCCGTGGAGCATTCTTGAGAACAACCATGTCAATATATCTCCTTCTTATTCTATCTTAGTCATTGACAACATACTCTGGGGTGGGAATCCGCTTTCCAGGATCATTTTTGAGCGCCTCCATTGGTTCATCATCTTCATCAATAGATTTATCATCTTCTACATGAGGTGTTGAGGTTTCTCCTCTACTCTTCGGTTCTTGCCATAACACTAATTGTAAATTGCTCTCAAAATGAACAGGAGAAGTACAAGTACTAGATGCGTTGTCATGGTCTTGTGCCAAACAGACAGCGACAAAGGGCAGTCCACCATTAAGTAATTCATTGTCTCCTGGCTTTGATCGCATAACGGGAGCGAGTCTTGATGAGGTAGACCTCGACGCACCAAACGATCAGACGTCCCACACCTGTTCCAAAGAGCGAACCATGAGAAGGCCTCGCAGTTTAGTGGAGCCCTTGACTCCAAAGTGAACGTCGCATCCAGGTCGTTCTGTCGTCCCACATCCAGAACATGGCATCAAGTTAACTTAGGACAGGTAGGGCGTGTCCTAATTAAAGCGAGTCACGCCAGTTTTCACCGTTTTCTATGTTTTCTTTTGTTTTTTCTTCTCCGAGTTTTTTCATTTGTGTCTTCGTTTTTTTTCCATTTTCTTTGGTTTAAATTGTTTTTTTCATTTCATTCTACATTCTTATATACATGATCAATATATTGTTAAATACTTGTTTGACATTTTTCTAGTACTTGTTTTTTAGGGGGTAACGGCCTTTTATTGATCGAAGTCCACAGAATGTGGGATGCAAACTGGGTCATGTGGTTGGCCAAGCCACACATGTCGCCCTTGAGCTTAAGTAAGAGAAAATCTAGCTAATTTATGTGCTTCAAAATTAACTACACGACTTTCGAAAATAAAATTACAGGAAAAAGGGGCTGCTCTAGCTTTAATTTCGTTGATAATAGTTCCATATACTCCCTGACTGCCCTTCAGAATATCGTTGACAACTTGCTTTGAGTCTGATGATAGCTTGCCGAGAGGCTATCTCACTAGCGCAAGATCTTCAGGTTCTAGTACTTAAGCAGGTTGTCAAAGGCCGCATCATCACATGGACACGTACGTCATGTTCCTTGGGTACTTGACCTAACCGCCGCCGCCACCAAAAATCTTAGTTTATCTGCCTCCCGCCGGCGCCAGCGCCGGTCCGTCCCGTCTCCGGTGGCCTTAGGGCCATGGAGTGGGAGTGGATCTCGGCCCTTGCCAGTGGGAGGTGGGAGGGCTTCGTTTTTAGATCCTTTTTCGAGCTTTGTTAGGGTTTGTGTCCTGCTGAAGAAGGCGAGACGGCGGCGGCTCCTTGAGGATGGAATAAAGGTCTCCCCACCTAGCCCTCGTTCCGGTGATGCGTCTAGCATCATCGGTGGGCGTGTGGAGGTGTGTCTCCGGCGGATCTGTCTTTGGTGGATTTGCTCGGATCTGTTTGTCGTTCGTCTTCGTTCTTGTGTCTTCAGGTTGGATTCTTTTGATCTAGTACACTCTTCATCTGCGGCGGTTGTTGTTCTGGTGCGTTGGTTATATGTGGCCTTAGCACGACGACTTTCCGACTATCTACTACAACAACGTTTGCCTGGCTCCGGCGAGGGAGGGGCGTTGACAGCGGCGCGCCTTCGACTCGCTTCAGTTTTTGTAGTCGTCGCTAGGTGGTCTGCGGATCTGTATGTAATTTTTATTATTTCTAGTGTTCGTTATACTACCATGATTGAACATGTATAGATTGGAAGTTTTACCCGAAAAAAAAGGTTCTAGTACTTGTTTGGCGGTTCTTTTCACGAAATTACTAATTGAGTAGTACTCGCTGTAAAGATCACCCAAACCCCAGGTTGCAACAAGTAGCGCGCTGCATGGGCGTCACTGGTCGCTACATGGGCGTTTTCCCTTTTTTCGTCAATTCATTTATTCAAAACGTTTTATCTCTTAAACCGTGCGTCCAAATCTCGAACCGTTTTCACCGTTGAATTCCTCGCGACGAGATCTTCAAAACTAGATCCCATGTTGATAGGTTTCGACGAACTTTTTTTCACAAAAAAATCAGACAAAAAAACGAACCAGGCGCACTGGTTTTTTCCCTTTCCTAAAGAGGCACGCCCATGCCTCTCGTAAAATCACAACCGTGCCTCTGGCGGAAGCAAAACCGTGACTCTCGTGGAAAAGAAAAGAAGAAGAAGAGAAAACGCGTTTTTTTCCGTTTCCGATGAGGCACGGCCGTGACTCTCACGAAAGCCCAACCGTGCCTCCCGTGGAAGCAAAACCGTGACTCTCGCGAAAGGAAATACAACAGAAAACGTGTTTTTTTCCTTTTTCGAGAGGCACGGCCCTGACTCTCGCGAAATGAAAAAAAATAGAAATCACGTTTTTCCCTTTCTGAGAGGCACGGCCGTGACTCTCGCTGAAGCAAAACCGTGACTCTCGCGGGAAAAAATGAGTTTTTTTCGTAAAAAACTATTTTTTCCCGAATTTTTTTATCGGTAAGTTAAGGAAGACCGGTGAAAAACCAAAATGTCGAAAAACACCGAAAAAACCGTTTAAAAAGCCGAAAACACGTGCAAAAAAATAAAATAAAAAACAAAATCTGAAGGGAGCAGCCGGAGCACCACACGTGGCGAACGGCTAAGAGCGTGCCAAATGACGTTGATCGCTGCGAGGCTTCCGAAGGAGCGCTCGTTAACTAGTTGCTCCCTTCCTTTCAGCGAGGGGTTTACTCCTGTCTCGGTTGATGCGACACATAGGGCACCCCTTTTCAGGATGGATGCCCAAGTCGGCCCATCTTATCGAATTTTCTGCAGCTCGGCCCGTCTTAATTAAGATTGATGGTTCCGCCGTCCACCCAGCCCATGTTCCTTCCGAGCCGTGTGGTTGCTCGATCTGACCGGAGCAACTGACGCGCGCGCCCCTCGCCACGCCAGTCGCCCGAAGGATCCACCGCCCGCCAGTCGCCACCTTCGACGGCTCGCCGGAACCCGGAGGCCTCGCATCACACCTTCGCAGTCACTGAACTCCGGAGATCTGTCTCCGTCCGCCAGCCGATGCCGCCCGCGCCGCCGCTCCCGTGGCGCCTCGTGCTCCCGCTCGCCGCCTTCGTCTCCGTCCCGTTCCTCCTCCCGCTCACCCTCCCCCTCCTCCTCCTGCTCCGCCCGTCTGCCACCTCCCCTCACGGCCTGTCCTCCCACCGCCTCTCCTGGCTCCCGTCCATTCGCGTCTCGTATCCGTCGCCACCGCCACCCCCGCCGGCACAAGCGACGCCATCTCCTTCTCCACCGCCGCCGCGGCCGCTAACACAGACGGCGTCACCGCTCCCACGTCCCACGCCGCCGCCAAAGGCAGCCGGACGCGAGACATCTGAACGGTGCGACATCTACGACGGGACGTGGGTCCGGGACGACGACGAGGAGCCGACGCGGCCGCTGTACGCGCCGGGCACGTGCCCGTACGTGGACGAGGCGTACGCATGCGCGTCCAACGGGCGGACGGACGCCGGGTACACGCGGTGGCGCTGGGCGCCGCGCCGGTGCCGGCTCCCGAGGTTCAACGCGACGGACCTGCTGTGGAGGCTGCGCGGTCGGCGGCTGATGCTGGTGGGCGACTCCATGAACCGGAACCAGTTCGAGTCCATGCTCTGCATCCTCCGCGCCGCGCTCCCCGACAAGTCCAGGATGTTCGAGACCCACGGCTACCGGATCTCCAAGGGCCGCGGCTACTTCGTCTTCAGGTTCCCGGTATTAAATTCCGTCCATCTCCCATGGCGCAGTCAATCAATCAAGCTCCATCCATTGGTGATTGGTCGAAGCTTGAACGGTGGGATGGATCCTGCTTGTAGGATTTTGATTGCACGGTGGAGTTCGTGCGGTCGCATTTCCTGGTCCGGGAAGGGGTGCGGCTGAACCGGCTGGGCAACTCCAACCCGACCCTCCACATCGACCGCATCGACAAGACGGCCGGCCGCTGGAAGAAGGCCGACGTCCTCGTCTTCAACACCGGCCACTGGTGGACGCACGGCAAGACGGCCAGGGGGTACGTCGCGTAGCTAGCCATCCATTGATTTGCTCCTCTCTTCAGCAGGCTCAAATGATCGACCGATCGATTAAACAGATGAACAATGTCAATAATTATGTGCAGCACCAACTACTACAAGGAAGGCGACACGCTCTACCCCCAGTTCGACTCGACGGAGGCCTACCGGAGAGCCCTCAGGACATGGGCGCGGTGGGTCGACAAGAACATGGACCCCAATAAGAGCGTCGTCTTCTACCGGGGATACTCCACGGCGCATTTCAGGCACTGATCACAATTAGAGCTCGTTATATATGGCACAGTTTCAGTTCGAGCTGGATCTGACGAGTTCTTGCACACATGTTTGCCGTTGCCGCCGGCGGCGGGATGCAGGGGAGGGGAGTGGGACTCGGGCGGCTCCTGCAACGGCGAGACGGAGCCGGCGTTCAGGGGGGCGGTGGTGGACACCTACCCGGAGAAGATGCGGATCGTGGACGAGGTGGTGGCGCGGATGCGGTTCCCCGTGCGGCTGCTCAACGTGACGAGGCTCACCAACTTTCGCAAGGACGCACACCCGTCGCTCTACGGCATGCCGCCGGAGAAGAGGAGGAAGGTGTCCAAGAGGAAGCAGGACTGCAGCCACTGGTGCCTCCCCGGCGTGCCGGACGCGTGGAACGAGCTCATCTACGCGTCGCTCGTCTTGGAACCAAACCCAAGCTCATGGAACAAATGAGTCAATTACATCAGCGGTGCTATAACTTGACGCAAACGGTCACTTTAGGACTAGAACTTGCGACATACTCCCTTTGTCCCATAATATAAGAACGTTTTTTACACTAGTGTAATGTTAAAAATGTTCTTATATTATGGGACGGAGGGATACAAAACTTGGCTCGGGTATGCAAATATAATGCAAATCTCGTTTGTATACGCTGACGATCGCATGCCAGCGTGGCCTGAGGCCCGCTATGAGTGACTGCACTGTGGAGTCTGGGTGTGTACGTCGTCTGGGAGTATGGCTGCTTTGCCATCAGCCGGTGGCTGCAATTGAAGGAGAGCACACAATGGACAGGAAGGACAGCAGACAAGGGAGGAGGACGGTGGACTGATGACAGAAGGAGGACAGAGGAAGCCTGCACCTTGCAGCGAACGGTCCGGCCGGTGATGAGGGCGAGCTGGGGCGGCGTGAATGGGGTGTCGACCAGGAGAAGGCGCGCGTCCGGTTACTCGTCGGTCATTAGATATGGAGGAGGTGGCTTGGAGGGGATCGGAGAGGCGCCGACATTGATCGGCGTGGCGGCGGCGGCGGACTTGAAGGGGATCGGGGTGGCGGCGGCGTTGATAGAGGAGTAGGGGATCGTGGGAGGGAGAGGTGCCTGCGATAACGCAACCCTTTACCAGGGGGCTGCGGGTTGTATCGATCCAGAACTAGGCTGTAAGCGTTTACGGAGGCAGCCCATTACGGCCTACACATAACAAACAGGTGTAACGGTTCGGGTTTACACTGTAAACAGGTTACAGCCACTTTTTTCCGAAACAAACACCTCCAAAGTTTTATGCTTCTGATTTTACAAGTGATGAAATGTCAAGACTTCCATGGAAAATAGACATGTATGTTACTAATGTGCGTAGAGATGAAAGGTTTCAAAACCTGAAAAATCTATGTCAGCTTTCAGTTATGCTTGTTGAGACAAACAAGCATGAAAAATATCATATTGTTTACAAGCTTCTTAAGTTGGTATTGGTTCTGCCAGTAGCTACTGCTAGTGTTGAAAGGGTATTCTCTTTAATGAGTTGTGTCAAGAATAAGCTAAGGAACAAAATGGATGATGAATATTTGAACAATTGTTTGGTTATATTTGTTGAGGGAGATTTTTTCAATCAAGTGAATGATGAACATGTCATCAATCTCTTCCAAAAAGGCGACCACAGAGTTATATTGTAAGAAGGATAGCATCACTTTATCAATCAAAAGGTACTTATGTATTCATGTCGTTATGGTTTGATACATTGAAATATTGCTATTGCCGTTATACTAGTGTTGTCTTGTTGATATATTGCTAGTGTTGTGTTGTTTGGTTCATATACTACATTTAGTGCAAAAAAAATGGATGAATACCCAGCCTTCATTTCCTGGGGCTGCCACTGCGTGGTGGCTTGGCAACCAGCACTGCCATCCTTGAAGGCCGGGATGGATTTTTCGTAGACAGTGAAGTGGTCTGAGTGGTCGCAGCTGGAGCCAGAGCTGCCTCGATAACATGAAACACTCATGATATATATATTGCTATGCTCACCCATGATGCGCCCATCTCCGTATTGTATAGAGAAAGCTATCGAGCTATCCGACTATCTCTGTGATTTGGAAACAACTTTGTT
This sequence comes from Secale cereale, assembly GCA_902687465.1. Lineage (NCBI taxonomy): Eukaryota > Viridiplantae > Streptophyta > Magnoliopsida > Poales > Poaceae > Secale > Secale cereale. The sequence continues at coordinate 7,469,908 of LR738716.1, forward strand.
TGCTCCTTGTATAGATACATGATTAGACCATATATGGATGTATGCGTCGGCTTAAAAAACAAAGCTTCATTGTGCGTCCAATGGATTGGTTCCAGATTTGCACGTGTCTAACATAGTTTGTTTTCCTAGATTTGCATGTGTACACCATTTTTGTTGCACGTAATTTTTTATATCTTTTCATCTCAAATGTTAAAATTAGGATCAACGGATCACATATTTTAACCACATGTGGACAAACGTGGTGGGTTATTTGTATCTTGAATCTTTTGAGGTTTTGCTATTGTATGATTAAATAGCTTTGCATGTTCTCCGACCTTGTCTTCTTTAGCCAATTTATATGGGTTTTTCTTCACAAGAAGTGGTGCTTTGTAATGCGTTCAATCCTACGGTGATCTAATCTAGTGATAAAAAGGGCCTAGGCACGTATTATATTGTTGCCACAAAGGATAAAATGACTGGGTTTGGTTATATTGATTGACTTCTTCATGTCTACATTATGTCATATTGCTTATTGCCATACTCTGTTCTTTGCAAACTTAATACCTTGAGATGCATGCTGGATAGCGGTTTTGTGGTGGAGTATTAGTAGTAGATGCAGCTGGATTAACAATCTACTTTTCACGGATGTAATGCCTACATGAGATTAGTCATAAATGTTGCAATTTGGTCAATTGCCCAACCATAATTTGTTTGCCATGCCATTTTCTATTTTAGAGGGAGATGCCACTAGTGAACCGATGGCCCGCTAGGTCCATTCTCCATTACTAAATTCTTGTCCTTTTCTTTGCCATACTAGTTGTTACCATCGATCTCTATCATTTGTGTTTAATCTTGTAACTAGCAAGACAAGGGGGATTGACATCGCTCTTGAAGTGTTGGATACACATTTGTGTGTGTTTTGTGCATAGATGTTGCTCACGTTGTTAGCCTAGGAGATTCCTACTGTATTGATGATATTGCTTCTCTAAACGAGGGAAATACTTTGTTGTTGTTCTCCTTCACCCTTCCTCTTTGCGGAATCCCAGCAACTCCTACGGGAGTAAGCAATGCCTGGAAAAGAAGTAAAATACCCCTCCCGAGTCGATGGCATGTACCAACACACATACCATGCACAACATATGCGCGATGGTCGGTATCAGCAAAAGAAGACAACAACAATTAAGGTTGATCCAAAATCTAGACCGTACCAACTCACTAAAATGAGCTAGCTTCATGATAGAGCTAACAAGTTTCATGAGCAGTTCGTTAAGCTCGTTACAACATAACGCATATTTTATGTTAAGTGGCAACATTTCTAGGCACCATAATCAGCAGCGTGATGGCTTCAGGATACACCCGCCATCATTTCCATACCTTGGAGGTCAATCCATAGAATGTGCCCCCTAATGGTCTTGGAGAAAACAACAAACAATATGGTCGGCGAAAAGAATATGTCATTGTCATCGTTTTTCTGGCCCAATTCACAAATTACGCAGACAAGCTCTCCATTTCATTGTGTGTGTGATGTATCACAACTCTATGGTTGCCCAATGAATATTCAATGCCTAACGCTATGCATCCGTGGTAGTATGAATTCTCAACAACACTGTATGTCATTTGCACATGTACGCATTGTCTGTATTGGAGTATTACTCCAATGGAGAGAGCACTAAAGTTAGGTCATGTCGGCATGTATGGAAGTTGTCTAGATGAAATAAAGGATATTCTTGCCAATAATGATGATGATTTGATCTATGGATTGGCATTACACTTTGGCTTTATCTTTCATGCTTGTGTGCAGATTAATACAAAGAGTTGAAGTGTGGACTCTGTTCATTTGTATTTAATTCCATTGTGTGATGGTTGGAGTAAATAAAACCATCATTGTAGGAAAAATATTAGCACACAGAATTTGGATAACTTTTTGAGGTGTCCGTCCTTCATTCAAACCAATTAAGTCTAGGGGATCATAACACATTTTTATATATAAACCGACTAAATTTTGTACTAAGAAATCAAACAAAAACAATACCAAGTTATGGCCAAATAATACTTGTCACTTCCATTGGTGTTTTCCATCGTCTAGATCCCGCTTTAATGTGCGAACCATTTCTTCCTTACATAGTCCCATGTTTGTTTTCCATTTTAGACCTAGCCATTTTTTTATCATCTATTCTTCTGATGCGGATATGTCTCCATCAGTTTCCTTCACTACTTTGGATGGCCTCCCTCTTGGATGTCTTATAGTTTTGGAGGAGTATGCTTCTTTCCCTTTAGCCTTCATGTTTCTCTTCCTGATTTCTTCGTTCTCATCTGGTGAATCTAAGTCTGTAGAGGTGTTGCTGTCCTCGCCTATAACAAATAAAATAGAAGTCATTACGAAGGATATACAAATACAATCCTTAGACTAGCTCCAATTATTATAGCCTTGTGCGGTCTATAAATTTTCAAAGGAATCCTAAGGATTTTCTTTAGTTTTTACGCTTTTTGGCAAAAAAAGTACAAGCAATGTGCATTAGGGGCGGAAGGGGAATATTACAAATATCTTAATATGTCCATTCAAGTCTTAAATATGCATCCAATATGGTTTTACAGAAAACCTACGTAATTTTCTACTACTCAAAACTAATTACACAATTTCTTCCAAGTATACTTGAAAAGTCGTGTGTAAATGTGTCAAACCGACTAAAAGATCCATGTTTGATTCAGTTGTTAGTGTCCAGTTTGTAAACCTCACATAAAAATAATCTATGTATACCATACATATATTTTGTAATATAAATCAAGGTATATTCAACGCTTTCCATTGCTCGGGAAAATTGCTATAAAGACATTAAGCAACTTGAAAAAGCGTTAATTTACATGTAGCTTATCTAACTAATGGACATCCCAAGACAACGCAAGAGAAAACAAATGTAAACATTCTCGGGTAAAGCAATCTCACACACAACGGAGGAATGTGTATAAGTATACAACCAAAATTAAGTTCCACCAGATTATGTAGTAGTATGCATGAGTATATGTTTTCCTCATTCATCTATTTCAAACATATTTTATGCTAGCAACTGCTATTTTTTTCTCCTCGGTAACACGTGTAGAGAATTTATGGTCACTTGACTAGATTGGATGGTAGAACCTGAAGGGAAAATAATCGCTACCCATGCATGTATATATAAATACCATAGCAATGATGGCAGGAGGAACTTACAAAGAGCTAAATTTTGCTCATTGAGATTTATCTTTTTCATACTGCTTCTTGTTCTTCTAGGTCTCGACGGAGTTGCATGTGTTGTATCAGTCATCCCTTTAAGTGTCAGCCTTTTGCGCAAACATTCATGCTGCGAGAAGAAACAATTAAATATAAATGCCAATATCCATAAACATAATTAATTAATTTATTAGAATTTTTATGTTTAATACTGTTAATGCATTCCATTTATTGACAAAGCTAACAATTAAAATAGTTGGACACGTTATTTAACTAATTATATATGATATACACAATATCATAACACAAACTACATAAGAAACATATGCTTTAAACATTGTGCCATTTTAAGCCACCGCATTATCTTATCATATATTTTAGGTCTGTAAGCTCTACAAAGTTGTCTAAAACAATTGACACACTAGTGAAAGAAACTAAACAATGCTCGTTTCCTAGTATGGTCTAACGTATAGGTAGACCGAAGGCATTTCTTTCTTTATAAAAGAATGTGTTTCTCATGTACATAACAACGTAATTTTTGTTCAGGATCTACTTAAAACAAATAGGAACATTAAACTCCACACAATAGGAATAACTAAAATCATTCTATTATATTGCAACCTATGTCAGACAATTAAAGAAAAAATAAGGTATATACATAGGTACTATACAAGCAAAATGTTCCATATTTGGTGTGGTCATGACCTAAAGCTTAAATTATTGTCTAATAGGTTGATAGACAAGTGTTTTATAAAATTAGTGGAGGAACATACACATTTATATAATGGGAAGGCAAGTCCAAAATTTGAGGATTGCAAAAAAATGCAAGGACAATCATTTGGATATAGCACATGCGTAGCATATGACCACTGCACTAATCATACATCAATCTTGCACAATTAAATGACAAGGTGAAATTAGAGTGATCCCACAAATTCCTACGAAATGAGAAGCCTAAGGATGGAATCCACCAGAATTACATAGCATTATCACTATGACCCTACTTCCATAACATAAATCAAATAGTATCAATCCTGTAGAGAACCTACAAATACATGTTGTTCTATGACAAGTGGAGATCCTACAATCCTATTTAAGTTGGTCAAAATGGTATAATTATTTCTAGAATAACACGAAATAAAATTATATTGAAACTATGTCGGAATCATGTTTAAGTTGTTCTTACTGGTCTAATTATTCATGACTAACTAGTCTAATTATTTCAAGAACAATTTGAATGGTAGTTTGTTGTAACATGGCACATGCCCAAAATATATATTCAGTTTGAAAAAGTATAATTATTAATAGTTAAAAAATGCATTTTGTACTAAGACAAGTGAAGTTCTAATAATGAAACATAACTTTGAGAAGAGGCAATGATGTATGATAATTAGTGATAATACATAATGTTTAAATGCTCAGTTACCAGATCAGCAGACTTCTCAAAATTGTACAGTTCGTGGACACTTGTCCTTGGAAAAAATGCACGTTTTGTAGCTTTTCCCGTTTCAAGGTAGCGAACTGCAGATGTTAATGTCCTGAATACATAATTATTAACAGGATCCGTGTAGTACTGCATAATTAATGATGATTAGGACAATGAAAAGATTTAATCAAATTACAACTGAGTGATTTTGGTTTTATTTTTATGTACCGGGTCTTTCCTTATTCCTTCCAATGTTTTTCTGTATACCAGTTCTTTCACCCAACCATGTGGCAGCCCAGATGGGTTGAACTCCACTTCTGCAAGGATCTTTAAATAAGGAAACATATTAGCTTTGGAAAGTCAAATCATTTTATATATAAATTACTATTTATTTAGTGATAGCAAGAAATACACATTATCTCGAGAGTTAGTGTCGCATTGTCCATTTGTATCACAATTGGCGATCTTCATTTCCTTTACATAGAGTAGTACATCTTCTTTAGAAAATACTCGTACTCCAAGTGCCGAGTAAACATAAAACTGCAAAATATAAATCATACAAGAAGTGACAATCAAATTAAAGTTATTTCTTGACATGAGTAAATTATTTGCTTGAAATTTTTAATAATTATTGTTCTGAGGCTAATGAAGGTAGCTAAGTGGTTGTTTTATATTTGTATAGCTTAATAGGCTTGCAGCTTGGTAGTAGCTATCCTAATAGTGATAAATAAAAGTTGTACACACGTGTGTGAAGTTACCTTACATAGACACACACAGGGAGAGGGGGGAGGAGAAGAGACCAAAAATATATCAAAAAACTAGTTCTCAAAGCAAATCAACTAATCATGGGGATATATCTGGCAAGCATGTTCATATATAATCCTTGACCATACTAAGGGCTCTTCATGAAAAATATAATGGTTGTGACCATATAAGAATATTTGGAATTCCTAAAAAATTAATAAATAACATAAGTTATTAGGTATCCACTTTTGGTGACAATTTTTAAATTATATACCTATAATTGAAGCTTTTGGGGCCATTCGACACTACTGTATTTGGACACTACCATGTCATCATATTTTGCATATGACTTTTAATCACCAATGAATTAGCGACTCTAAACAACAAATGATTTCTTACTAATATTATTATCGTCCTCTATTTGTTATACTAGACAGATAATAATTTCTTATGGACAAAATTTTTCTGGTAAACTTAATAGAAGTAAAAAGATGGACATAGAATTTATTATCTCATGTGATTAAGAAATGATCTGCAGTTTATGTTATGTCGCATGAGGAAAGCTATGTGAACCTTTGGCGACCCTTTCTTCATCACCTCGTTGATAGACAGTTAAAGATAATAATTGTTTAAGCTAGGAAACTACCAAAGCGACATTGACAGATTTTGATTGCACTTTGTATCCTAATTAAATAATCACATATATACCATAGAAGATAAGTATAATATTAAACTTTGCATATGACATGATATAATATCCACTTAAAGGCTTGGATACTCATATAGACAAATTAAACATATTTTCATGAAAGAAAACTTAGATTAGATTGACACGTTCTAGGAAGTCATTCGTTATGAATAGAGTGAGTACTTGCAAGGAAAAGGCGAAAAGTTTACCTTGTACATCTTGTCCATGTTCTCTCCGCCTGCTCTGATCTCGATCAACCACCCCTTTGGAAGCCATTCATGTGAGCTCTGCATATCATGATATAACAACACATGGATCATGAATATGGAATGTTATATGTATACACACATATCTAATAACTTCATTGTATTAACAAAAACATACAACAAGCATGCTACGAGCAACAGACTCCTTGGCTTCTAAGTAGTGCTCATCAATCTCAGAGAAAAGGTAGTTCAAGACCTCAGACTTCATCCTGAATTTGGCCCCTGATACTGGAGATATGTAATACTGGAAATAAACAAAATCAACGAGAAAACTTAGATATCTCCAATAAACAAAACAACAACAAAACTAAAAAATAGAGAATGAATACATGTTACATATATATAATATCATTTATCTCTGCATTTATTTGGTTGTATATAACATACCCGATAGATGGCACCATCATCACCAAGTCTGACCTCCATGATCCAACCATCTGGTAGCCAATCTGGTGGCTCCACCAAACTATCTTCCATCTTGTCCTTGACTTCCTCTAGTAGTTTCACATCCTCGACATCCGAGATCCGGTCTTCCATTCCGAGAACTGAAAAAATTAATACCACCCTTTTATTTCAACTCTTTTTTTTGCGAGACTTTTATTTCAACTCCTCAGAGACAAACCACTATAACGGTGTTCCTCGGCGAATTCCCTCGGTCGGATCCACCCACGCATTCCCATGGAAACGATATGCAAACACAAACTCCTAGACTCTGTATATGGACTTTCCATAAATGAACTCACTGTCAAGACTTTAGCTTCCAAAAAAGTTGATGTGCTAGATTCTGGACATGATTTTTTATTTTTGCGGAAAAGATTCTGGACATGATTATGATGAAGCATCAAGGTATATCCCGCCTAGAAATCCACAGGAGAGGCTGAATTTGATCAACCAAATAAGAAGTCGAAACAAACCCCCAAGACATGTGTAGTCTTTTGTTGGCCAACTCGGTTGGAAAATCCAAATCGCACTAATGAATATAAATTTAGATACTATGCAAGTCTTCCCCCGGCCCAGTGGGATCTAACAAATATACAGCAGCTGGTTAATTAACGTAGTAGTGTAGGCCCGGTTGATTATTAATCCAAGAGTTGGTTTTGCTGCCAAAGTAGCATCGCTCGTCCATTGCTATTGTGCTAGCAGCGAGAGTCACAGCGGTGTTTCTCAGTTCTCAACTTGTCTACAATGTCAAAAGTCAACATGTGCAACATCTGAGCAAGGCTGAGCAGTGGCATGGGAATACGCGGTGCAGTTGATGACGAGGAACGGCTTCGTATCCATACAGCCGCTTGGATCTGGGACGCCGGTGCTGCAAGGTACTAATGACAGGGAACGACAACGGCGGTGACTGGGGGCATGGTGCGTGCAGTGAGAGGCGATTTTATTTTATTTTTGCCTCGGTCCGCCATAACATAAGAGTCCCACTTCACACATACTCCCTCCATCTCAAAATAAGTGTCTTAACTTTGTACTAATTTTAGTATAATGTTATACTCTACTAAAGTCAAGACACTTATTTCGGGACGGAGGGACTACGACACAGTACTCTCTTTCTTCATAAATTTTTTTGAGAGAAAGAAAAATATTAGACCAGCGAGGAACAGAACCTTTGAGAAGACACAGTAAGTGCCTAATTTAGATACGAGTAAGTACAGTCTAGTGGAGAAAATACACATCTGTAAATCATGGCGTCCAAAACAACCTTGAATCAATATATATCTTGCGACCTCAAGTCATGCAGGGATGACAGGAATCAACACCGACGCCGAGCCATCATGCATCATCTTGCGACCTCAGACAAGAATGAATCGAGTTCTCGCTACCCTGATCCGATCCAACTAACGGGAAAAGAACAGAAACTCTAGCCTTGGAACAATTTCTTCCTACAACGCCACCTCCGCCACCGCTACATGCATAGATCGGATCACCATGGCAACCAAAGTCGGGAGAAATTTCCATCGGCCACAGGATTACAGCGGTACGTACGTGCACCCAATGAACCCATCTGTCTGCCGGCCACCACCCCAATCTGTACCACCAAAAAAATCCCAAGACTTGAACAGACGGACCAAAGCACCGTTCCCGGCGAACTCGAGCGCCGCAGATCCCCGGCAACGTCATCCCTGAACCGCCCGTCATACCTTCGTCCACTCGCGGACCCATGAGCGCCATGCCTCAGATCTAACCCGGAGCAGCGCGAACCATCTTTTAACGACCTCTCCACCCATTTCCATCGAAACAAAAGGAGATTAGCGAGGAGACGGGAGGATCTTGTTCTCAAACCTTGGGTCTGGGTCGAGGGCGCCGTTGAATCGTGATGTGGAGAGACCAGGAACGATCGACGACGAGGCGACGAGACAAGACGCGAGGTGGCTGGAGGAGGCTGGGTGTGGGTGGTGGAATTGTTTGGGGCACCCAGCCGGTCGACGCTATATATATGGTGGCTGGGAGGAAAAGGTAATTCGCTTGTGCCGTTGTCTTGTCCTGGCCGTAGATGACGCATCGGACAGTGGAGAAGCAGGGGGTTGGTAGCTAGGAACCGAGTTTAGGGTTGAGAAGGCCAAGGCTGGGCAGGTGGTTGAAATTCGAAAATGGGAAGGCCGGGACCGGTGAATTTGGTCCAAAAATTTCTTTTTCTTTTTCTTTTTCTTTTTAGTGCTATTTAATTTGGTGGTCCCACCGGTCATTAAATATTGATTTATTTGCATCCTGGAATTAGTATATGGCCTTAATTGGAGATATATATATTGCAAAAATATATAGTACAAGGATGCGTACAGGATACGCATGGTTCCAGTAGCTACTCGCCTTCTTTTTTGCAACTAAGGAAACAATTTATGAGAGGATATGTATGTACTGGCCGGCCGGCCAGCCGGGACAACGCAAACGCTCTACCCAGAGTTACCAAAAACATGCCGTGTACATGGACCATGTGTACTCAATATAATCACAATTAAGGCCCTGTTCGGCAGCCCTCTGCTCCGCAGCTCTGCTCCTGGAGCTGCTGGAGCGGAGCAGACCGCAGGCTATTTTTCTGGAGTTGGCAAACCGGCGCTCCGTCCGCTCCCGTATTATACGGAGCTGGAGAGCTGCCGAACGGGCCTAAGTCTCTAGGATAAGTGATCGGTTGTGCACATACTGCCTTTCCTGAGATGTTGATTGATCAATATGATGCTTAGTTTCCAAAAAATCTGACTTTCGCAATTAGCGGGATAGCCTCTGTTCATAGAGGCCGGTCACGGCCACAGCCAGGCCACACGGTGCACTGCAAAGGGAGAGCAGAGCGATGGGGCGCCGAGGTCTATCTAATGTTGTGTGAGATCCTGACTTAATAAGAATGGTAGACAACTCATATCGACAACGAATCCTTCTTTTCCGGTAGCCCAACCAAAAGGAACCTGAACTTTAAGTGTGTTTGGCTTCGAGCGATTTGAGGATGGGAGACGAGTAGAAAGTTGATCCCGGGTGTGCATAAGTAAGGACAAAGTGGGAATGAAAAACTAGTATTGGTATGTGAGCCCTAACGCAGTTGAAGCTCTTAACCTTGGGCAGAATTCGGCAACTCTGTTGGAGTGTAAGGAGATGGGCTTGGATTTTGCTCAGTATGAAGTAACTAAATGCCCTCGGGAAGCTAATAGTGTAGCTGACTGTATAGCTAAAGCTTCTTTGTATAATAGAACCTCTCAGGTTTGGGAAGAGGCTATCCCGGACTTTATTTCTCACCTTATTGTAAACGACCTCACGGTTATCTGAGAAATAAAGTCTTACTTTGTCAAAAAAAAAAAACTAAAGTCCCTCTATCACCTTGGTCGCGTAACAATCCAATCGTCATCTTTTCCAGATTCATTTCTTAGTACGTGCTGGTGTAGAAGCCTTAGGTTCGCCGAGAGGCCCTTCAACACGGACGAGACTTGCCTGCTCCCCGCGCGTGTGCCCATCCGTGCTCCCGCGTACGTGGCTTGATTTGATTGGAACAAAATAAGGCCTGGCCACACCCCCTTAAAATCATGAGGGAGATGATTAGATTAGAAAGAAAAAAGAGAAAATGACAGTCGTAGGATGAAGTGGGAACATGGATGGGAGCATGGGGGAGGGAGCAGGCAAGCCTCTCCCTTCAACACAGCCTCCGGTACCGGTTCACTAGGGATACGCTGAGAGTATATGTGCCCACTAGGAACAAATATGCGCTGAGTAGGAAACACATGTTCTTTTCTGCCTTTCAGGCATACGGACGTTTCTTCGCATATCACCTTCTGTTATTTTTTCTTCCCTAACCAGCCGCCGCATCTTTGTCCACGCCTTCATTCCTTGTTGGTGGCGTATTGGTGGGGTGATCCTCATCCAGGGACATTTGGGCTAACTTCTTATCCATTTGGGCTAATTTGTTATGCATTCTAGAGTTTGTTAAGCTCTTTAATACAACACAACACAAATTTTATGTTAAGTGGCAACATTTCTTGGCACCTTAATGAGAAGAGCCCACCGTTGCTTGGTGGCGTGCCGCGAGGGCCACTCGAGAGTGCTTCGGGCCGTCTGATCTACACGGACAACTTGGACCCAGGCGACCCAGATAACGGGTCCATGACGGGTGGACCGATGGATGGTGATTGCTATAATCGGCGTCAGTCCATGATGGGTGGAAAGAGTCCGTATGATCCCTACAGTCGGGCAAAGAGAGCCTCCCAACCCGACTCCAGGGTCAATGACATGCAGACGTACCGATGATGCGTACGGGGCCACCGTCACTGCGCGGCCTTGGTCGCCCCGCACCCAGGCTCGACGGGCTAGCCTAACCCGCCTGGCAGGATCCTCACCACACGCTTAGCTGGTCCGGTCGCGACAAGCGCACGAGCAAGGTCCCGATCACAGCGCCTGCTCACAAATGGGTGGCGCCACGCGCCAACCGACGCGCAGAGGCCCGAATCGGGCCCCACAACTGGAAATTCCCCATCCTATTCGAACACATACAAGTCCCTTGTGTCAGAGTGCCCTAATGGCCCAATTGCTTCTTATTTTTGGATCAAGCTCGTTGGCGCTCGTCCTCACGTCCTGCTGCCTCTTTGGATCTTGTTCGCCTGCGCTACGCTGAGACCTTCTCTTCATAGTCTCCCTGTCAGTTTTGCCTCCGCTATGCTGAGAATATTTCCTCTTGGGCGCGCTATGTCCACCCTGCAAGATCTGCCACTGTTTTTATCATTGGCTTGCATCTCCCAAACCCGATGTCGCCATATATATGTTTGTCGCCGCACCAAGCTAATCCACGCAACCTCCAACTAGATCTAGAGTTTTAGGTGGTTATGGGGTGGTGAGGCGGTGGATAGATTTGAGTGAGGCGCGGGGTGGGAGATGATATATAGTCGAATGTCTGAGTTTTTTTGTTTGACATGGTACAGACGCAAGTGTTTATATATACACGCATACACTCATCCCTATGAATACACACACACCCTACCCTTATGAGCCCCTCCGAAAGACTGAGCCGACATGTCATCTTGAGAATTTATGAAGTCACCATAGGCACATGGTAGTCAACGGGGACGTCTCTTCCCACTGAATGCGTATCGTCGGAAATCCTGAAATAAATTCAGGATAAATGCGAGCACCAGTATTTGAACCCTGGTGAACAAGGGATACCACTGTCCTCCTAACAATCCAACCACATGTTGGTTCGCATCGGATGTTTGAGTTTGAAACACTAATTTACCGTGATATGCTCGTGTGCTTTTTCCTTCCATTTATGGTTTTGGTTGGTGCAGCAATCAACCAAAGATTACAATGGACCACTTAGTATCAAATTTATAGATTGAGATAGATACATATCATATCAAATCGTATCACAAAAATATAGCAAGAATCACTAAATCGATTATGTACACGCCCCTCAATCTGAACCATTATCACCCTTTTTTACGATCCTTTTGGCTGCCACACGTTGGCCACCAACTACAGTTCCGGCAAGCTCACCTCCTCGTCTTTTGAAGTTTGTAGTTCAGGCTTTGTTTCGAAATAACTCGTCAACTTGGACCATACAGTGAGTGCTATGTTAGTCTGACTAAGGATTGCAGTGATGCATCAGTTGTAACTTTCCACCCGTACCAAATTGTGATGGACCCAGTAGCAGTCTGGGTGCAAACAGTTTTTTTCCCACAACTCTTTGAGAAAACCTTCAACCAATTTGTATGAAAATGAAATGCAGCAGCGTGAGAATGTCCCCAATAGTGAGAAAAGTAAATTATCAGATAAACCTTGGACCAAATAGTGAGAAAAGTAAATTACAGCACCCGTACAAAAATGGCCAAAGCATCCGGGAGGCACACGGAATGCATCTCAGTTTATTTGAGAATTGTTCCGATGCACACCTGGTTAAGTAGTGCTAAATTCCAATTGTTGTTCATTGCCATCGTTCCTTGCCTCTAGCATTGCGGCGTAAAGAAAGTCTAAACAGATAAACTGCATTGTGCGTGGTCTCCTGGTTTGCTGATGTTGCCATTGTGAAGCACAGGGATGCGGTGTATGGTCGGGAGTTCATCAACGAGGATGACGGGAGGTACGTACGAGATGAACAGCTTCGACCGCAACAGTGCTAGTACTCAAGACGATGATGTTGATGAATATGACGACGACGACGATGACGAGTACCATGTCGAGGAAGAGTAAATTGGTGTCCCAAGATTGTGTTCCCTTGCAAGCAGCATGTGTTTGCTGTCTTCCCAATATTTTTGGCTAGAAAGTAAGTAGGGCAAGAAGTATAGAAGAATTGAACCTGGCTGTGTTTCCAAAGAAGCTGATTTTGCATGTTTTCCAAAGAGTAAATTGGCGGACGAACTTTGTTTCGCCTTTCAAAAAAAAAACATTGAAGTCGTATTTGGCTAGCTTTACACAACCCGAACAAGAACACGTACCCCCTGATTCCGTAGCCGCGAGCTGAACAATTAACATTTTTTAATAGTGTATTCAGACATAAGATTTATACGATTAACTATTTTTTTATTGTCACATACGGTTTTTTAAAAACATGCAAAAAATTAAAATGTCATAAACATTTATTCGTATGCTATCAACATTTTCTTTGAATTAAGCTTAATTTGTTTTTACATTGTGTTAATAGTTTATCAAATTAATGATTTTAATATGTTTTCCATTTATTTTTATGTTTTGAAATATATTTGTGTATCTACAACTTTTTTGAAAATGTGATAAAAATAAAAATAAAAAATCAACAAAGGAAAAAAATAGAGAAAAATACCAACTAACCTGAAGCCTACCTAGGCCGGCCCTGACGCAAGCACTTGCTTCTTCTCGCGTCAAGCAAGACATAGGCACCGCTCAAAAAAAAAAAAAGCAAGACATGTCCGATCGGCTCTCACATATGTAACCCCCAAAGTGTTATGGTCACTAAGAATTTGTTTCATCCACAATAACCGAGAACAACATGCACCAACAAACCAGCAGCGGACCTAGCATCACACAACGTCCCAGGCAAGCCTTGCATCTACAGTATGCTACAGTGATGTACAGTGCACTTTCTGCTACAATCAACGAAGGATCTTCCCGGCACGCCCCAGGCGAAGGCCCTGCTTGCCTGGGGCCTGAAACCGCCCCTGCCAACAACAATATACTCATCCTGAATCGCTGAGAGAAAACACACAATTCTAATTCTTTGAGGACCAACACACCGAGTATCTACCAAGGAAATGACAAGTCCCCAAGGTTGATTCCCTATCCACGCGGTCACCAGCATAATCTACATTAGAATATCCCACGAGATCGAATATCACTCCTTCGGGATCATAAACCCAAAGTGGGGATGTGAGCCAAGTATCGAAGGATATGCTTGACCACTAGACAACGTGATTCTTTCGGTGCAGCATGAAATCGTGCACGCATGTAAACACTCAACTTTGTTTCGCCTTTCAAAAAAAAAAAACATTGAAGTCGTATTTGGCTAGCTTTACACAACCCAAACAAGAACACGTACCCCCTGATTCCGTGGCCGCGAGCTGAACAATTAACAATTTTAATAGTGTATTCAGGCATAAGATTTATACGATTAACATTTTTTTATTGTCACATACGTTTTTTTAAACATGCAAACATTTTAAAAATGTCATAAACATTTATTTGTATGCTATCCACATTTTCTTTGAATTAAGCTTAATTTGTTTTTACACTGTGTTAATAGTTTATCAAATTAATGATTTTAATATGTTTTTCATTTATTTTTATGTTTTGAAATATATTTGTGTATCTACAACTTTTTTGAAAATGTGATAAAAATAAAAATAAAAAATCAACATAGGAAAAAAATAGAGAAAAATACCAACTAACCTGAAGCCTACCTGGGCCGGCCCTGACGCAAGCACTTGGTTCTTCTCGCGTCAAGCAATACATAGGCACCGCTCAAAAAAAAAAATAGCAAGACATAGGCACGCCCCGCCCTACACATGTCCGATCGGCTCTCACATATGCAACCCCCAAAGTGCCATGGTCACTAAGAATTTGCTTCATCCACAATAACCGAGAACAACATGCACCAACAAACCAGCAGCGGACCTAGCATCACACAACGTCCCAGGCAAGCCTTGCATCTACAGTATGCTACAATCAACGAAGGATCTCCCCGGCACGTCCCAGGCGAAGGCCCTGCCTGCCTGGGGCCTGAAACCGCCCCTGCCAACAACAATATACTTATCCTGAATCGCTGAGAGAAAACACACAATTCTAATTCTTTGAGGACCAACGCACCGAGTATCTACCAAGGAAATGACAAGTCCCCAAGGTTGATTCCCTATCCACGCGGTCACCAGCATAATCTACATTAGAATATCCCACGAGATCGAATATCACTCCTTCGGGATCATAAACCCAAAGTGGGGATGTGAGCCAAGTATCGAAGGATACGCTTGACCACTAGACAACGTGCTTCTTTCGGTGAAATGAATGCATGTAAACACTCGGCCCTTGGGGAAAATGAATGCTAAAGACATGCTTCTTTCGGTGCAGCTCGAAATCGCGCACGCATGTAAACACTCGACCCTGGGGAAAATGAATGCTAAAGAGAAGACAAATGCTTGCTCCTCCTCGATCCAGGTATTTTGCAAAAAGAAAAAGAAAAAAAAGAATCGAAGACAAATGAGATCCAACTGCCGGATGAACTTGTGCTACACGCCAATCCAGAAAGAGAAGAAACCAATGAAGACGTATTTCTCTAGCTTTACACAACCAAGGCAGTAATACGTATTTTGGATAGATTCCGTAACCCCGAGCTGAACGAGGCACCACAGCCTTGAGCGGAGGCGCCCGCACACCCGGAGGAAGAGGACTCGTCAGACCGCCGATCTCCCCCCCACCCAAAGCTCCCTACCCCTCGACCTCGCCGGCGGCGGAATCCCGATGGCATCGAGGACGGTGCGGCGCTTCGGCGTGGCGGCGGCGTTCATCGCGCTGGCGGCCTTGGGATCCGCCTCGGCGTCCAAGACGGCCTTCGTCAAGTCCACCGTCAAGGCCCACGACGTCGTCATCTTCTCCAAGTCCTACTGCCCGTGAGCCCCCCCTCTCCCTTCCCTCCTCACCCCTCCATCTTAGGATCCGCGCCGATGAACTGCGACCCTAGGATTTGGATGCGGTTGCTAAGTGCGTCGTCTCGCTGATCTGACCTCTAGTAGATTCCAGGGCCTTGCTTAGTGAATCCAGCCCCATGGCCTGGTCAAGAATAGTTCTTGGTCAAGGAACAGAGATGCTAGCTTCTCCTTTGCAGGATTTCTGTAGTATGGTGATTTATTGAACTTCTGAACTTGGTCAAAATTGTTTGGATGAGGATGCGGCCAGAGGAACCGAGAGAATAGTCTCTCCTTTCCAGGACCCAACTGTAGTGTGGTGATTTCTTGCTTTCTTTTGTACTCCCTCCGTCCGGAAATACTTGTCATCAAAATGAATAAAATGGGATGTATCTAGATGTATTTTAGTTTTAGATACATCCCCTTTTGTCCATTTTGATGACGAGTATTTTCGGACGGAGGGAGTACTAAAACCAGAACCGGAATCGTTTGGACTGTCAGAACGCAGATCCAAGGCTCTATCTGCTTTTTGTAAAGATCATTAGGATGGCAAGAGGCCCCCGGTTCCATTAAAAAGAATGAAACCAGAGTACAGAGTATACAAAGTTATAAGATCATCGAAACAAAACAGGGGAAAATGAATGCTAAAGACATGCTTGCTCCATTACACAAAACCAGAAACAGTTGTGGCAAACATTGCTCTCCTCCCAAACTCACAGCAAACCCAGACAATAAGCGCCTCCTAGCTTCACGGTGGAGATGTTGACGAACGCCACCTTGGTCCTCTTCATAGGCGATTGTGATGGCGAGTTCACTATCTCCAATGGTGTACTTGGGCTGAGACCTGAGAGTGGGCAACTTTGGTTCCCAGGGTGGCTTGGAGTGAGGCGGAGAGGTGGTGTCAGTGCCAGGATGGTGCAGAGCATGCCAAGGACTGTTGGAGGATGACAGGTTGGTCATCTCACCTCCAGCTATGAGATCACAACCCGTTACCGCACCGACAGCAGGTGCGGTCGATTCACATGACTGGAGATCATCTGTGAGAATGCATTCACTCTCTCTAGGTGATCCTCTTTGAGCATAACTTGCCACTTTAATAGAGTAATCATTATCAGCCACCAAACCTGTTTAATATCAGACCATAGTGCATTGTTCAAAATGTGAGGATTTCTAGTTTTGCAAATGCACCACAGAGCACAAGCACAGGCAGAATCAAGTACAGCATGGTTCTTATTGGCAGGCCAATATCTAGCAATCGACAAGTAATCAGCAACTAGAGGTTTCCCAAAGAAAACTCTGTTGGCCACCACACAATTGAGAAAGAGGTGAAAGCTAGTCTCTTGTTCAGAACAGAAAACACAATCTAAAGTCTTGTTTATTTTCCTCTTTTCAAGATTGTGCCTAGTCATTAATTTATTATGTGAGAGGAGCCAGAGAAAGACCAAACAGAGGGAATATAGATGGGCTGAACACCTCTGTAATTAATCATGCTAAAGACGGGTTGAACACCTCTAGAATTAATGATTGATGCTATATAAAGATTCTGTAGTATATCCCCCCCGCGGCAAAATTATACTGCCTGATCAGAGAATTCACAGTGTCACTGAGTGACAAAGCCCATGAAAATTTGTTCTAAATCATACCATGGCTCTATCTGCTTCGGAATTCTCGAACACGGTAAACCGGAATTTCAACTGTATTAAGATTTAGGCAACAGCTATTTGTTGTTGCCTTGTTGGTACTAAACTGAACAGGGAGATATTATCTGGCCTTACCTGGTGTTGGTGTTCAAAGTTTTTATTTTCTCAAAATTCTTGATACACTAGAGGGTGAGAGAATGTAGCAGTACGTTTCTACACTTGTTTTATCCGAAACAGAAAAAAGTTATGTTTGTTCTGGTTTAGTCATTTTAGCAAGCCTCTGGTTTCATGCCATAGATAATGTAGGAGAATCTGAATCTCTGCTTTCCTTTTAGAATGATGTGCATAATTAATTTTGATGATGGTGCCCCAAATATATTGTTACTAGAAAACAGTGTATCTTTGGATGGATGCATGCTTAATTCTAATTACTCTGTATTTTGTCTTTTGTAATTTCATAATTTGCTAGGAATAGGGTGGATAGATAATATCTAAAAGATGCCAGACACTAGCAAAAGTTTGTAACACAAAGATGCACACACATTGTGCTGTTAAAGAAAAGAGAAGAGAGTGAATATGGATGAAATTATTGCCGATCTCTGGCTTCGAAAACCAATTGGTGAGTTTGATCTGGAGATTAGAGATTTATGTTAGTGTTAGTGGTAATGTGCTCCTACTATGGTGTGTGTTGTTTAATACTCCCTCCGTCCCAAAATAAGTGACTCAATTTTGTACTAAAGTTAGTACAAAGTTGAGTCATTGTCGAGTCACTTATTTTGGGACGGAGGGAGTATTTGGTAAAAAAAAATCGCCTATCATAATTTAGCCCCTCACCTAGTCTGTTCCTGGCTCTGCTGCTGCCCATAGTTGCAGAACCCAACTACTGTCAACTTACCACATTTCAGTGTTTTCGTGCTGTCAGAAGAAACAGTATGTTTAAGTGCTCAATATTTGCAGGTATTGTAAAAGGGCAAAGGCTGTGTTTAAGGAGCTTGAACTGAAGAAGGACCCATATGTCGTCGAGCTTGATCAGCGAGGTACTGTTCCTCTTAGTTACATACTTATACCGGGAACACCAATAGCCTGAAAATGTTGCAAATTGCTTACAATTCACAACTTTTTTTATAATGAAAGATTTATTGTGGTTGTGATGCAGAGGATGGTGGGGAAATCCAGGACGCCTTATCCGACATGGTTGGCAGGCGTACCGTTCCTCAGGTTTTCATCCGTGGAAAGCACTTGGGAGGCTCTGATGGTACGTAGTGTTCTCATGCATACATCAGTTACAACAAGGATTTATGTGAATTCTTGTTCCGCCCCGACTCCCTACTTTCCTGTTCTCATGGGGGCAAAAAATGCAGATACCGTTGACGCGTATGAAAGCGGCGAGCTGGCTAAACTTCTGAACATCAGTGTCAAGGACGATCTTTGAATATCGTTTTAGCACAAATATCGTCCTTCTTGTTTTGAGGTTACAAAGGCCTTGCAATACAACGATGGACTATCATTTTCGCAGAACATATCTTCGCAGAACATATCGCTGGTATTCGTGTTAAAGTATACACTGTTTTTACCGTACTTTGTGGTGATCCTGCTCTTATTATCTTGTAATGTGATTGTTGGGCCCTTGCATAGCATTTCAAGCACAAACCCCCAGATCGTTTCTGCATATCAGCATGCACAGCAAATACATATATGTTTCGATTTAAGTTGACGGGTTGCACACAGTTTTTTAAATACGCAACCTCTCAATTTTCATCGAATAAGGAATGAACGCTCAGTGTCGTGACTTGGAGGTAAGAATAGCTAAGTTAGTTTACAAATACACGCCTTCTTTAGTCATGTCCTATCAGGCATGAAACCACTCAGAGAGAGACCACACGATTTAATCTCCATCATTTTAGTTTTCATATTTTTAGTTTTGAATAAAAAAATCACAGTCAATTTTTTTTCTGTCATTTTTCCCTCTCATGTATGTGTTTCTGAAGTTCTTTCTTTGTGTATGTGTTCTATTTATGTGTCGCTCTGACATTGTGATTTTTTGTTTGAACATGAGTATTAAAGACAAACGTGTGCATGTAAGTTCTTTGCAATATTTGTGTAGATCGTGTTGTTGCTTAAAAGTTACACAACTATGTGGTTTTTGCATATTGTGGAACGTTGCAAGTTTTACGCAATCTGTGTGCAATTTTTTGTCATTATTTGCTCAAAGAGTTTTTTTTCATTTTATTTCTTCTTTTAAGCTAATTTTTCCTTTATTTATATTTCTGATTTATTGGTGTGTATTTATTTGTTTATATTTGTCGTTTCATTGGATTTTCTCCTATGTTTTGCATGCGATGACGTTTTAATACTTTAATCATGTGACTCGAGCTTATCTTGGCAGAGTGAATTACCATGCGGGGTCTGCTCTTTGCGCCGCTGCATCCCGCATCTCATCGGCCCGCAAATATCAAATCCAACACAATACATCAATCGAAAGCAAACTAAATAATTAGGACAAGAAGCTTTCAGGATAAGCTCGCCCGCCCTGCCCGCCACCCCCTTGGCCCCTCCGTATGCCCTTCATCGCACACGCAAAATAAAACCTGAACCGTGTTTGATGCATCCCTCATCGCAAAAGTTTTATACATTTTTGACGCATTTCATACAACACCGTTTGCGATTATTGCATCGCACACAGTTTCTCGAAGGGTCTCTGATCGTATTGTCGCGTTAGCAGCATCATGCAGTAGTGAACGTAGATCAGAAAGATCCAATCCGAAGACACACGAACGTAGACGAACAACGACGAGATCCGAGCAAATGCACTAAAGATAGATTCGCCAGAGACACACCTCCACACGCCCACCAATGATGCTAGACGCATCGCCGCAACGGGGCTAGGCGGGGAGACCTTTATTTCATCTTCAGGGAGGCGCCGCCGTCTCGTTTTCCTGAGCAGGACACAAACCCTAGCAAAACGGAAGAGAAGATTAAAAACGGAGCCCTCCCGCCAACCCTTGCCGAAATCCACCTCGTCCCCATGGCCCTAGGGCTACTGGAGGGGAGGCGGACCTGCGGCGGCGGCGGCGGGAGGCAAAAACCCTAACTTTTTTGTGGAGAAGGAGGAGGAGGTGGCGACTAAAGGGAAACAGCCTGGTTGAGTAGAACGGATCGGCGAGGAAGGTTTTACGTGATCAAAAAGATCTTTCAGCTAATGGGCAACTAGTTGAAGAGATCAAAGTTTTACTTGGGTTTTTGAGGAGTTTAAGGTTGATTGGGTGCGACGCACGGCTAATAAAGTCGCACATATTTTAGCTAGGGAGGGTTGCTGTAATTCCTTATGTAAAACTTGGCTCCGTGTTCCTTCCGAGTGTATTCGCTCTGAGGTAATGGTCGAGAGGGGCGCAAACTCTGAATAAATTGGCTATGTTTTCCCTAAAAAAAGAATATTGTATAAGGATTATTGCAAGAAGAAAACGAAAAAAATACTCTCTTTATTTTTTATATAGAAGAACGAAGAAAATACTCTACCTGTTAACGGGGCGCACCAAGCCGGGCAATTAATGCTTGGCCAACGCTAGGCACCGGTGCGCCGGTCGCACCAGACCCACCCCGAAGTGCTGCAATGAAACTTTTTTTATAAACGGTTGTAGCATTTTATGTCAAGGGTTGTAGCATTCCGACTGATATGTCAATGGTTGTAGCATTTTATGTCAATGGTTGTAGCATTTTGCTGCAGAAAAAGCTTCGACCGTGGACGAAAAAAGCTTCAACCATGTATGAAAAACATCTTCAACCGTTGGAAAAAAAGCTCCCAGATGGAAGCTTTTTTCACCGCGGGTTGAAGCTTTTCCTAAGCAGGTTGAAGCTTTTTTCCACCATTGAACTCAACATTGCCCTTCGGCCCTAACCGTTGGAAATTATCGTTACCGTCGTCTCGGGTTGCATCTCTGCCATGAATTTGTGTAGCAAATTTTCTCGTCGGTTGTAGCAAAATTCAACGACAGTTGCAACAAAAATCCTTTTGCCAAACGACCTGTGTGCGCTCCTTTATTTTGTTCAAGAATCAGGTGCGCTCCTTGTGTGAAGAAGATTAAAAAAAGGGTTAAAGACTGAACTAGCGGCCGTGATGGGCCAGAGCCACATGATGAACCAAGAAAGGGAAAAACAACGATGAAAACTTGGATCGGGGAGATGCTAAGCGGGATGGCTACACACAATCGAGCGGTGCGTGCGCGACCGGCCGAAGCTTCGGCCGGTCCGCCGGTACGCAACATTTACCTTAATGCTTCTTCACGCGAGCTCGAAACAAGATGGGCCTATGCTTATCTCGATGAATATGGCAGTGAGCCAACAACAAGTCCACGATCCACTCAAAAAAAAGTCCACGATGGCAAATTCAGAAGGCGGATGCTACCAGGTTTTGAGACACTCCCTAACTTCCTACGTAGGTAGCAGCGAACACCAGAACAAACCCTAACATTCTTCCAAGCTAAATCCAATCTGAAGCTGCCTGCCGCCGCCGAGGATGCGCGGCGCCAAAGTGGCTAGACCACCCTCGAGGAGATTCCGCGGAGTCTACGAGAGGCAACCCGGCCGGTGGGTCGCCGACTTCCGGAGCCATCGCCTCAACGTCCGCCGATGGATCGGCACCTTCCCTTCCGAGGCGGCCTACGACGACTTCGTCACGCGCTTCTCGTTAAGCGGCTACGTTCAGGTTGCAATTTCGCCGGCGTCGCCGGCAGACTCGAGTCGCGACGGCCACAAGATCGATCTTGTATCGCATGAACCGAATCAATCAGAGATGAGACCGAAGCAAGGTGCGGGGGCTCTGGTGGCGACGACGCCGCCGTGGCCGCCACTGCCGGCGGCGGTCATGCCCCATGAGGCGCTACCGTACGCTGATGAGCGGCAGATGGTGGAGCCATTCCTGGCGGAGGATCTCGCCAGCAACGACCTCATCGCCGCAGCTGATCTCGCCAGCCTGCCTTTGCCGTCCTTGGACGACAAACTGGACTTCAGTTCAGGTGATTGGTCGCTCGCTAGTTCCGGATTACAGTGATCGATCCGACTTCGGTTAAGAATGCAATTTATAACTTCTTCTCAATGATCGATCGATACAACTTCTGTTAATCAATATTTATTACATACAATACGGATCAAGCACTAGAATTCAATCTGTGTCGTGTAAGGAACGTGAACTGACGATTTGGTGTAGATACTGCCGCAATCAATCCTACTACGTACAATGTAATGAGATCAGCCCTGCGGTGACAAGGCGCCAGGGCACTCGAAGCTGACCTCGCAGCCCTCGACCGGTGTGAGCTTGATGACGTGCCACACCGAGGTCATGAACACCGGGAGGCGCGCCGACGCCTGGCAGATGCACGAGTTGTCGATGGCCATCAGCCGCCGGCAGCAGGCCGTGTCAAGCGGGTCCATCTCGGTGCTGTGGCGGTGCCGCTGTCGACGGCGGTGCCGCCCCTCGTGTTCTCCCCCTTCTTCATCGTCGTCGTCGTCGTCGTCATCATCGTCCCGGTACCGAAGCTCGTAGTCCCTGCTGCCAGGTGTCGCCGACGCGGAGGTTTTGTTGAGTAGCTGCCGGGGCACGTAGGGGCTCGACCCCGGGAAGTTCCTCAGGCTGCACGCCTCGTTGGCGAGGCTGATCTGTGACCGGCAGAAGGCCTGGCCATCCGCGAACCGATGCGTCGTGATCAGGAGAGTGAAGAGTAGCAGCAGGGCTAGTGCTACGGTTTTCTCCATGCCTGAGAGCAGCTAACTTTGGAGGTGAGTATGGTCGTCCCTGTCTTGGTTTTTGGCTTTTTGCGCTGCTGTGTTTCGGTTTTGGGTAAGCTTTGGATCTAGCATAAATTTCCATACATGCATGGTATTAATAACTGTGACAGGCTTGGATCTAGCATCTTTATGTGCATCTTGTTAATCCTTTGGTTGTTGGCTAGCTTGCTAGGAAGACGAGAAGATGGGTAGTTGCGTTGAAACAAAGAGGGGCAGTTATGAGATCAACAGCAGGTGGTCAGGTTGAGATCAATCGAGTTAATCGATTCTACAAAAAATCACAGGATCTTTGTATGCATCTTGTTGATCTTCCAACTGGATCTTTATATGCATCTTGATCCTCCCATCGGATCTTTATATTCATCTTGGAGATCCTCCAACAATTGTTGGCCAAGACGGATAGCTACGAAACCTGGATCAAAAGCGGCTGTTAATTAACACAATAAGTATGATGCATTGGCTTAGTATCCCACAATCTCACTTTAGCTTTGTATTTAATTTTCTAACAGAATGATAATGAAACGATGCTCGTGAAAGGATGCTCCTTTGTATGATCCATTAGAGGTGATTAGAAACTACTCCCTCCGTTCCTAAATATTTGTCTTTCTAGGGATTTCAACAAGTGACTACATACGAAGCAAAATGAGTGAATCTACACTCAAAAATATGTCTACATACATCCGTATGTTGTAACCATTTGAAATGTTTAGAAAGACAAATATTTAGGAACGGAGGGAGTACAAAGGAGCAAGTATTTATTTTTCAGCACGTTTTGAATGCCAAATCTCTAGCTGTAAGTCGGACAAACTAAACATAGGTGGCGGTTCGGCAGATTGAACACACAAAACACATGTATGATCAAGAAAACCTGTGTGTACATATGGAAGTACCAACAGAATGCACAAAAAACCTGAACGAAGGCGTTGGGCATGTTGAGGTATTGCAATTTGTTCTAAATCGTGACAAACCCCATCGTTATGAAGCATATATATGCCCTGGCTTAGGAAGTAAAATTGTAGATCGTCTCCTTGCTTCCTTTCAAATCATTCGGTAAGAGAACTACGAAGCTAAACTGAATTGGAGCCGAGGGCAGCAATTTGTTCTCTTCAGGAAATCCAGAAGTAGCACGGTCCAGATATCATTTTCCTCTCTGAGACTCATTGTGAAGTTAGGTTATACCAGAAAGTACCGAGCCTCTAGAATTTGTGCACTTAGCAAACACCGGTCTTATAACAATCTCCAAGCCTGTTTTGCAAGTAGAGCCAAGTTGGACCTCTCAATATCCCTAAGCCACATTGTTCTGGGGTTCTTGAATTTGCCGAAACTGACAAGACTTGCTGAGTCATACCATTGTAGCCTCCGAGTCTTCATATTACTTCAGGAGTTGGCTTGAGATTCTTCATATTTGACCATAGCATAAGGTGTATATCATTGGTGTTGATAGCGCGATGTGAATCAACGGAAGGTTGAGGTGACTGTGGCGATTTATAAATGATCATGTATGAGCCGTGTCAGCAACTCGGTCAATAATTCCTTCCAACTGGCTATTTGAAGTTAACCAAACTGTAGTGGTGCCGACTTGTGCGCTTGCCCATACCATCCAGTGCAGACGGCGGCTGATAATACATGACAATTTGCTCCAGAATTGTTAGAAGAAAACCGGGCTACCCAAGCAGTGACTGGCTTTATACTCAATAAACAGCTCATGCAGACAGGTGCAACCCGGTGTGTTGATGTAGACCAGGCCGCGAGAGACGGACGGCAAAGAAGACCGCAGCATCAGAGGCGGCTCGGACAGATGAGTCGGATGCGGTATTCTAAGCCGATGCGGACGGGCTAGTCAATCGCAGGCGTGATAAAACCGCGCGGACGGGCGGGTCAGCCTCGTCGTGTTGATGTAAACTGGGCCGCAGAGGCGGCGACTTGCACATATATTTATTGAGCATTATGGCGAGTCAGATGCTGACGCGTGATAAAATACAACAGGGCAAAATAGTTTTGCTCGGATGAATTAATATGTGTTTAAAAACAAATAGGCTAAATAGCTCCCGGTATTTTTCATCTGATGATACTCAGCCGCAAGGTTGATGAGGACTTCACGTCAAAATTAGTACTGATAGCACCATGCAACACACTAGCCACAGTGTGTTTGTAGTCTGCCCCGGCGGCTCAACACACGGTGCAGGCATGAGTTTGCGCAGAGGGAAGGGCGGCTCAACATGCCCCGGCGGCTCATCGCACGGCAGGTGCAGCTCAGGAGCGGAGGTGGAGGTGGAGTGGTGGCTCAAGGGAGTAGGGCTCAGCGGCCGGTTCTTGGGGTGTTTGAGGCCTCTAAATTGTGTGATACGGCGGCTCCACACATCCTTGCATAATAGGAGTAGCTTGTTCCAGATTGCATAGTAATTCTCCTTTATGGCATGCGAGAAGTCATGTTCTGCAAGTGGTCTGCACTTCCAAATAATTCTGAATCGAACCTGCGCAGGATGTAAATGGCCAGAAAATCTACAAACAGCTCTGTCAGCAATATTCATTCAGTCCACCATCAGAGGCGGCCTCAAACACCCCGTGAAACTTTCGTTGGTTGTAGTCAAAGGAAAAAGTGGCATCCCTTAGTTTTGACATTGCCGGAAAAAAAATAACTGATACTCAAAATCAAATCTGAAAACACTTGATAGGTATGGGAATCTTGTAGCCAAATACAAACACACTGGTCAGCTCAGAGGCGCGGTCGGCTCTAACACAGCCGGCAGCGGCGATTTGGGAACAGGCCTCACACTGTCTCGAGTTTGTTGCATATAGAACAATGATTGATGCAGCAGATTTTTTTTTTTTGTCCGTCTGCTATCACCAAAGGAAAAATTCTCATCACGTATTCCACGGATCACCAGGGTTCTTGCAGCGGCCGCAAAAAACGCAACCCTAAATTTTTCTTCAACTTCAATCTCACGATTGTAGAATCTTCATCTGGAAATTTGCAAACTCCTCGATCCCTGGGGATCCGGAAATTTTAGGGCTGGTACAACCTTTTTTTCATCAAGGCATCCAAACATAAGGTTTTTGCATATATATATATTTTTTTGAACAAAAAATGAATGAGGTGAATATCATAAATTAATCTCACTGTTTGATGGGGGAAAAGCAGCCGATGAGAAAAGCAATATCTTCAATGATTCTTAATACTTTTAGTGAGAAACCAGTGTGAAAAAAAAGGACAATTCATAGTCTAAATAGTGATGTGCTTAAACACTGGAATCCACTAAACGTTGCAAGGCACCATCAGATGTCCCACCTTCTCTAGTGCACTTCACCACTGCATGCCTCAGATTTCTCATTCTTTCTCTCACCTCTTCACCTTCTTCTCCATCCATCAGTCTTCTGATGGCCGCCTGGACTTGCCCTCTCTTCAACTGGTTCTCCTCCACCTCCACCCTAACCCCCACCTTCCAGACATCACACACGTACCTGGCAGTACCCATCTGATCGCCGGACAACGGTCGGCATATCATCGGCACGCCTTCGGATATGCTCTCAGTCGTCGAGTTCCACCCGCAGTGCGTGAGGAACGCGCCCACAGACGGATGCTTCAGCACCTCTTGCTGCGGAGCCCAGCTGACTATCCTGCCTCTGTTGCCCATCTTCTCCTGCAGCTCGCCGGGGAGTGCACTGGAGTCGCGGCCGTGCACCAGCCTCGGCCGGACCACCCACACGAACGGGCGCTGGCTGCCGGCCAGACCCCAGGCCATCTCCAAGAACTCGTCCGTGTCGATGCCCACCAAGCTCCCATAGCTTACATAGAGGACGGAGTTTGGTTGTTGTGTGTCCAGCCAATCCAAACAGCTGCGATCTTCTGTCAGTAGGCTGCTCTCGACGGACCAAGACGATGTCATCATGTGCAGAGGGCCGACGGCGAACACCGGGAGGCCGATCTCGCCGCGGATTCTCTCCATCTCCATGCCCTCGATGTCTTCGAACGTGTTGATTATTAGGCCGGAGGATCGCCGCACGCCGGCGACGATGTGGGCGAGGAGATCTGTGTACGCGACGTGTTGAGTCATGTCCATCACACGATGCAAGTCTCCCACAACGAAGGGGGGAAGCTCCTCGACCGCAGTGTTGAAATTTGACTCTGATGGACAGATGAACACGATATCATTCAATATATGCTCCAACCAATCAAACAAAGAAAAAGAACACAAATAAGTAGCTAGCTTAATGAGTACTAGTTAGCTACGACTCCCTCCGTTCTGATTTACTCATCGTGGTTTTAGTTCAAATTCATGTATTTCATACACCATGCTCTTTAATTTTTAAGGCGTCATAAACAATTGAGGTCTTCAATTTTAAATGGGTCACCCGATTATAAATGGGTCAATTATTTCTTAAGAAGCTCTCTCATTCAATTATTTTAATTCACTATGCTCCCTAATTTTGAAACTCTCCCATTAGCTAGATTTAAGTATACAATTTTGGATTTGGTTCACATTTTGACCAGGACAACGATTTTTCAAATTATCAGGAGCAACCGGCATATAAATAATAAAAACATATCAATCCCACACATGTCTCGTTAACTAGAAAAAAAAAGCGCCAACATATATAATACTATAACACCAATATATACAGTACATGCGGTCATCCACGCATAAATTTCCCCAAACTATGAAAGCCCACCAAAACACAGCATTATAAATAAAATAAAATACAGTACATTGGTTTGATGTAGACCACAGATAAGGATAACCATTTTCATATTCTACGAACTTGTTTTTTCTTAGGACGTTTGTAAGAAAACTTAATTGACAATGTCGATTAATTAGATCGTAGATCGCATCTTACCTGTCTTATTATTTTTGGAGTGTACCTACTTCATTTTCTATCTTTGTTTCTCTTATACTGATTGAGTGGGTGCGTGATTAGGTGGTGTTTGGGGGGTCACACTCACAACCTTATCTTTGACCACCATATCCTTAGTTTTGTACTCCCTCTGTCCAGAAATACTTGTCGGAAAAATGGATGTATCTAGAACTAAAATATATCTAGATACATTCATTTCTCTGACAAGTATTTACGGACGGAGGGAGTAGTATATTCATGTCATGTTCATGTTGTATTTTTTTAATTGGCGGGACACGTCAGGTTGTACTTGAAAAATGCAACGCTGTTTTGTTAGCGACAATTCGGATCTAGCAACGCTGGTTAATAATGTTGTTGTTTCCGAGAACGAACCTAGCTACGATGTGAAACCAGACATTATTGCTATCCATCAAATATAAATTCCTTTCGTTGGACGAACTGAAAAAAGCTTAGACCTCCAAACTCCAAACTAAGAAGACAACAATGGCGATTTATTGGTACTAGCAAAAAAGCCCGTGCGTTGCAACGGGTAAGAAAACAACACATGCTCTTAACTTAATAACCATGACTCAATACCTTAACGGACGAAAGAAACCCAATTTTCTTTATTATTAGGTAAAGAAAATTAGGTATAAAGGTAAAGATATTGCCCGTGCGTTGCAACGGAGGCATATACATTCTAGTAGTTCAATAATAATTACGTGAAACACATACTTTTTGAATCCTCGTGCACATCAGATCGCATTGTTCATTTTCTTTCCAGTTAAATCATTTTTCTTGTACCGTTATATGGCTGAATGTTATGCATCCAGTGCAATGATATCATGATGCCCGTATGTTGCAACGGAAGTTTATGCAGGTGTGGTACATATAAAAAAGTCTAAATGAAATGCCAGGATGAGATAAAGATTTTTAAAATATCATTTCACAAACTATGTCTAAGTGATGTCATGATGAAATAAGGGACTTCTAAAAAGTCATTTCATAAATTAAAAATGTGATGGTTTGATCACGATTTGATTTCCTAAGGTGCTACAACGAAAAAAATGGCTGAGCAAACTGCATTGATGGATAGTGCCTGAGCTAGACTAATGAATGATGTGTCTCGTTTTGACCTAGCTTAGCGGTGTTTACCATAATCAGTACCGTGGTACCAGAAAAAAAACATATTTGTGTAAGGCAAAATAGACATTTATCATTTTTTATAGCTTACAAAAACTAACCTATAGGAAACTGTGTCAATTTTTTGGGGGCTCAACGTTGTACGTAACACGGAAACTATTTTTTAACCCGACGTGCGGGACAAAATAAAATCATAAAATGACCTCTACAGACCCCCTAATAAATCTTCTACGCAAGCAGCGGTTTGTTTTGTTCATTATTTATGGACATGTTTTAATTCTTGGTACCATTTCTAAAATTTCATGTACATTTCTTTCTATTTCCAAAATATGTTTTGAATACTGATTTTTTTTTTAAAATCATGAACATTTTTTATTTCATGAACATCTATTTATGATTGTGAATATTTTTATAATGTGCGAACAATTTTTTGAAATCATGAACATTCTATGATTTTCAAATATTTTTAGAATTCAAAAACAGTTTATGATTTCTCAATATATTTTCAAAGCTCGCAAATTTTTAAAATTTGTTTCTTCTAAAAATTCTGAATTAACTTAAAGACGAAAAATAAAAAGCAAAAAACTAATTAGAAAATAGGGGGCACCATGACCTGCACATGGCCCGGCCCATTAGTGCGTGAGGGGAGGAGGAGGCGAAAAAACGGTAGAAAAGCGGGGCCAACGGGTGGGAACCAGGGATCGAACCTTGGTCGCCCGTGTGGTAGGCCGGCGTCCTAACCGTTGGGCTGTCTGTGCTCTCGTGTTGGATTAGTGTATCACCCTCTTAAAGAAACGAATCCGACGATGATTTTAAAAGAAAATCCGAATCGTTATACTTCTGGATGGCATAATGGGTAATTTAAGGCAACTTCAAGGGCAATTTAAACGACGGACGGGCTGAAACCCAATTTTCTTTATTATTAGGTAAAGATTTACCTTGGACGGGCAAGTAGCCGTTGTGGCACAGCCTTGGGTACGCCAAGTACACCAGGAACCTGGCGGCGCTGCTGGTCATGAGGGCCAGAGCGGCCACGCCCAGCTCCCTGGCCACGGTGAGCGGCGCGAACCAGTCGACGTCGGCCACCACGAAGGCGACGCGGCGGCGGCCGTCCTCCCCCTCCTCCCCCTCCTCCTCCGCTCTAAGGGCGCCGGCAAGGTAGTCCCGGAACGGCGCCGCACAGTTCTTGTTGAGCGCGAAGACGAACGACGCGATGTCCTCGGACGCGGCGAGCTCCGGCGGTATGTTGTCCGGGATGGTGACCAGGCGGTAGTCGGCCGGGAGCTTCCGGCGGTCCGGCGCGCGGGTCTCCGGGTGGAGGATGGTGACGGCGAGGCCGCGGGAGTGCAGCGCGGCGGCGAGGCGGAGCATGGGGTTGATGTGGCCTTGGTAGGGCAGCGGTAGGAGGACCACGCCGCGGTTGGTGCTGCTCGGCGCCATGGGTGACTGTCTTGGGTTGCGACTTGTGAGTGCGTTGTGAATGGTGGATGCACATACGGGAGGAAAGCATTGCTTCTTTGTCTTGGAGCCAGTTTGGTTTTTTGTACAGAGCTGCACATGGCTGGTGAAATGCGTTTTCAGGCCTGGACGTACCACTTGATTCTCAATATAGTTTTGGGTGGTCAGGAAGACCAGACGGATCATCAGAGAAAAAAAAGAAGTCCCGACGTGTGGGCGTTAAGTGATCTGGCCACACGTTTTGTGTCGTATCTAAAGAATCGGTCCACACGTCTACGTGTGGCAAAATAAGTAGTGCCCACACGTCTGGTCTTTTGCCTCGCGGTCCCTCCCACACGTCTATGTATGGGCAAAATAGATAACGCCCACACGCCTGTACCTCATGGTCACTAGTGCAGAACCGGGCTATTGCACCGGTCCGTAAGGCCCTTTAGTGCCAGTTCTCCAACCGGCACTAAAGGGTGGGGACTAAAGGTCCCCCTTTAGTACCGGTTCAACACGAACCGTCATTAAAGGGCCACCACGTGGCACGAGCCCGCGCCGGGGGCGGGGAGACCTTTAGTACTAAAGGATTTTTTTTAATTTTTTTTTTGAAATATAGCAAAAACAGCCCCTCCGCGTGCGTGAAAACTGGTGTGTGAGCGAACTGCTAAACGCCCACACACTAGCCCCTCCGCGGGATGAAACGGACGTGTGGACGATTGAATGAATGCCCACACACCAGTTTAGTCCTATGTGACATAAAAAATTTGGCAAAACATATCAAAATTTGTGCAAACACAAATGAACGTTAATCCATACATGTGGGCGAGATGTAAAACGCCCACTCGTGTGGGCGTTATCTTCCCCCCTCCCCGCCCAAAAAAAAAGACCAGGCAAAAATTGTGCGGTTTCCTTTTACGGGCGCCCCTATATTTCGCTTATAGCGAGACGGTAGGGCAGCCTCGACACAGCGAGGACACGAGACTGGTCCGGCATAGTGTGCAAAAGATCACAACCACTTTTTTATTTTTTATTTTTTCTTTGTGTTTTCTATTTTTGTCATTTTCTTGGTTGGTGCAGATGTGTTCCGGTTTTCCAGTCAGCTCTGATCTGGGCGATTTCAAGTTTGTGAATTCCTGTATCGGAAACCACGGCTACAAAAATCATGGCGCCATCAAGGCAAGATTCCTTACAAGTACATTATTTTCCTAAATCCTTTCAACGGGCTTGACAAATGACAACGCTCCCTGTACCTTCTTCACGAAAGGAAAAGAAAAAGGACAACGCTCTGTGTTGATAGTAGCTACTGCCCTCAAAATTAGTTTCCGAATTGACATTTACGATCACAGCTTGCATTGGCTGCTTATTATTTTCAGCCGAACAACTAGTATTCAAGAATTTCGCCACCACAGTAATACTTGCAAAACAGAAAGAGGATTCAAGAAAATTAATCCAAATGATAAGTGCCACACATATAACAGGAATTAACACCGCCCTGCCGTTTTTTAGAACTAAAATTGCCATAAAAAATAAACTCCAAAAAAACTGAAGCTTGCCGGTCAAACAGAACGTTGTCCTCCTCGCGCAACAAAACTTGCCATCAAAAAACGTCAGGGCGAAATTCCTTGGTGCGACATGTGTGTCACTTATCATGATCCAAAATTAAAGCTCAACGCAAAACTATGTTGACTCTGTGCTTTCAATGATGCAGAGGCCAGGAGGTTTGCCCGTCCTTTTTCTCTAAACAAAATCTAGGATCTATGTGGGAGCTGCAAACTCTGATTTTGCCGATGAGATTGGTCGGCGCGTTCATCACATGTGTGCATCCCCCGGAACGGGGATCATATATTTGCAGCTCCGGCGCCATGGACGAATCGTCATAGTAATGGCAGAAGAGCAGCCTCCCACTAGGATGCATCATTCTCAACGGCATCAGGAAGTGGATGGGCTTATAACCCATCTGGATTGCGTATGCCTTGACCCAGGCCCCCCTGCTAGGGTCAGTCAAGAGCCATAGACATACCATGTCCGCCGTCTTTTGAACCACGCACACGAATCCGTTGAGCTCGGCTATGCTAATCCTTTGCCCCGCCGCGTGGCTGGAAACCTCTAGCGGTCCTTGGATCACCTTCCACACCTCTGTCTCGAGGTCGAAGCAGAGCACGAGCACACTGTCCTCGTCCGGGGACAAGAAGTGCACGCAGCCGTTGAAGCTGACTGCTTCGCTGTAACCGTCGTAGACGGCAGAGATCGAGTACGGTGGCGGCTGCTCCGGCCTCCATTGGGCCCCTTCTCCTGCCGTGAGAACCATGCAGTGGTGGAGGCCGGTTGTCGTCGACTCGAGGACAGCGCCGAAGATCTTTGGCGCGCCGGTCTTGGCGGCGCGTCCCACGCCGGTGCACCTGTCTATCCACATCCACCTGCCGGCAAACTCGGCCGGCGTGTTGCAAGTCATGAGCTTCTTGGCGGCGGCTAGATCAATCAGCTGGTTGTGGGAACGTTTGTGGGAGAAGGTGAGACAGGCGAGGCCATCGTAGCTCAGGCAGAAATTACGGGACCAGCCTGGGGCCTCCCCCACCCGCACCACATTGCCCTTCGTGTCCATCACCTGCAGCAGCACTGGTCCGGTGGAGGCGCGGGTCACGGCGACGAGGAGCGGTTCCGCGCGGGAACTGTGCGCGGCGACGAAGGCAGGGTTGGAGACGAGGGCGCGCCAGTTCTTAGACAGGCACCCGGTTCGGCATAGGGACTTGGCCGGCAGCCAGGAGAGGATCTCGGAGATGAGGTCATCCGGTAGCAACGAGACCTTCTTGTCCTCGTCTTCGTCTTCGTCTTCGAGCGGTGTCATGGGCGGAACCTGAAACGGCTGCGACGCCATGGCAGGCAGCACGCGCCTCCGTCAAGCCGCGTGCGGACAGTCCTCGTTCGGCTGGACTTGAGGCTCCGAGATAGCATAGCAGACAGAGATGTGTACGCCGAGTTATTTAAGGCGGTACGTGAACAATAAAGCCGATGGAACCGAGATCAACATGGATTCTTCCACGGAAAGTTTCAGTGTAGCGTACGAATTCGATCAGCCTTGGTTTGGGTGTCATGTTTCTTTTTTTTTAGAAAGTATGCTTGTATTCAAATCATAAAATAATACAAAGTCGTTCACCCATACAAGGTGACCCTAACACACGTATATAAAGAACCGAAAAACAGAAAGCGCCCTAAAACAACCAGTAAAACACGAAGATCTACGAAACGCCGTGGCATCATTCCTAAATCTTCTGAGAAGACACCTGCAACACAAGAATCTGCAACCAGACACAAGCAGGTCATCATCTTCAACCACGACTTAATTATCGTCACGCCGCTTCCCTTTTTCTTCGCACAGCGCGCCAAAGGGACAAAGACACACCTGTGCATCTAATACGCCTGCACCAGCCTTCGTCATCTATGGCTTTGAGTACCGTGATATGTGCCCCTTCCAGATGGAAGAGAACTAGGATCCGGTTCCGGTGCGGCGGCCGGGCCAACCGCCCGGGCAAAGCAGGGCATCCCTCCAGCAGTAGCACAAAGAATGAAGAAGAGCAGTAGCAGAAAATTATACTGATCAAGGAGGAAGAAAAATATCCATCTTCACACAACCACCTCCCATCCGAGGACCCAGCCGGCCAGTGCCGGTTGACCTCCGCACACCATAGCCAGCGACCTCAACGAGATCCGGGGATTCCCCATCCCCGCTGGCTCCTAGACGAAGGCAAGAGCTCCGTCTGACCACAAACGGAGCCCAAGGAAACTTATTCAGACGCAACGCCACCGCAACGGCCTCCGTAGCATCTCCCACAACCCTAACCCTACTGCGATCCCACCCCACGCATAAATCCTAGGTTCCCCTCCCTCCCGTCGGCGGAGTGGCCGGCGGAAAGAGAGGGAACCAATGGCAACGCCGGCAGAGCGTAAAGGGAAGTCGCGTGGCCTCCTTTCTGCATGCGTACGAGATCCTCTTTTTACGGGCGGAGGCAGTTCGATGTGGTTTTGCGGCCTTCGGAATGTGGATTTACGGTATTTCCAAAAAAAGGAAATGATATTTCCAAGTTAAAATACAAAATCGAAAACAAAACTATGAAAACTTATACATATTCGCAACGAGTGTGTAAATTTTCATTTAAAAATATTATGATTTGCAGGCCATACAAAAAATAATATCCCGGCCCAAAATAATTGGCCATTTTTATGTACGTATTTATAGGGGAACGTAGTATTTTCAAAATTTTCCCACGATCACGCAAGATCTATCTACTAGATGCATAGCAACGAGGGGGAGAGTGTGTCTACTACCCTCGTAGACCGGGAGCGGAAGCGTCTAGTGACGCGGTTGATGTAGTTGAACTTCTTCGCGATCCAACCGATCAAGTACCGAACGTACGGCACCTCCGCGTTCAACACAAGTTCAGCTTGATGACGTCCCACGAGCTCTTGATCCAGTTGAGCTTCACGGGAGAGTTTCGTCAGCACGACGGCGTGGTGACGGATATGATGAAGTTACCGTCGCAGGGCTTCACCTAAGCGCTGCAACGATATGACCGAGGGGTGTTACTTTGGAGGGGGGGCACCGCACACGGTTGGGAGAGATCAACTGATCAACTTGTGTGTCTTTGGGTGCCCCCTGCCCCCGTATATAAAGGAGCAAGGGGGAGGCCGGCCGGCTCTCTATTGCGCGCCAGGAGAGGCAATCCTACTAGGAATAGGATTGCAATCCTATTCTTAGTAGGAGTCCACCAAGAAGGAGAAGGGGGGAAGGAAGGAGAGGGAGAAGGAGAAGGAAAGGGGCGCCGGCCCCCCCTCCTTCCTTGTCCAATTCGGACCAAGGGGTGGGGGCGCGCGGCCCAGCCCTGGCCCTCCTTCTCTCTTTCTCCTATGGCCCATTAAGGCCCATAGCTTCCCCAGGGGGTTCCGGTAACCCCCCTGGTACTCCGGTTAATTCCGAAACTTTACGGAACACTTCCGGTGTCCGAACATAGTCGTCCAATATATCAATCTTTACGTCTCGAACATTCCGAGACTCCTCGTCATGTCCGTGATCTCATCCGGGACTCCGAACTACCTTCGATACATCAAAACTCATAAACTCATAATACCGATCGTCATCAAACGTTAAGCATGAGGACCCTACTGGTTCGAGAACTATGTAGACATGACCAAGACTCATCTCCGGTCAATAACCAATAGCGGAACATGGATGCTCATATTGGTTCCTACATATTCTACGAAGATCTTTATCGGTCAAACCGCATAACAACATGTGTTGTTCCTTTTATCATCGGTATGTTACTTGCCCGAGATTCGATCGTCGGTATCTCTATACCTAGTTCAATCTTGTTACCGGCAAGTCTCTTTACTCGTTCCGTAATACATCATCTCGTGACTAACTCATTAGTCATTTGCTTGCAAGGCTTATTATGATGTGCATTACCGAGAGGGCCTAGAGATACCTCTCCGACACTTGGAGTGACAAATCATATTCTTGATCTATGCCAACATCACGAATACTTTCGGAGACACCTGTAGAGCATCTTTATGATCACCCAGTTACGTTGTGACGTTTGATAGCACACAAGGTGTTCCTACGGTATTCGGGAGTTGCATAATCTCATAGTCATAGGAACATGTATAAGTCATGAAGAAAGCAATAGCAGTAAAACTTAAACGATCAAAGTGCTAAGCTAACGGATGGGTCTAGTCCATCACATCATTCTCCTAATGATGTGATCATGTTGATCAAATGACAACTCATGTCTATGGCTAGGAAACATAACCATCTTTGATCAATGAGCTAGTTTAGTAGAGGCATACTAGGGACACTCTGTTTTGTCTATGTATTCACACATGTACTAAGTAATATGAAAATAGGTGTTGGTAATATAAAGTTAGAGTATATTACTATATATTATAAATAGCGAGTGTGCAATAATGATGGACCGGTGTGCGGAATTGTCCTAGGTAATTGTTAACAAGATCGGTAGTCGTCATTGCAATTTCATATGAGGGAGAGGCATAAGCCAACATACTTTCTCTTCTTGGATCATATGCACTTATGATTGGAACTCTAGCAAGCATTTGCAACTACTAAATATCCTTAAGGTAAAACCCAACCATAGCATTAAAGTATCAAGTCCCCTTTATCCCATACCGAAAGATCGTGGATGTCGCTTATAGGGGGGGTGAATAGGCGCTTTAAAATAATTACAGTTAAGGCTTGAACAAATGCGGAATAAACCTAGTGGTTAATTTGTCAAGCACAAAACCTACAACAACTAGTCTCACCTATTGTGACGCCCGGATAATTAATCTACAGTAACCCCTTGTTAATGAGGCCACGTCACCACTATTACTGTTGCTAATCTCGCTTAGATTCAAATCGGTTCATATTCAAATTTAAAATAAACTTACAAATAAAAGTTTTCAAATATCAAAACTAAAATGTACAAACTGTGGCAAATATTCCATATGTAATTATGGTGGTGAACCAACATTTTTGTAAAGTGTTTTAGTGCACTAAAATAAATAAAACAGTACATAAAACAAATAAAAAGAGGAAAGGGGAAACCCGTGGACCCTAGCCCAACTAGGCCCAAGCCCAGCAGGCCGGCCCACCCACTGCCCTTGGCATATATCCCCACTACCCTCCCGAAACCCGTGCACCCCAGTCTACTTCCCCCACTCTCCCCCTCTCTCGTTGGATTGGATCGGGAGGGCCCAATCCCGATGATCTCGTCGTTGAAAGTTGGCCCGAATATGATCCTCAAGTTCTTCCCAACTCCCAATGGAGTTCTCTAGGAGGCTGTTTAGCCAGTGCTGAGTTGGTCCTTTCAGCTTGAGGGGTAGATATTTAATGACGTGGAGATCATCTCCTCGAGCCATGTGGATGTGAAGAATAAAGTCTTCTATCCAGATGGCAGGATCCGTCGTTCCATCGTACGCTTCGATGTTCACAGGTTTAAACCCTTCTGGAAAATCATGATCCAGCACCTCATCGGTGAAGCACAGAGGGTGTGTGGTACCTCTGTATTTTGCTATGTCATGGACTATGTCCGATGGTTGTGATGTTCGGTATTGACCTCGAACTGGTATATTACCGGCGCGATTGGTTTGATAGCCGTCGTCCCGTGCGGGAGCTCGGTCCCTAGGTCCATAGATAGACTTGGTCTTGCTAGCTTTTTTATTCAGGTCCTCGCGTAGATCGCGTTTCCGTACTTGAGCCGCATCCTCCTTTCCTTTACGAGGTGGTGGTGCGGGTTTGTGTACGCTGTTGCTAGCAACTTTGTCCCGTCCGCGAGGTGGTCGGGCCGGCTTATCGGCGGTGTTATTCTTCGGAGGTATAGGCGCAGCAGCCTCGTTGTCGAATTCGGGCAGCAGTTTACGCTTGGGATAGCCTTTGGTTTGGCCGTTATAGCCATGTTTCTGCTCAGCATCTAGTACTTCATTCCATCTATCATTGAGCGTGTCCTGTGCGGCTCGAAGCCGTCTCTGCTGCTTTTTTTAGGCTCCTTGCGGTGGAAATAAGCCTCGATGGAAACGCTTTTGTTCTGACGGTTCTTCTGGGACGATGTATTCGTCGTCGCCCAAGCTAACTTCTTCTTCGGAGACAGGTTCGTAATTACTATCTTCGGCATCGCTGTCGTCAGACAGCGGCTTCGGACTCTGTTGACCGCCCTCTCGCTCCTCCTGCTCCATCGCTGGGTCTACGGGGGTCTTCGGCTTGTTCCAGAATATCATCGTCGTTAGTGACAGTGTTGCTATCTTTTCCTTTACGGGATTTGGTTCGGCGCTTTGGACGCCGACGTTTGGGAGGTTCTTCGACGGGCTTGTCCTCTAAGGGATCGTTTTCACCATCGCCCTCCGCCTCCTTTGGTGTATCCACCATGTATACATCGTATGAAAACGTAGTTGTCCACCGCCCGATTACGGGCTGGCTTTGATCTATATCCGCTTCGGCTTCGAGGTCCACCCCTTCGAAGTCTTCGGAAGCGTAGTCAAGTAGATCGGTTAGATCTTCAACCATGGCTACCAAGTGGGTGGTGGGTAGGGAGCAAAATTCTCCATCAGCCTCCAGTTCAAACCGGATACAGTGCGGCTGTGTGTCCCCATCTAAGGAGAGGGATCTTAACGACTTTAACATGTCACCAAAGGGTGAGTACTGGAAGATATCTGCAGCACTGAATTCGGTGATAGACGCGTGATCGAGCTCAAAGGGCGCGGATGCGCGTGATTTGGAATCCGAGGCCGGAGTTGAGTCCGGGGTTCCGATAGCACGGACCCCGCGCATAGTTAGGTCCGTGTGCGGCTCCAGCGTCGTGGAGTCTGTGGCTTCCGTGGCGGGGTTGAGCTTCCCGTCCTTGGGTGACGCGATTTGTTCCGAATCTAGGGCCAGAACTGCTACATGTGCTATTTCCTGATCCGATGACAAAGCTAGATCGTGTTCATCGTGAAGGCAGAGAGAGGTTGCCACGGACTCGAATCCGTCGAAGATCAAGTCTCCGCGGATACCAGCAATGTAGTTTAAGCTTCCGAATCTGAGATGATGGCCAGGGGCGTAGCTCTCAATCTGACCGAGGTGGCCTTCAGTGTTGGCGTGAAGCGCAAAGGCGCCGAACACGAAGAGCTATCCAGGAGGGAAGATTCTCTCAGTGTTGCTGTCGTTGTTGATGACGCGATCCATCAGTCCTTCGGTCGATGACATAGTGTGATGCGGAGCATCCCACGATCATCCCCATGTTCACTTTGACGAGACCTCAACTACGCACAATTGGACACAAGGTTAACTCGCTCCTCTCCGAACCTCCACTTTCTACATGTGAGACATGGCTACTGTTGGGGAACGTAGCAGAATTCAAAAAATTTCTACGCTTACACCAAGATCCATCTAAGGAGACATCTAGCAACGAGCATATGAGAGTGCATCTACATACCGTTTTGTAGATCGCGAGCGGAAGCTTTCGAAGAAGTGTAGATGAAGTAGTCGTACTCTTCACGTTCTTCGTCACCGATGATCTAGCGCCGAACGGACGGCACCTCCGCGTTCAACACACGTCCGGTACAGCAACGTCACCTCCTTCTTGATCCAGCAAGGGGGGAGGAGAGGTCGTCGGAGATCCAGCAGCACGACGGCGTGGTGGTGGATGCAACTGGAATTCCTGCAGGGCTTCGCCGGCACCCTGCGGAGGGAGTATGAGGTGTGACGGGAGGGGGAGAGGCGCCAGTGACTTGGGTGCGGCTGACCTCTCCCCCTCCACAAATATATAGGGGGCCAGGGGGGTGCGCCATGCCCTGCAGATGGGATCTGCAGGGGGGCGGCGGCCTGGGGGGGGAGTCTTGCCCCCCAAGGCAAGGGGGGCGCCCCCTCCCCCTAGGGTTTAAACCCTAGGCGCATGGGGAGGGGGGCCCATGTGGTGCGCCAGCCCACCAGGGGCTGGACACTTCCCCCTCGCGGCCTAGGGGCCCCACCGGGATGGGTGGCCCCACCCGATGGACCCCCGGGACCCCTCCGGTGGTCCCGGGACACTCCCGGTGACCCCCGGAGATCACCCGATGGCCGAAACTGGACTTCCTATATATCATTCTTTACCTCCGGACCATTCCGGAACTCCTCGTGATGTCCGAGATCTCATCCGGGACTCCGACCAACTTTCAGGTTTCCACTTGCATGTATCTCTACGACCCTAGCGTTACCGAACCTTAAGTGTGTAGACCCTACGGGTTCGGGAGACACGTAGACATGACCGAGACCACTCTCCGGTCAATAACCAACAGCGGGGTCTGGATACCGATGTTGGTTCCCACGTGTTCCTCGATGATCTTCATCGGATGAACCACCGTGTCAAGGATTCACTCAATCCCGTATGTTATTCCCTTTGTCCATCGGTACGGTACTTGCCCGAGATTCATCGTCGGTATTTCCGATACCTTGTTCAATCTCGTCATGGCAAGTCTCTTTACTCGTTCCGTAATCCATCATCCCGTGACTAACTCCTTAGTCACCTTGAGCTCATTTATGATGATGTCTTACCGAGTGGGCCCAGAGGTACCTCTCCGTCATACGGAGTGACAATATCCCAGTCTCGGTTCATACCAACTCAACAGACACTTTCGGTGATACCCGATGCGTACCTTTATAGCCACCCAGTTACATTGTGACGTTTGGCACACCCAAAGTATTCCTACGGTATCCGGGAGTTGTACAACCTCATGGTCTAAGGAATAAATACTTGACACCGAAAAGCTTATGCATTACGAACTATACGATCTCGTGCTATGCTTAGGATTGGGTCTTGTCCATCACATCATTCTCCTAATGATGTGATCCCGTTATCACTGACATCACATGTCCATGATCAGGAAACCGTGATCATCTGTTGATTAACAAGCTGGTAACTAGAGGCTTACCAGGGACTCATTGTGGTCTATATATTCACACATGTATCGTTGTTTCCGTACAATACAATTCAAGCATGAATAACAGACGATTATCATGAACAAGGAAATATAATAATAATACTTTTATTATTGCCTCTAGGGCATATTTCCAACAGTCTCCCACTTGCACTAGAGTCAATAATCTAGTTACATTGTGATGAATCGAACACCCATAGAGTTCTGGTGTTGATCATGTTTTGCCCGTGGAAGAGGTTTAGTCAACGGGTCTGCAACATTCAGATCCGTATGCACTTTACAAATATGTATGTCTCCATCTTGAACATAATTCCGGATGGAGTTGAAACGGCGCTTGATGTGTTTGGTCTTCTTGTGAAACCTGGGCTCCTTGGTAATGGCAATAGCACAAGTGTTGTCACAGAAGAGAGTCATCGGGCTTGACGCGCTTGGAATGACTCCTAGGTCGGTGATGAACTCCTTCATCCAGACTCCTTCCCGCGCTGCTTCGGAAGCAGCTATGTACTCCGCTTCACATGTAGATGCTGCCACGACGCTTTGCTTGCAACTGCACCAGCTGACTGCCCCTCCGTTCAAAATATACACGTATCCGGTTTGAGACTTAGAGTCATCCAGATCTGTGTCGAAGCTAGCATCGACGTAACCCTTTACGACGA
This sequence comes from Secale cereale, assembly GCA_902687465.1. Taxonomy (NCBI): domain Eukaryota; kingdom Viridiplantae; phylum Streptophyta; class Magnoliopsida; order Poales; family Poaceae; genus Secale; species Secale cereale. Next base: position 7,511,706 of record LR738716.1, read on the forward strand.
GCTCTTCGTCACCTCCATAAACGAGAAACATATCCTTAGTCCTTTTCAGGTACTTCAGGATGTTCTTGACCGTTGTCCAGTGTTCCATACCGGGATCACTTTGGTACCTCCCTACCAAACTTATGGCAAGGTTCACATCAGGTCTGGTACACAGCATGGCATACATGATAGAACCTATGGCCGAGGCATAGGAAATGACACTCATCTTTTCTCTATCTTCTGCCGTGGTCGGCGACTGAGCCTTGCTCAATCTCATACCTTGCAAAACAGGCAAGAACCCTTTCTTGGACTGATCCATATTGAACTTCTTCAATATCTTGTCAAGGTATGTACTTTGTGAAAGACCAATGAGGCGTCTTGATCTATCTCTATAGATTTTGATGCCTAATATGTAAGCAGCTTCTCCAAGGTCCTTCATTGAAAAACTTTTATTCAAGTAGGCCTTTACATTTTCCAAGAATTCTATATCATTTCCCATCAACAATATGTCATCCACATATAATATGAGAAATGCCACAGAGCTCCCACTCACTTTCTTGTAGATACAGGCTTCTCCATAAGTCTGTATAAAGCCAAACGCTTTGATCACATCATTAAAGCGAGTATTCCAACTCCGAGATGCTTGCACCAGCCCGTAAATCGAGCGTTGGAGCTTGCATACCTTGTTAGCGTTCTCTGGATCGACAAAACCTTCCGGCTGCATCATATACAACTCTTCCTTGAGGAAGCCATTAAGGAATGCTGTTTTGACGTCCATTTGCCATATCTCATAATCCTAGAATGCGGCAATAGCTAACATGATTCTGACTGACTTCAGCATCGCTACGGGAGAGAAAGTCTCGTCGTAGTCAATCCCTTGAACTTGTCGATAACCCTTAGCGACAAGCCGAGCCTTATAGATGGTCACATTACCATCCGCGTCTGTCTTCTTCTTAAATATCCATTTGTTTTCTATGGCGTGCCTATCATCAGGCAAGTCCACCAAAGTCCATACTTTGTTTTCATACATGGATTCTATCTCGGATTTCATGGCTCCAAGCCATTTATTGGAATCCGGGCCCGCCATCGCTTCTTCATAGTTCGAAGGTTCACCGTTGTCTAACAACATGATTTCCAGGACAGGGTTGCCGTACCACTCTGGTGCGGAACGTGCCCTCGTGGACCTTCGAAGTTCAGTAGTAACTTGATCTGTTTCTTCATGATCATTATCATCAACTTCCTCCCTTGTCGGTGCAGACACCTCAGGAACAATTTCCTGCGCTGCGCTACTTTCAGGAGGGGTGATTGTCACCACATCAAGTTCTACTTTCCTCCCACTCACTTCTTTCGAGAGAAACTCTTTCTCCAGAAAGCATCCATTCTTGGCAACAAAGACTTTGCCTTCGGATCTGTGGTAGAAGGTGTACCCAATCGTTTCCTTTGGGTATCCTATGAAGACGCATTTTTCCGATTTGGGTTCGAGCTTTTCAGGTTGAAGTTTCTTGACATAAGCATCGCATCCCCAAACTTTTAGAAATGACAACTTCGGTTTCTTGCCAAACCAAAGTTAATACGGAATCGTCTCAACGGATTTCGATGGAGCCCTATTTAAAGTGAATGCGGCAGTCTCTAAAGCATAACCCCAAAAAGATAGCGGTAAATCGGTGAGGGACATCATAGATCGCACCATGTCCAACAGAGTACGATTTCGACGTTCGGACACACCGTTACGTTGAGGTGTTCCGGGCGGTGTCAATTGTGAAACAATTCCACAGTTCCTAAGGTGTGTGCCAAATTTATGACTCAAATATTCACCCCCACGATCTGATCGTAAGAACTTTATTTTTCTGTCACGTTGATTCTCAACCCCATTCTGAAATTCCTTGAACTTTTCAAAGGTCTCAGACTTGTGTTTCATCAAATAGATATACCCGTATCTACTCAAGTCATCTGTGAGGGTGAGAACATAACGATAGCCTCCGCGAGCCTCAACACTCATTGGACCGCACACATCGGTATGTATGATTTCCAATAAGTTGGTTACTCGCTCCATTGTTCCGGAGAACGGAGTCTTGGTCATCTTGCCTAATAGGCATGGTTCGCACGTGTCAAATGATTCATAATCAAGAGACTCTAGAAGTCCATCTGAATGGAGCTTCCTCATACGTTTGACACCAATATGACCAAGGCGGCAATGCCACAAGTATGTGGGACTATCATTATCAACTTTACATCTTTTGGCATCTACACTATGAATATGTGTATCATCACGTTCGAGATTCATCAAAAATAAACCATTGACCAGCGGGGCATGACCATAAAACATATCTCTCAAATAAATAGAACAACCATTATTCTCCGATTTGAAAGAGTAGCCATCTCGAATAAGACGAGATCCAGATACAATGTTCATGCTCAAAGCTGGTACTAAATAACAATTATTAAGGTTTAAAACTAATCCCGAGGGTAGATGTAGAGGCAGCGTGCCGACGGCGATCACATCGACCTTGGAACCATTCCCGACACGCATCGTCACCTCATCCTTCGCCAGTCTCCGCTTAGTCCGCAGCTCCTGTTTTGAGTTACAAATGTGAGCAACCGCACCGGTATCAAATACCCAGGAGCTACTACGAGCGCTGGTAAGGTACACATCAATAACATGTATATCACATATACCTTTGACGTTGCCGGCCTTCTTGTCTGCTAAGTATTTGGGGCAGTTCCGCTTCCAGTGACCCGTTCCCTTGCAATAAAAGCACTCTGTCTCAGGCATGGGTCCATACTTTGGCTTCTTCCCGGCAACAGGCTTACCGGGCGCGGCAACTCCCATGCCATCCTTCTTGAAGTTCTTCTTACCCTTGCCTTTCTTGAACTTAGTGGTTTTATTGACCATCAACACTTGATGTTCTTTCTTGATGTCCACCTCCGCTGATTTCAGCATCGAATACACCTCGGGAATGGACTTCTCAATCCCCTGCATATTGAAGTTTAACACGAAGCTCTTGAAGCTTGGTGGGAGCGACTGGAGGATTCTGTCAACGACCGCTTCATCTGGGAGATTCATTCCCAGCTGAGACAAGCGGTTGTGCAATCCAGAAATCTTGAGGATGTGCTCACTGACAGAACTGTTTTCCTCCATCTTACAGCTGTAGAATGCGTCGGAGACGTCATATCTCTCGACTCGGGCATGAGCTTGGAAAACCATTTTCAGCTCTTCGAACATCTCATATGCTCCGTGGTTCTCAAAACGTTTTTGGAGCCCCGACTCTAAGCTGTAAAGCATGCCGCACTGAACCAGGGAGTAATCATCACTACGTGACTGCCAGACGTTCAAAACGTCTTGGGTCGCATCGGGACCGGGTGCATCACCTTGCGGTGCTTCAAGGACATATGATCTCTTGGCAGCTATGAGGATAATCCTCAGGTTACGGACCCAATCCGTATAGTTGCTACCATCGTCTTTCAGCTTGGTTTTCTCTAGGAACGCGTTGAAGTTGAGGGAAACTTGAGCGTGGGCCATTTGATCTACAAGAGATATTGTAAAGAATTTAGACTAAGTTCATGATAATTAAGTTCATCTTAATCAAATTTTAATGAACTCCCACTGAGAATGACATCTCTCTAGTCATCTAAGTGATACACGATCCGAATCGACTAGCCAGTGTCCGATCATCACGTGAGAGGACTAGTCATCAACGGTGAACATTTTCATGTTGATCGTATCTTCTATACGACTCGTGTTCGACCTTTCGGTCTTCCTTGTTCCGAGGCCATGTCTGTACATGCTAGGCTCGTCAAGTGAACCCTAAGTGTATTTGTCAGGACCCCGATCCTAAGTCACACAGGTCTAGCCTGTAACACATCATATCACTTTGCGGCCTCACGCACGGTATCCCCACGGGTGCCACCTTACCTGGCCCGGGACCGTTTGCGCATTTTGGCACACGTACATGATAGTGTCGCTAGCATCCATATGATAGAGAACCCGGGCCGACATGACTAGTTATAAACCAAAAGTGGCACTAAATTACAGGGACATGCATACATGACCCAGCAACGAACGTGTCGGTCATCAACGTATGAACCCAAGTCGTAGCAAGCTACAAGGACTTAAAGGAACAACGCGTGGCATTTCCCCTAAGGGACAGACACAGGAACGAAGAAGGACACATGCCGGCCAGCCTAAGTGTTCCGGAGCAGTAGCAAGCTACCAAGGCTCAGTGGAAGCACTAGGAGACATTTCCCTGTAAGGTAGGCTACCAAAGGTAAACAACTAGGTGTCGGATCCCACACATAGCAATACACATTACACGTACGCATAACATGCAAGTATGTGCTGTACAACAAGGCATCACAACATAACTCAACAACTCATATAGATAAAGGCCCAGAAGAGCCATAATTGCATTTATTACAATCAGAGGTCACATGACCCAACATACAGAGCATACAGGCCACGGAAGCATAACATGTCTGAGTACAGACAACTACAAATGAAAAAGGCTGAGAAGCCTGACTATCTACAAGATCCTACAAGGGTACAAGACCGTAGCTGAGGTAACAAGCTAAACGTCGAAGTCCACGCGGAACCACTAGCGAGACTGAAGTCTCTCTGCAAAACATAAATTAAGCAAACGTGGGTACAAAGGTACTCAGCAAGACTTACATCAGAACTAGCTACATATGCATCGGTATCAACAAAGGGATGGTGGAGTTTGACTGCAGCAAGCCAGCTTTGACTCGGTTGCTATCCTGAACTATGACTGCAAGTAACTCTTTTGAGGTGGCGCACACGAGTCCACATATTCACCAATCAATACACCACTATGGATCCGCTCCCGTCTCCCTACGAGAAGGCCATCCATAGCACTCACGCTTATCTTGCGTGTTTTTAGAGTATCCACTTTCACATGTCTATGAACTGTAGAGGTAACCCAGAAGTCCATTTCCGCAGACACGACTATTCGAATAGATTATATATAAAACCCTGCAGCAGTGTACTTCTTCACACACGCTCTCACCACTTACCGCCGTCTACACGACATGTACTCGGCAACCTTCAAGCGGAGTCCCAGCGAGGGTGTCGGCCATGACCTGACTAACCACACAAGTCTCTCGTCCAGGTTTATCGCCTATTTGGGTTCCATCCGTTGGGAGATCCGGCCGGGGTGTCGCTCACGGCCCCAAACGATGTGTACAGGGTTCCCGCATCACCAAACGGGCAATCAGTACACCGTGCCACGTACCTGCCGCATCACAGCCCACCCCGAGGGTCAGCGCTGCGCACGACCTCCAGTAAACTACAAACACCAGAAACTAGTTGCAACTCCTGGACAGAGATCATGCTGATTAATAAGTCGAGAGAGTCAATTAAGGATCCCAATGTGTGGTAGTAGTTGTTTCATGGACCAACCAACACAGAACTCAGTTCCTGAGGACGGCTGCAATGAGACAACCCACCATGTACTCCTACATGGCCTCTCATCGCTACCTTTACCAAATCGTGTTCACACACTTAGCTCACACACAGTAGGACATGTTCATCACATTCCAATTCATCCCCGATGAATCAGACCTGACACAACTCTAAGCAATAGCAGGCATAACCAGAAAGCATCAATGAGTAGGCACAACATGGCTCAAACAACTCCTACTCATACTAGTGGGTTTCAACTATTTACTGTGGCAATGACGGGTCATGCAGTGGAAAGGGGTTCAACTACCGCAGCAGGTAACAATTGAAGCGTTGTTGTCCTAATGCAGTAAAAGAGAGCAAGAGCGAGAGAGTGGGATTGTATCGGAATGCTCAATGGGGTTTTGCTTGCCTGGCACTTCTGAAGATATCAATGAGTCTTCATCGGTGTCATCGATCACATCGTCGGAACAGCGTCTACTGAGAGGGGACAAACATCGGCAAACAAGAGAGAACACAATCAATGCAATGCGACAATATGATGCTTGCTCATGACATGGCAATATGCTGTTGATTGAGCTAATGCAACTAGCAACCATGTTAAAGGAAGTTGGTTTGAATCAAAGGTTCAAATTCAACTCTATATGTGACTAATCAAATGCCATTTATTCAAATTGATTTGACCTGATTAGCAGGTTTAACTTGTTCAAACATGCATGAAAATGCCATAACCAGATTCCTTGAATTTTTCTGATCAATTTTCATATATAAATTATTTTCATCTGAGTTATAGTTTATTTTCTGTGATTTTTAGAAGTTTTGGCTATTTTCTGAAATAAATAAATCATTTCTGATTTATTTTAAATTCCATAAAACACTTATTGCGTCAGCATGACGTCAGGATGACGTCATCGGGTCAACAACGTCAGCCCAGGTCAAACCTGACGCTGGGACCCACTGGTCAGTGACTAGGCTAATTTAACAGAGACTATTAGTGTTAGTTTAATCCTAACTAAAGTGTCAGGGGGGGTGGCCCACATGTCAAACTCTCCGGCCTAATTAAGTTTAGTTTTTAAACTAAACTAATTTAACAGGACCTGGACCCACCTGTCATTGAGTTAGTGCTTAACTAAGGGCGTGGGGCCCATATGTCAGTGACTCGGGGGGGTGGGGGTCAACCCACCGGTCAAAAAGTCAAAAGCGCCGGCGGCTAGCCGCCGACGAGGCTGAGCGCGGCGGAGGGCGTCGGAAATCCTCCTCCGACGACCAAATGGCCGGCGGAGGGCATCTACGTGGAGCTGGGACTCGCCCGCATCCATTTGTGCCATCGGGAGGGGCTGGGGTGGCCGGAGCTCGTCGGAAACGAGCTCGCGGCGGCGCCGGAGTTCGGGCTCCGTCAAGTTAGGCGCTGCGGGGCACGGGGAGGTGAGCTGGTGGGTGCGGCGTGCTCCTGGGGGTGCGCTGAGTGTGTTTATGGGCTCGGACGAGAGCGGCAGCAGCTGGGGCCACGGCGGCGAGGAAGCACAGCTCCGGCGAGCTTCGGAGCTCAAGGGGACGGCGTCTACGGCGAGAGATGGACCACGGGGTCAAGGGGAAGACGGAGAGGAGCTCACGTAGATTCCAGCGGAGCCAACGACGTGGATGGGGAGGCTCTGGACGGCGCGAATCGATGACGACGATCTCCGGCGGCCGGAGCTACAAGACGAGGTCGGGGAAGACGCTACGGGGCTTCCGGCATCGGGCGGCTCGGCGAGGAGGAAGAGGGCGTCGAGGCGGTTCTTCTGGACACAATAGAGAGGCGAGGGGGTAGCTGTGCCTGCGGTGGTGCACGCCGGCGCGGCTGCGGTGGTTTCGGCCATGGCGAGGAGAAGCTGGGGAGCGAGGGGAAAAAGAGTGCGGGGAGGTGAGGTGGACGGTGGGGGGGGGCGTGGACGTCTTCGTGGCACGACCAGAAGCTCGGAGGCGTCGCGGTGGAAGCAGGAGGTGGCCGGCGTGCCGCGGGCACGCGCCCTCTGTCCCTCTGGCGAGAGGAGGGGGATGACTGGCATCGGCCAGTTGGGCTGGGCCGCACAGTACCGGGCCGGCCAGGATGGACAGGTAAGCCTCTCCTTCTATTTTAATTCTGTTTTTGTTTTCTAATTCTTTTGTAACTTTGTGGCTTTTCTAAAAATGCTTAGGCACTTTCAAAAACATGAAACCAAGCATGGCTACTGTTTAGAATAAATCCAACAGTAAACATTTTAGCTTATGAATATTTGAGCATTTAAATTAATATATAAAATTTAAATGCCCAAATGCAAGTAAGACATGATTTAATTCAAAAATCCATAATGGTCCTAGAAATAGGCGCAACATTTTTGGCAGAGGTTTTAAATCAATCCAAAAATGATGAACTTTTCCAAGGGACATTTTGGGTTCATTGAAAAAGATTTTAATTTGACCCTAGTTAAAATCATTTAGTGCTAGGGTTTGAGCATCCCCATTTCAGGTTTCTGAGAAATTGAAACATGATGCAACAGGCAAATGCTATCTTAGGGCAAGGTGAAATTGGGGATGTGACAACTCACCCCCACTAAACAAGAATCTCGTCCCGAGATTCAAGACGTGAGATAAGAAATCAGAGGGGACACTAACTAACACAATCTTCTCGATCCAGTTTTCCTCCTCGAAATTGTTGATTCATTGCATCCTGTAGATCTTGAAACCCTTGCTTTTGAGGTCTTTGTCCAACACGGTGACGACGAAAGAAACTCCACAATAGTTGATCTTGTGAAAGATCGGGCAACTCAAGATCAACTCTTGGAGTGAGACGTTGAAACATCTCTTGAGATGAGACACGAAGTACACCTCCAGGGGGATGGAGTGAGACAAACGATGAAGGTTCACCTAGTGGCAATAATTCCACACCTAAGAAGATGGTGATTGATACCACCAGACGGGGCACCTTAGAGAAGGTGACTCGTAGAGTTATTCCTTTAAGTGGCAAAAAGAATTACTTTTGATATAGAGATCATTGGAACTCTCTATACCAGCCTAAGGCAAACACAATCAATCGTTTGACGAAGTCCGAAGGAATGACATTCTCGGCCAGAATGGATGATGTGGACTACCTTGTAAAGGACAAAGCCAAGGTTGATTTTTCATATCACCGGAAATGGATGGGATCCATGGTGAAATGGCACATTGGCGGTGCAAGTTGGGAACAAAATGCAAATGCGGGGAATGATTCTAGTAACTGGGAAGAAACCCAACAGTAGAGAGTAAATTGCTCTTTGAGAGGTTACAACATAACCAAGAACACTGGGAGCAATCCCGGTTAGTGTCGAGGATAACACCTAGTGCTTGTGCGTGCTCTCAAGAACTTGAGCATTCCCGTATTCATCAAGGTTTTACCAATATCCGTGTCAAGGATCCTGGCAACATCACATACTACCATGATGAATAATGATGGATGATGCAGATGCAAAGGAAGACAACACCTTCTCGGATTTCACCTTGGCGAGGCCAAGGGGACGAAATCTGGATGATCAACCGAGAGATATTTTGCACTCCGCTTCTAATGTTCTCCTTGATGTGCTAGAGCAACCCATTTCTTAAAATGGTTTGGTACCTAGAACGTCAAGTAAAAGGTCGGACTTCAGGAGCACAAAAATCCATAAGGAACAACTAGGGAGTAATTCCTACGAAGTCCTTATGGGGAGGTGGTCAACTTCTTCAACCAAGAAACTACAATAATAGGCCTTCCGGCTGGGTGTGTTGGCCACGACATCCACTTTACCGGTTATCGAGAGACCAATATCATAGATCTTGGGAAAATGCTCCAACCAACATATCTGCCTGAGATTCAGTTCTGGTTGGTGTCAGGAATTCCAGACTCATCGAGTCTAGGAAGAAAAAGAAATTTTACAACACAAATCGACGAGACGGCGTTGCGAGATTCTCAGGAATGAACTACGATAGCAGCTCCAAAACATGAGCGGGTTCTGCTACAAAACCTGTGAACACGTTGTCCCAGACAAGCATGACCACATAGTAGTCTTATGATAAAATACTACCGAGTTTCAGGTTAGGAATCATCATTGGAGATAACGAAGTCTTGTGCATGTCCGCCCGGGCCCTTCGGGAATAACATTTGAACTTATTTTCTTTGAACAAATCAATCAGTGGCTTGGTGTGCTAGGGATACATACAGAAAGAAGATGATCAGTCTATCAGACCATAGAATACTTCGCACGTATGCATGACTGACTTGGGATGACTCTAGAGGAGGTAAAAACATGCTTTCTCAAATTCACGGCGGCAACTTCCATCAAATGCACATGAATTAGAGGAAGTCACTTCTTTCTTCCGTACATATGCTTCACGAACGGGTCATGAAGATAATGCTTATAAAAGTTTCCAATACTAGCTGGATGTTCAACATAGATCATGGAGAAGATAACAATGTTGCTGATGGGCTCAACAACAATTCATCCAGGTTTCCATATAGATGGAATTCCATAACAATGTGAACAAAGTGATAGCATTGGTCAGACCCAAAAGATATAATGGTGTATGCTCAAGGGAACGACCATGAGTAATTCAACATTACGAATATCGTTGGTTCTGATTTGACTTGACGATAACCCATACTCAAATCAAAGTTTGGACAAGACAATAGATCCACAAATGATCACAGGGATCAATTGGAGAAGATATCATCTATCTTCAATACACACACAAAAGATATCCCTTGGAAGGAACTAAGTCGGGCAAGCTTTTATCTTCCAACTCTCCAAGTTTTCGTTTAGCTTAACCAACTAGCTCAAGGGTATGCAATACAGATTCCTGGAGAAGGATTGGTTACAAGAAACCAACTTGATCACGAGCTCAACATAGAGGTCAGGGGACAACCTGGAAATACTTCCGAGAAGATATTCAGAAAATCACGAACCATCGATATGTTACTAAGCTCGAGAACAATCTTGCTTTTCAGGGCAAGATGATATGATCAAATGAGCAAGGACTTAACAAAATCCTAACTCATCAATCAAGGAGTGCACCAGGAAAGTGGACTAGGTAGCACAATCAATCTTAGAATGGTGATTCAGTAATCATCACGCTAAGAATGAAATTGTTGTCCTTTAACTACACTAGGAGTATTGATTTCACACATCACAATCCACTTGTCAGCATTCCGGTTATAATAACAGGGAGGCCGAGAAATAAACGATGATGGCAAGAAGTATCACCTTATCAAAGGTTCATAGGAGGTGGAGCAATTCCCATGACATTCTTGACATAAAGATGGTAATACTCTAGGATAGAACAGTTTAGAAGCTGGATTAGCGTTCTTCATCTGCGAAGTACAACTTCTTTGACCCAATCCTGGATATGGATAAGGTACTGGAGTTTGTTTCTCCTAGTCATTCCAGAATAGAATGGCTTGACGGACCACAAGAGTAAAAGGCATCGATGAACACAAGTGCACGACTACTCCTGACTATCAACTGATAGACGAAGGTCATAAAACAACTGAAAAGGGACAACTCAAAGGAACACATATCTTTCTGAGTTGTGGATGCATAGGTTAGTATGTCGAACGAGTTCCACATATTTCTTCCGGATAACCCATGCAGAAAAGTAGGACTGGCAGAGTCACAATATGAATGGAGTACCACTCAGGAGCACTCTGGTTGTGATCTTTTGGTTCGGGAGAACTTCTGCCAAGATGGTTCATGGTATTGGAAGAACGATAACCACGGACCTCGAGGACTATCACAAGGTTACTAATATCCCAAAGGAACGAGCAAATACTATCAGCATGAAGTAAGTAGGGTGAAGCTCGGGTTCAAGAACCCAGGAATAGATTACCTACCAACTAAATAGCATCACGGGATGCTTTCGAGAATGATGGCCAAAATCATCACACTTGAATATAAAACATTGCTGGATTACTGGGTGATCTTCTAAGATACTTAGGGTCATAATAATAACTCCAACATATGTGTCGAGGTAACAAAGTACCACAACTCACCGTCTAGTGTTGTTAATCTGGCCTAAAAGGACATTAAGAACAGGTAGGAATGATTTGCAAATGCATCAGATTGTTTAGAGACCTAGGATGACTCGGACAGCATAACGGCTGCAAATGCTCGAAAATACTTTTGAGATCCAAGCAAAAAGGGTAGCATATCCACTTAACATCATAATGTCAGGGTTCTGAGACCAACAATTGAACAAACAGAAGTAGTACAAACTGAGCTGAGGGTTGAATCCACAATAACGTGATCCTGATAAATAGAATGAGAATCCTAGTTCTTAATCCCCGTAGAAAGAAGAAGGTGACTCAGATCAGAAGGTCATAGGGCAAAGGAGTAAAAAGAGCCTTACGTTCCCTTCCACAAACAATTCCCTTACATAACTAAAGAGTTTCTAGACACGACTTCGACCAGTTTGGCTTGCTAGTCCTACAGGCAGTCAGGCTCTGATACCAAAGCTGTCAGGACCCCGATCCTAAGTCACACAGGTCTAGCCTGTAACACATCATATCACTTTGCGGCCTCACGCACGGTATCCCCACGGGTGCCACCTTACCTGGCCCGGGACCGTTTGCGCATTTTGGCACACGTATATGATAGTGTCGCTAGCATCCATATGACAGAGAACCCGGGCCGACATGACTAGTTATAAACCAAAAGTGGCGCTAAATTACAGGGACAGGCATACATGACCCAGCAACGAACGTGTCGGTCATCAACGTATGAACCCAAGTCGTAGCAAGCTACAAGGACTTAAAGGAACAACGCGTGACATTTCCCCTAAGGGACTGACACAGGAACGAAGAAGGACACATGCCGGCCAGCCTAAGTGTTCCGGAGCAGTAGCAAGCTACCAAGGCTCAGTGGAAGCACTAGGAGACATTTCCCTGTAAGGTAGGCTACCAAAGGTAAACAACTAGGTGTCGGATCCCACACATAGCAATACACATTACACGTACGCATAACATGCAAGTATGTGTTGTACAACAAGGCATCACAACATAACTCAACAACTCATATAGATAAAGGCCCAGAAGAGCCATCATTGCATTTATTACAATCAGAGGTCACATGACCCAACATATAGAGCATACAGGCAACGGAAGCATAACATGTCTGAGTACAGACAACTACAAATGAAAAAGGCTGAGAAGCCTGACTATCTACAAGATCCTACAAGGGTACAAGACCGTAGCTGAGGTAACAAGCTAAACGTCGAAGTCCACGCGGAACCACTAGCGAGACTGAAGTCTCTCTGCAAAACATAAATTAAGCAAACGTGGGTACAAAGGTACTCAGCAAGACTTACATCAGAACTAGCTACATATGCATCGGTATCAACAAAGGGGTGGTGGAGTTTGACTGCAGCAAGCCAGCTTTGACTCAGTGGCTATCCTGAACTACGGCTGCAAGTAACTCTTTTGAGGTGGCGCTCACGATTCCACATATTCACCAATCAATACACCACTATGGATCCGCTCCCGTCTCCCTACGAGAAGGCCATCCATAGCACTCACGCTTATCTTGCGTGTTTTTAGAGTATCCACTTTCACTTGTCTATGAACTGTAGACGTAACCCAGAAGTCCATTTCCGCGGACACGGCTATTCGAATAGATTATATATAAAACCCTGCAGGGGTGTACTTCTTCACACACGCTCTCACCACTTACCGCCGTCTACACGACATGTACTCGGCAACCTTCAAGCGGAGGCCCAGCGAGGGTGTCGGCCACGACCTGACTAACCACACAAGTCTCTCGTCCAGGTTTATCGCCTATTTGGGTTCCATCCGTGGGAAGATCCGGCCGGGGTGTCGCTCACGGCCCCAAACGATGTGTACAGGGTTCCCGCATCACCAAACGGGCAATCGGTACACCGTGCCACGTACCTGCCGCGTCACAGCCCACCCCGAGGGTCAGCGCTGCGCACGACCTCCAGTAAGCTACAAACACCAGAAACTAGTTTCAACTCCTGGACAGAGATCATGCTGATTAATAAGTCGAGAGAGTCAATTAAGGATCCCAATGTGTGGTAGTAGCTATTTCATGGACCAACCAACACAGAACTCAGTTCCTGAGGATGGCTGCAATGAGACAACCCACCATGTACTCCTACATGGCCTCTCATCGCTACCTTTACCAAATCGTGTTCACACACTTAGCTCACACACAGTAGGATATGTTCATCACATTCCAATTCATCCCCGATGAATCAGACCTGACACAACTCTAAGCAATAGCAGGCATAACCAGAAAGCATCAATGAGTAGGCACAACATGGCTCAAACAACTCTTACTCATACTAGTGGGTTTCAACTATTTACTATGGCAATGACGGGTCATGCAGTGGAAAGGGGTTCAACTACCGCAGCAGGTTTCAATTGAAGCGTTGTTGTCCTAATGCAGTAAAAGAGAGCAAGAGCGAGAGAGTGGGATTGTATCGGAATGCTCAATGGGGTTTTTCTTTCCTGGCACTTCTGAAGATATCAATGAGTCTTCATCGGTGTCATCGATCACATCGCCGGAACAATGTCTACTGAGAGGGGACAAACATCGGCAAACAAGAGAGAACACAATCAATGCAATGCGACAATATGATGCATGCTCATTACATGGCAATATGATGTTGATTGAGCTAATGCAACTAGCAACCATGTTAAAGGAAGTTGGTTTGAATCAAAGGTTCAAATTCAACTCTATATGTGACTAATCAAATGCCATTTATTCAAATTGATTTGACCTGATTAGCAGGTTTAACTTGTTCAAACATGCATGAAAATGCCATAACCAGATTCCTTGAATTTTTTTGATCAATTTTCATATATAAATTATTTTCATCTGAGTTATAGTTTATTTTCTGTGATTTTTAGAAGTTTTGGCTATTTTGTGAAATAAATAAATCATTTCTGATTTATTTTAAATTCCAGAAAACACTTATTGCGTCAGCATGACGTCAGGATGACGTCATCGGGTCAACAGCGTCAGCCCAGGTCAAACCTGACGCTGGGACCCACTGGTCAGTGACTAGGCTAATTTAACAGAGACTATTAGTGTTGGTTTAATCCTAACTAAAGTGTTAGGGGGGGCCCATATGTCAGTGACTCGGGGGGGGGGG